>JANRFK010000867.1:22145301-22173509 GCA_030068395.1 Apalone spinifera
AAATAATCCCAGGCCTCCTCCACCTCAAGATCCATAATTTCTTTATGCGTCTCCCAAGATTATAGGTGGATCTGAATCTCCACAGCCTAAATTAAAGCAAGTGTTAAACAAGACATCCCTCTAATCCATCTCAGCTGCTGACAGCTGTTCACCCAGGACCCTGCACAAACTTAAGTAGCAGGCAACTGGCCTGCTACTTACTGGTAGTGCATTCAAACGAAAAGGACAGATGTGGCAGTGACTCAAGGGAGCAGCCCATTTCTATCACTCTTGTGGGTAGTCTCGGATGGATGGCAGGCCTGGCTGGCATTCATGTGAAAGCGAAGCCTATGCCTGGGGGTCTCTGCCAGGTGGCCGTGAGTGGGGAAGAGAGGAAGCAGAGAGCCTAAGAAGCAGCTGTCTGAGTAATTGCTGCACTGTACTTCTCAGCAGGTGAAAATCAGCTTGGGGAAAAAACACTACCACAAAGCCTACACATTTGCTGCAGAAACCAGCATGAAACAGAGTGAAGTGAAAGGCATGTCCTTAGTGTCAAAACGTCAGTGAGAATGGGGAGAAGGGGTTGTGTCTTTTGGATGGAGGAGAACAGTAAGTTTCCATTAAATGATACTTTTAATTCCCCGGTTGAGCTGATGACCTCTCAACATCGAAGAAGCAGAGGATTTTTCTAGACTTCTTGAGTTGCTACCGATTAACTCTTGATTTGGAGGAAATCCTGCAGATCTCATTACCAGAAAAATGCTGACAAATCAGAGGGAATTCAGAGAACAAACAAGTATGGGGCTAAAGAGAATGGCTGGCAAGGGAGGGGTTATGTACGGCTAGTGCTTGCCTAGAGAACACTAAAAGAGTAGAGTAAGGCCAGGACTACACTTGACCTGGCAGCTTGGCTTATGGTATGCAACTCCAACTACGTAGACTACGTTGCTAGAGTTTACTTAACTTCGGCAAAGTTTGGCATTGGCTTCACAGCAGGAGGCTGACGAGAGCAACCACCCCCGTCGGTTTTCCTTACTCCTTTCAAAAGCAGGAGTACTGGACACCATTGGGGGTGCCCTCTGAGTTTGATTTAGCAAGTCTTAACTAGACTCGCTAAAGTGAACTCTGGAAGATCGAGTGCAGCAGTGTCGTGGTGTAAAGACAAGGCCTAAAAGTCCATCAGTGTAGAAAGCGTTTAAACACTACGAAAGAGGAACCATTTAGAGAGGAACATGGGGTATAAACAATAGGAAGGGCATCCATTTATACTGTGTGTTTAGAAACACTCCCAGAGGTGTAAAAGTCCTACATTTGAGATAAGACTCGATAAAAACTGAATGTTTATTCCAGGTTCCAATCCTATGTTGGTAGAGAGATGGACTGAATGACTTAAGTCTTGTCTGGTGCTTAAAACTGAGATGTAGGCAGCCTGGGACTCTTACAGGGGCAAAACACACCATTATTTAGAATTCTAATTTATTATTAAATTACATAACAAAGCTTTTCTATACGTACAGAAAATGCACATGAGGTGAGAACAAAAATAATTAGAAGTACAATAAAATAGTTAGGTTTCAAGAAACCATTTGAAAAGCAAACACATTAGAAAGTGCAATTAGAAAAGAACATCCATGGGGCTGGATTGGTATATTCCATGAGAAAGAATAACCATTAGACTTGACAGAGTGCGATTGGAACAGCTTTCCGCTCTTCTCATGGTGGGCAGACCCACAGCTTCCTCATTCAAAGCTGAAAGCCTCACATTGATTGCAAATGTCCAGTCATCACGAGAGAGATAGAACAAAGAGCAGACGTCTCCCAGAACACGGCTCAGCTTTGTCTGAGCTTGTCTTTCAATGCATGCTCCTGTGCTGTGTATTGTTACACAACTCTGCAGGGAAGGGAGCATTTGTAACACCAACCAGATCACATTCTAAAGGAGGAAATCAATCTGCAACCCTTTGTAACAAACCGGTGTCCCCTCCTTCTCTGCCCTGAATGCTAGTTGAAAACAAGAGGGGGAAGAAAAATCCCGTTCTGCATCAAGGGTGCTTGGGAAGCAACTTGTAGTCATTTTAGAAGTTTAAAGGTGTTGGCTAAATTAGCTACACAGTCCAACATGCTAGGTCAGCTCTCAGCCCATGTGCAGCAATTCCCAGGGTTCCTTGAAGAAAAAAGCCGACAGTTGAACTGTCAATGCACGGCTCACTCCTAAAGATCTGCTTTTGCCTTTTTATTTTCAACACCCAGTGGGGAACTTAGATTCTGCACACTGGTTTTGTTAGGGCTTTCAAAAGGGGCCTTTTGCATGGAGCTGAAGAAAAGCTTCGGTTATTATGTAATGCAGCTGTGTGAATTGCCAACTGCATTGAGAACTCTAGACCCAGGAGTTTCTAAATTTGCCAGGGATTAACTGAAGAAGAAAAGTGCTAAGTTTTCCATTACAGCCCCTCAGCAGCAGGCAGACTCTCTGATTAACAAAACCACCTGTCTAATTAAGGAACAGAGATCTGGTGAGCGTTCTATTGGTCCCAGAGACATGCAGCAGGAATAAAACCTTTTGCAAAACCTTGCTTTGCATATGCTGCCTAGTGAGGGATGCTGAATATGGATCAACTATTGCAGGAACAACAGTCTGGTGCTGAGGCTGCAGGCATAGCAGCAACAGGCAACACTTGGCATAAAAACTCCTTATCAAATCTGGAGGGGATTTAACTGCTGGACATCCTAGTTATTAATTTCAGGCAGCCCTGGATGCTATCAGGATTGCTGTTCCGATGACCAGGAGTCTGAAAAACCAAGCTGCAACTTTTAGTCAGAAATAGGGATGTTAAATTTAGTTTAATCAACTAATCAACTAGTCAACGGCTTTTCCATTGACTTAGTCGATAAGCAGGGGCGCTGTAGTGGGGTTAGCTCCTGGCCTGGGAGCCCACTGCAGTTCTGCCTTTTAAATGTATTAAGAGCCTGTGTCACTGGGCTACCGATGGGTCCCACCTACGGCAAGAGGAGAGGCAGGTGTCTAACTGGCCACGGAAATCAGAAAAGCAGGAGAAATGCTGGACACAATGAAACACTAAGGAAGCACAGTTTGCAATCAAAGGCAGATGAACAAGTAGCAAGGGTAGGTCAGAGTCCGGATTAAATTTTAAAGCAGCCCCAGTGTTTTCTCTTCACTTTCCTCATGTGCAGGCCCGTTACCCCCAGTACAGAGCTGTACCAGAAGAGACCCTTGGCAGTTAGCACATCTCTCCCCAGGCCACAGCCCTTCTGTCCATTCAGAGAGATGCTGGCAACCTGCCTGTGCCAGGGATGTGACTGACAGTAGCTCACGAAGGGGCAATCGTGCTGGGATAATTAAATATATTAGATGCAAAACCCTTTCAACACCAGCACTAAAGCAAACGGTGAGCAGCTGGCCACCACTGAAATGCCCCTCTAGCCTGAACCTCTTGTTTTCTAAGGGAATCCGTCATATTTTTACTCCTGTATGTCCCATAGTAAGATCCTCCCCAACCGTAACAAATTAACTGATACTTTGTACAATCTGCACATTTGCCATAGCATCTTCATAAAGTAAGATTAAATAATGCACCAAATCAATTAAGCCCATTAAAAAGACTGGCCATCAGCTTAAATAAGTGAATTTATTTATTTATATTGCAGGTCTTATAATTGCCAGACACAGAACCACCAAATCCTATAAACCCTCATAGAGCATAACTGCCAATCAGGACCCTTTGAAAAATCAAAGAAAAAGCATCAGGGGAGAAGAGTTTTTATCTCCCAACATACAGAAATTCATTAATAAATTTCCTTTATCCTTCAGTCTTTATCAAGAAATCCTCCCCAATGAGCACTTCATTTCAAAATCAGGGATATTCCCCAATCAACCAAATGACCATTCCTTATTTAAAATGACAAACCTCAATTTTATTAGCATTAATCTCAAATGCCTTCTAATCATGTCAGAATAACTGACAAAGAGAGTCTTTGCAGCCTGCTTATCAAAAAGATATTATCTGGCCTATAAGCCCTTTTCAAGTCCCAATGAAGAATACCACAGGCACAATTCTTTACTTCCTCCAACAGGCTATAAAAACAGTATTAAAACGCATTAACGCTGTTGTGGGTGGCCTGTCTTCTAGCCCAGAGGTGGACTTGGAGACAGGGGAACATCTCCATACGGTCTCTGACAGCTGTGATTAAGGGGAGGACAGACACTAAATTTGGGAGTGTGTAAGTCAGTTGTGTAATTAGTTAATCAAGTTCTTAGAGAAAAGCCCAGTGCCTTAGAGTTTTGCTTGTTATGGTTAGAAAACAGGCAAAGATGGAAGAAAACAATTGGAAAGGGGAGAGAACCTTTAAGCTGAGTATTTGCTATATTAAAGACATTCCCGACATTCGATTTCTTATCAGTTTCATCTGCAGACACAAACCCAACAGGTTTTGTTGACAATCTAAAAATCTCTGGTGTATTTGGACAATGAACAATTAAAAAAAAAATCTACGTATGTGTGTTTTGTAGATACTAGAGAAGAAACGTAATTGCATGTTCAACCATTCATTCATTCAACTCTTTACTACAAGGAGTTACGTATTTAACAATTTTGCACACAGACAGATTGGCCATCAGGCATAACCAATGCATTTTCCCTTTCCAATGTATAGGTTAAACTTTGTCCTACTTACAGTGTAAAAATATTAATGCTATTAGAATATCTTTCATCTAAATTAAAATAGACTTTTGAAACTATTATGTCTTTACGAGGCCTTTTATGATATCAGCCAAAACCAAAATATTTACACCCAAAAAATTAATTTCAGGTGAAAGTGTGTTTGGTAACTTTAAATGACTTAATACAACAGTAAAACTGAAAGGATACTAGGCTCCCTTTTTTCAAAGCAGGACTGCAAATATTTCCTGGAGTCCCCTTAAAGCCACAAAAACCTTGTAAGTGCTCCTCAGATAGCAGTTCAGAACATCTTCTGTGCAAAAAGTAATGGAACAATCCTTATTTCATCAGAATTTGTGGGAAGGAGCACAGTTTTCACAGCACAAGTTATGTAGAAATGACTTGCAATCAATCATGAATTAAAAAAAAATTAAGAGGTTGTATGCCATAACAAACCAACCTGATGGCTTAAAGCTGCAATACCCTTATTATGGGGCAAAAGTGTCTAGTCCTGTATTTGATCTTTAGGGAGAACTGGCTTCTTAATTCCACTTAAGAGAACACCTTAACGATTGTTTCAGTTAATAGCTAACGACAGATTTCATCACCATCATCCAGCAGGGCAGAGACTCTACTAACTCTGATAAAGGCTGTATATTACTTACCTCAGAGTGAGACATGGGATAAAAAAAAATATATTTAAGCAAAATGTGACCAAAGGAGAGGAAGTATATATGGCAAGGAAGGAGAAATACTGCAGCTTCAGCTCAAAACCAGTGTTGTAAAGTCTGCCACCAGAAATCTTAGACATGTTGATATTCCAGCCATCACGTACAGGCTGTTTATCAGGTCTACTAGATTCCCCCCACCCGCTTCTCCTTGGTGGGTTGGGAGAAGATGAGGTTATCAGTGTCTATGGAGAATGTCCATCAATGGAAAGCATATAGCAACAATAAGATGGTACAGATGCCAATAACACCGCCCAGGATGAGAGAGTCCCGTCGCTTCCGTAGGTTGAGCCTTTGAATCAGATTGTTCACTGCGGGAAACCGATCTTTAGGGGTCTGAGTTAAGGTCGTATTAGCAAGCAGCATCAAAACTGGGCGGAGCCCAGATCTATACACAGAAAGTTAGCAGCAAAGCGCTCAGAACTACTCAAAACCAAAGAAAACAGAGGCCTTATGGTTAGCTAGCAAGATTATAATTTTACTGCATTAACAACAGAGAGAGGAAGACTATCACAGCAAAGCTTTGATACCATTCGTGCAGAAGCCTACATTTAATCCAGCATGAAAACTGGGCTAACTGAATACAAAAAGTTGTGGCATTTATTTGTAGTAATGGTAAAGGGAACAATGGATGATGTTTGGCTACAGAAACAGTTCATATTCCGCAGATGAAGGCTATTTACTGCATGGCATAGAGGGAATAACTGCCTTCCCTGTAAAACGCTGAGATTTAACGTATAAAACGAGAGCTGCAACAATATCACAACTTTCAAAGCTTTGTCTTTGCACCCAAATTCTTTTAAGGAGAATGTTTGTTGAGTTGCTTTTGTTCTTGCCAGTCACTAAAAACAGCCTAATGAAATTTATGTCTCATCAAGCTACATATCTTCAGGATGTAATCTGTCTAATCAAATGAGTCTAATGCCCCTCTTTGCGCTGCAACAATGGAAAAGAAGAAATAGTAAGAAAAATGGTAAACATGCATGACTTCACAATCCAGCACATTCTTTAGCCTAGAGCATGAAATAGGGGAGATGAAGTGAACAAACTACAAACTTTAAATCAAGTGCTCTGACTGACACAAGGGGATCTTTAGGTCATGGAAACATTTAGCTCTACTCTACAGCCATGACAGATTCACATCAAACTGCAGCCATTTGTCCCTGAAAGTAAAATACCAGGAAAACAGTACAATTCAATCATACACTTCTTGCAGAGCGTATGGAGTTGGAGTACATTAGATTTTGTCATCTAGATCTCCAAATTAAAATTAAATGTTGGCATATATGTAGTATTAAAAGTTGCATTTAAAAAACACAACAGCTAAGTTTAGCACCGTTAGTCCAAGCAGGGGTGGGACAGGCATACTGCAATCTTTTGCTCAGTAGACGTCTAATGATCCAATTACATCTCCTGTTAAAATATGCTGAAACCTAATTTGTAGAATCAATTGTCTGGAGAGAGCTTCTTCTTGAAGGCAATGCAGCACAGTTCTTTCTGAAAGGATACTGGCCAAGGTGTTCATTTTGCTTTGTATTGACTTCAACATCCCTCGCTGCGAAGTCATATTTTCTTTTGTTGCCATAGCAATGCTGGCGGAGGAAAAAAAAAAAGAATGGATCAAATAGATGGTATTACTATTAAATATAACCTGCCAGCTAAAACGATGGACAAGCAAGGTGCGCAAAGCTCCTTCAGAGCGTGATGAATGGGATGGAGCTACTCTCCAGATACACATTTTCTCCACTGGTCTTCTCTCTTAATCAGCTACTAGTGACGCATGCAACTTTAGTAACTGTGCAGACTATTAGAACGAACAAAATAAAACAAAGAGGAGACAACAGAACAACATTAGAGGCAAGCTTAGAAACAGTCTTATGGCAGAGATCCGGGAGCCAGGAGTCTGGTTTTGAACTGTGGGGACCAACATGTTTGGTTCACTCAAGATAGCGCCTGAAAGTCTTATCTGATACCCCATGCTGTGATGGATATAAAAATAATTGAGTAAACGAGAGTTCAATCATAAGTCAGAGAGTTAGAGCAACCTGAACAAGTGAACTGCCAAGCTGAGAGATGATCAAAGCGTAGCCTGAGGTCAAACATAGCCAACGGAACTCTACAGCAGGGATCACATATAAAGCAGGCACCCCTGGTCGCTACAGTCGCTCTGTTCTAGTGGAGAGTTGCCATCCAGCCCATGCCATGCAAGCTAGAGGCAGCCTCTGGCTCCTGGCAACGTGGCAATAAAGGCCCGTCAACTGGGCTAAGTTTGTACACTCCTACACTGATTTACTAGTGAGTTGGAATGGGCCCTTTTCATCAGCTAGAGCTGAATGAGATGCCACATAAGGAGACTGCCCCGAACGGTTCAATTTCTTTCCAGCATGTGACCACGTTCACTGAACACACTCGTCCTTGCTGAGAATGCTCTCCACAAGCCAGCCAGCTTACAACATTCTAATTCGTGCAATGCCCGCCCAGCACTAGAGGCAACAGCAATGGATCATATTTTACACAAATATAGGGGTAGGGTCTAGAAACGAAAACAAAGGTTCATAACAAAATAACGTGTTTCTATTTCAAATGTCGTTCATTTTTGAATGATGCTGACAAGGTAATTCAAACATTATTTTGAAAATGTGGGTTCTATTCTGAGTTAGGACAAGGAGATCACACAGAAAATGAATGGGCAGCCTATTATGTACAACTGCAGCTCAAATTTTGTTTCGCTGACCTGAACGGAACAGCTCTCTCAAGGCAAACGTGACAGCTGTGGCTTGTGGAGCCCTAGTGCGTTTAACAAAGAATGGGGAAGAGAAAAGGGCAAGGTAACTACAGACAGGCCTGTCTCCCTGGCTGAGGAGCGTTTCAACACACCAGCACACACCAATAGATACCAACAGGGATGGATAACAGCTGAGCTGTAATCCCTACACGCATACTGACTAAATCTACATAAGTATAAAGGTTTAAAAATCAAAGCATCTCTTTGTCCTTCATCCATATTTAAAAATCGAATAGATCCTGATACAGTTTGAGGGTTAGATTGTCTGAGAAGCTTTATTTTGGAAGGGCAAAAGATTAAACACTTCACAAGAATTACAACGTAAAATACAACAGGAGAACCTTAATGGTTCAACCATCTCAGAGCAGAGAAAACTGTTAGAAAAAGAGCTCTCTCTTGCTGAAGACAGAGGCAGACCCTGTACGTTTTCACAATATTTTTAACCTGCTGAGCCCTGACGTGTCTTTACACAGAACAGTGGGCTGGATGTGTCCCATTCATAGCTTTTGATGTGAAATGCAGAATTTAAAGGCAGGAGAAACTGGCTTTGTACTGAGCCAACTAAAATGGACAGATACTACTGCTGCTGTTTATATAGATACACAGGTTGAAACTCTGTAAAGAGGGATGCTGGTCCGGCAACATCCATGGTCCAGCACGGACTTTGCAAGACCAGAGATCTTTGGTAGAAGGTCAGGAGCGGGGGGTTGGCAGGTGGGGAGCTGGTGGGCTGGGCCAGGGCTGATGGCAGAGAGGCCAGAAATGACCTCCCCTGGTGCAGGAAAATCCCTCATCCTGGACTGGTCAGGTCTGAGGGTGCTGGACTAAGGAGATCCAACCTTTGTCTTGGTTTCTGTTCCAAGTCATCTGAAGAAGTAGGTTTTACCCACAGAGCTCATGATGCTATATATTTTTGTTAGTCTCTAAGGTGCCACAGGACCACTCACTGTTTTCCAAGTTACAGAGACACATTGCGAAAGCATATTCTTGTATGGGAAGGGGACATTTTTCAGTATCCAGCACCTTTTTACTGATGCAGCTGCAACCCATACTGAGAGTTGTACCTGTAACACTATTTTGGTGAACAATAATCACTCTTCCAACAACACGGTTATGCTGGGATACTTGTCAAGTGCAGGCCAGGCCTTTCTTGACCTCTTTAGATGTGACAAGTGTTTGGGGAACCTGAAACCAAAATATTTAGCAAGGGAGCAATAAAAGCCCTCAAACAAGACAGTCACAAACCAGTTCTGGATAATCCAATGGCACACTACTTGCTTTGCTTCTCCTCTGTGACCTTACACTCAGCTGTTGCTAATCAGCTGGGAAGCTGGGCAGAATGGCTGAGTGCACCAGTTGTCTTTGGAGAGCTGTAGCGAAGAGTTAATAGCACTCAAACTCTCTTGTATCTCACCAGAGGAAGGAACAAACCTGGGTTCAATGGTCCCTAAAACACCACTCTGTAGCATGACACTCTTATTCTACCTTTTCCACTCCAAGAAACCCTGCCTGCTGGTAACGACACCCGCTCTATCACATGCCACATGTCCCCTTTACGTATTTTCCATAAAATCTGAATTGCTACCACTGATCTCTTAGGAAACTCATTTCCAACTCACATGCCTCATCTTTTGTTTTAGTTTTTGATCATGCTCACTTGTAAGCCCAGAGGGGAAATGCCTTGCCTACCTGAGAGTTTGTAAAATGCCATGCTCATCTATAGAGCTCTAAGAGTAGGACAGATTATTATTCATATTAAATAATATGGAGTATTATAGCGAAGGTAAACAAAGTGAATCAACCCAACCAGCGGTGTCTGGAAGAGCCTGAAGTAAAAGCAACAGCAGCAATGGCTTTCAACATCACTGTGGAAAAAGGGTACCATCTTGTGTCTTTCTGGAGGGTGTTGCCTCTCTTGCAGTGAATTCTTTGGAATAACATGTATTGACAGAGCAGATCAATAAAGTGTTTCACTTTAGAGTTCCAACAGTACTGGGATCAAGTTGAAAGCTTACTGGTCAATTGGGAGCTAATCAATCATTGGTATTTATCAACAGTTTAATGACAAACATGTGTATCAAACTCATCTTTCCAAATGACAACTGCAGAACAGCTGACTACTATTCAATATCCACTTTGAAGTTTAAAGACTTCTTTGAGAGAAATGAAAGTCATCAGGGTAGAACTAACAAAAGCTTTAAAGCAATTCATGTCTCCAGTGGACTATTTTGCTTCTGTCAATAATCTTTAGCTCTCTTTTTAATATGCTCATGCCAGATCAGCATAGAACAAACATTGCTGGCTTCTTGGAGAAGCAGTAGGGATTTCCAGCCATTTAACTTGTGACCTCATCATACCTTACAAGCCAAGCAAGGCCAGGATAGCTTCCACTCTAGGGTGGGAGACAAAGGCAAAGCAAGTTGATCCTGAGCAGAAGTGGTGGTACTAGCTCTGTAGGCAGCACATGGTTCCCAAATCTCTACCGAACGAATGTCTTAGCGTGCTCATAGCAGGCAATGCTCTCACGGAGGAGTCATCTTTCTAATGACATGTAAAACCAAGGTCCTGACCACCATTAAACATCTCAGAGTAATTTTCTATAAAAGCAAAGTGTTACCCACAACCTCCTACTCCAACTGGAATTGGGGTAACTACCTTCTGCCTACCAGACGTCCCAAATGGACGAGACACTCTTGGCTTCCTATCTTAAAATGTTCTGTACTGTTGGGGTGCACTATGAGCACCTGCCCCAAGTTCCCACTGGAGGTAGCACCGATATGGCAGTAGCTATAGAAATGCAAGGTATTCTGAGGAAAAGAGGAGAAAATGAATGCTATCCGTCCAAAAAGCTGTCATCTCAATCTGCCCAACGCTTATTTATGAAGGGTCTGTGTGATGCAATTCACTAATGTCTTCAGGACAAGCAGAGGGAGGTCACATAGAAAAAAGGGCTCCTCTCTTTGTGAGCAACAGAAAACATCACGTGGGAAATCTGTTTGCATCCATGGGTAGATGAACTAACAGCCACGTGAAAGAGATGGATTCATCTTTACAGTGGAGATCCCTTACACATCTCAAATTAACATGGAAGGGAAAGAAACAAGCTACAAAAATCTGTCTATCCCAATACTACATGAGAATGGTCGACAGAAGGTATGAGCAGAAATTCTCAACAGGGCATCAAGAGCTGAGTCCAGAAAAGCAGCAGCAAGTTATCATCCAATGCTTAAAAAACAAACAAACAAAAGTAGCAAAAAATAGGATGCGTGTCAAATAATGTCATGTGTAAGATGATTTATACACATTTGTAACTGAGCACCAAAGTTTTCTTTACAGTGTTTTGAGGTTTATAATGTCAACAAAAGACTCCAAAAAAGTAATTTAGTTATGGAGAAAAGCTTTCAGGGAATTTTGGATTACTGAACGGTGTACAACTTGGTAACTGTAGGTAGGATTTCATCACAGGATTTTACTGCACACAGGGGACTTTGTCTAAGAATTTTAGCTTCATACCTGTGCACTGGCTTCACAGTAAATTGTTCAGACGGAATCCTCGTGCAGCACCAAATCCCCTTTTTTCATTAAGTCCTGCATTTTCTTACAGCACATTTAATGATTCATTAAAGCAGCCTTCAAGGTACTGAAGAGAAGATGGGAAATGACTGCAAGGAGATACAGAGAGGACTGCTGAGCTATCTACGGGGTGCCCTTGGGAAATAATTATGAGACTTTATTATGGAACAGAGGATTTCATGTTTTAACATCTGATGAGAGAAGCAGCCTACTTTATAAGGGAGGGAAACAAAAGCTAGTGACTTTAAAGTTTACAGAGTAGGAACTTAGAATTTTCACAAATGATAGGGCACTTAGTGTCTACTCAAATATTTTCTGGAAAGAAAACGTTGGGTGATGCAAATTTTAAAACTGCAGTATGAAGGTGCATAATGTTATGTTTAACTATTCAGAAACATTTGGTTACGGGATTCCAACTACCAGGAGAGGCTGGGGAAATAAGAATTCAGCTACAAAGCATTTGTCCTTCATCCATATTTTAAATGTGTAAAATGTGAGTTAAATTAACTGAGCTCTTACCCTTTGTAAAACACTCAATAATCTTAGCTGCAAGCGTTATTAAAATGAAACAAGGTAACCCTTTGGGTACCTGATGTCTCAACAGTGAGATCAGAGGTTCTTAAAGCACATTGCCTAGCAGGGGAGGTCAACGTTGAGAAACAAAAAATAAGCTCAAGAAGGTAGGCTTTCAGCAAGCATTGTTAAGGAAATGTCCCCAGCTGGTGATTTGACTTTCATTCTGTATAATGTGATTGTATGGCCAGGAGAGACTGTCAGTTTATCTTCAAAGTGCATCAAGTAATGAGTCATGCATAAACTATACTCATGCACACAAACAAAATGTTTAGGCTGTATGAAGAACGTGAAGCAAAAGATGTACTGAAATCACACTATGCCTTTATATACATTGGCAGTGAACCCCCACCTGGAGTAGTAAGTTCTGCTCTGGTCATCCTGTCTCATAAAAGATAGAGCAGAAAAAAAAAAAAGGTTATGTTCTCGAGTTACAACTTAATTATAACTGTGGCCTTTAAGAAATTAAGCATTGGTGTCATATTGAGAGTACCCACCTCTGCCCTGCAGTGACACCATGAAAGAGGGACAACATGAAAATAGTGCCTTTAAAAATAGTTTGATCTCATTTGAACCACAAATACTAAAATTCATAACTGTATGATTACTGAACAGCATCACTACATGGCAGAGTTAAGTACATTGAATGCATTTCCACAGCTTAAAAGAAATCTAAATATGTCAAGCGCAATCTTAACTCTGACTTTACTGGATTTCTAATTATTCCTTTTGGGATAATTACAGTCTCCCTATAATGTTTTTGATCCTTGTTACAGACCTGTGCTCTTGACTTGAACTCCATTTTAACTTTTTTTGGTTTTGAGATACATTAGGAAAGTCTGCCTCTAACTGATCGACGTGAGGAAGACGTTTCTGGGCTGGTTTTTGCCACCACAGTGTTTCCTGCATCTTTCCCTGATGCATCTGGCACTGGTCACGGCCAGAAATAAGACTACTACACGACATGGATGTTTGGTCTGATCTGGTATGGCAATTTCTACAGACATAACTAGCTACCAAATCTGAACTTTTGTTTTTTTTAAAGACATGGAATTCTAGAGTTCTATATGTATGGAGTGTGTACTTTCAGTCCCATAAGAATTACTTGCTTGTCCTCCATGAGTCACAGGAACATGAGGAGGAAACAGCTCGTTAGAATAGGTTCGTTATCTGTGTTCTGAGAGAACCAAGATCCCATCTCCCTGGTCTCTGCTGGAAGTCCTGCCATTCAGCCCTCTCCCTCGAAATAGAACATTTTTAACCGCCCAGTGCCAGGTGAGTTTTATGGTTCTGAACGCTAGTTCTAGCTTCTTAAACCCTCCTGGCTTTCTAAGGAGAAATGCATGCTTTAGTGTCTAACTATAAATAATCCATGATGGCATCGTAATCCGATGTGTCGAGTGCAGGGCTCCCAGCCAAGTGCTAATGTTAAATACATTTAAGATTCACTTCTGAGAAGCCCATAAATGCTACTGTGCTTCAACAAAAGTGTACTCATGCACACATATATATGTATTGTAAAAGGCTCTTAGATGGAAAGCTGTTTTCAAATCTAGATTCTAACAAGCACTTGGAAATTTTCTTCTTGTGGCACAGCCCAGCAAAGGAGCTATGTTACCAGGAAAGCATTTGGCAGAGCCAATCTTAAAGACTCTTTCAACAGTCCCATTACTGAAGGGGTGTGCTATAATCAGCAACCTAAGAGCCACTATATGCATGCACACACACAGGCCCCTACCCTGCCCCTTCCTCACCGGAAGCAACAGGGAAGTTCCCCCTTCAGAAGGGATGGGGGTGGCTGGGAACATAGAATCATAGAATACTAGGAATGGAAGGGACCTCGAGAGGTCATCAAGTCCAGTCCCCTGCCCCCATACCTTCAGACACTTGGCAGGTTTAAAAACTCAGAAAAATACTGTTTTGTTCTGGTTATAGAAGGACATTAGGGGCACTGTGATTTTGAATGAACTCTACATCAAGGCCCTCTCCACGAAGAAGCCTTAAAACTTTTCACAAATGGAAGGTGTGATGTGATATACTATTAAAATATGGCCACGTATAACATCGTACAATTGCAACACATCTTATACAGAGTATGTGGCGGTATCAGCTTCTATCTGAAGCTATGAATACAGACAATTTCAAAAACAGTCTTTGCTCCTGTGGTAGCACCCACAAGGTAGTTCATTTACATCCATTTGGGCCAGTACCTGAACTAGTCCAAGTTGAAAGCCCATTAAAAAGCACGGGTTTCAGAGAGGTAGCCGTGTTAGTCTGTTTCAGCAAAAACAAGGAGTCCAGTGGCGCCTTAAAGACTGAATTTTATTAGGGCATATGCTTTCATGAGTAGCAACTCACTTTGTCAGATGCATGAAGTGACAGATCAGATGGCAGGACATGTTCTATCAATGTAATTTCAGCGGGGTGGCCCACTTTACCATACTTTTCATGACATGGCTGATGCGGTTAGAACCGATGATGGTGACACTAGGTAAACGTATGGACAGAGCTGGCAACGGGGCTTGCTGCAGGGATTGGCTCCTGGGTCAATGTTTCCATTGCGGGGTGTGTAGGTGTTAGTATTTGTTTCGGGTTGCAAACACTACAGGATTGGCAACAGTGGGATTATTGCTTAGGACCTGAGTTATAGACTGACCTAGGTATGTGGCCAGTGTTGCCTCTAAGATGCGGGGCAGCACAGCTTCACAGGTGATGCATCAGCCGCGCCCAGTCAGTCAGCTCCCTGCAGGGAGCCCTGAGCCTCTGACTGGGTGGTGCTGATTAACCACCCGTGAAGCTGGGGTGCCCCACTGCTTAGAGGGAACCTTGTAAGTGACTAGTCCTTTGGAATCAGAAGCAGCCTTTGGTTCATGTAACTGATTTTAAATAACCAATTCTCGTTGAGTCTGGTGTCTGGGGAGTGAAACAAGGGCTGGGATACCTCAGGAGGCTACATTTCTGACGTCCTGCTAGCCAGCGTGGCAATGGTGACGCGTGACAGGGAAAGGAGGGAGGGCACTGACCCCACCTCTCCCCACCCTGCCCTTACTCCCCCCCTCCATGCCTTTTCTCAGCACTCCCCAGAGCAGCGAGAAGCCTCGCTGTGCAGACAGAACTGCCCACCCTGCACCTTCCATGCTGCCTGTGAGTGAAGCAGGGAGGGAAGGAGGGATGGCGGCGTGGACTTTCGGTTAACGCCCTTCCGCCTTGGGGAGGTGCACAGAAGTGTGCACGCCCTCTACGCATTGCCTGTGCAGTGTGCTGAGACAGACATTTACCTTCGCTATGTCTTCTGGAAGAACCACCACCAGTTTAGAGGAGAGTCTGCCCTATTTCTCAACAGTTTGTTCTGGCATCTTCACTGGGACTTACCTAGGCACAATGACAGATTCCTGTGCAGGTAACTATATTTAGCAGTTTTCCTTGGATCATAATGTTCCCTACTTCATTTCCATAGCTGTTGTGAAGTGACGCTCAGCACAGTGTAACTGATATTTCCTCTCAGAGGTGGGGCACAATACCCTTGTATATAATTTGTATGTCCCGCTGGGTTCTTTTGGAATGAAAGGTATTACCAAAATTAATGCAGGTCCAATGAGAAGCAACTGTTTTTACTGAATTTTAAACTGTGTGGGTTTTTTGGGGGGAGGGGGAGGGAGCAGCCCTATATGTAGGACTTTCATGGCTATGAGAAACATCAAAATGCTTACTTCTTCCTCTGGCAGGTGAGGCTGAAGACAGATCTATATAGCTGTGACATTAAAACAAAGCTCCAAAGTTGCAAGACTTGCTTTAAAAACAAATACTTGATGTTCTATTGGGACACTTCTACTCTGCTCTGAACTCAGATCCTCTCACTTGTTGCATTTAACTTTAAAATACAGAGGTTGTTTTGCAGGAAGATGTCCCAAAACCTAGTATTAAATTACTGCAACAATTCTGGCTCACTTTTTCCAACATGTTTTGTCTGCCATCTTTCCAATTAGAGCAAACAAGGATGAAAAATAAAGCAACATCTATTCCCTCAGTTGCTCAAAAAAGATGTTAAATAACAAGCCATCAGTAAGGCTAGGGTACCTAAAGAGACTGCATTTCTGATTTTCCGTCATTATTGAAGCTAAAACTCAAATAAGATCTTCCTCCATAGTCACCCATCATATTCTGCAATGAAGTCAAAGTTTAATAACAACAAGTTGTACTGTGGCACCTTAGAGACTAACAAAAATATATAGGATCATGAGCTTCCATGGGTGAAATCCACACAGTTTAATTTAAGTGGAGTACGGCCAACCCCAAAGTTAAAAAATAATGTCCGAAAATATGACATTGGCCCAAAAATCATGATATTGTTATAGATTAATTCATGCTTTTTGGTCTGTCTCCTGATTTTTAATTCCCTAGTGGGGGAATGGTGGGCATCACAATTCTTGCTTTCTGTTCCTGGCTCTGAGAACAGATTGTTGTTAGCGGTTACAGACACAATGCCCCTGTTTGGGTCACCTATTGCGGGTGAACCTGAGACCTATGGGTTAGAAAGCACGATTCGCCATCACTTGAGCTAACGCATGGAAACAGGACCAGGCCACAGACCTTCGAATGTGACTGAGCTGCTGACAGAGCCACACACAATCAGTACAGATTAATATACCATGTTGCTTTGGAAAGGCTGCAAGGCAAAGTGGATAAGCCTTGGCCCTGTTGTATCTGAGCAAGTGTAGAGCCAAGGGGTGGGCGGTTTAAGAGGGGAGGGGAACATTTTCCTTTACTCTCTCCCATCAAATAAGTCACTCCATCTCCAAATAGGAGGCAATTTCTCCCTAAAGTAAACAAACTGTATTGACAATCACCACCAGGGTTGAAGGGCTTTTTGCAAAATCTTAACAGAAATACTAAATAGGAGGTATCTATGGAACTTTTTATGACTAGTCAGACAGAGCTTGTAGTCTGATGTATGCTTCAAAGCAAACCCCCGCCAAACAGTGTTCCAAAAAGTACGTGGGGCAAATGAAAAATAAAGTCACTAGGAAGCTAGTTCCCTATCTTGAGGAAATGATAAAAGTCTGAAAGTGGAGCAGAAAATCGGAGAACACTAACTATACATTGAAATATATCGCCAGACATTTACGTTTAAATCAGCCCAAGGCAAGTGAATGTTGCCTCAAAAGAACTGCCGTGCAAGGCAGCACGTTCCCACCCACCTACAGGCAGAAATACATGGCTTTAGAAAACCTTGCGCCACATAAGAGCTTTTAGCAATCGTTGTAAAAACAGATCTCGAGTTTCTCAATGCCCAGGCCGCCTTGGGGAAGCCAGAGCTCCATTAGTCACAGAACAGGGCAAGCATACGCAGCAGCACAGAGAAGACCCTAGCGTCCCTCCCCAGCCCATCCCTTGCTCGCTGGGCCTATGGACTCCTTAACTTCCCTGCTGTGACTGCCAAGCAGGGGTTGGGGGGGACAGATCGTGCTAGGTGGGTTGGAGGAATGTGACCATCTATCCCTTGGTAACAGGTCCCCGGTCATCCACAAAGGTCCCCCACAACCACAAGAGGCACTTTTCAATGTTTCCATGTTGGCTGCTTAGTAACAAACCTTTTCAAAACCAATTTGTAGCAATTCTGCAGCTTTCGGAGTTACAGCCAAACAGGGAACTACACCAGGTAGTTGAAGACAGACAAGTATTAGCAGCCCAATAAGCTAATTACATCACAGTCACTCAAGGAATGAGCATTCCAACAGCCTCCTCTACACAGGTCCATGGGTTTTAACTGGGCAGCAATGGACAATGCTGGAATTAATAGCTGGAAGATTTTCTATCTGGTAAATTTCCTTAAAATGCAGTGAGGGTTACCACTAATTATCATCACACCTGAATGCTTGCAATTACTGGAGAAGGAAAAAGGAAAAAAAAAATCAATTCTGGCTTTAAGCAGAGCCTGAATTGTGACACCTAAAATGAAGCAATGCAAATTAAATTACATATCCGGGTAACTGCAGCTTGTGGTTATCAAGCAAACCAGATTTCATAAGATACAACGGAGAAGCTTTCTGGCACCAGATGGGATAGGGCGCCAGCCCGCTCTGTAGAACTAATGACTTGTGCAGTGAGGCCAGGAACCCGGATTCCCAGAGGCAAAAGTAATCTGTTAACACAAAACACACACCTCCAAGCACTGAGTGAAAGCAAAGAGCTCAGAATCAGCCAGTCAACATACTGTAGGCAGAGGGGCCAACAGACTTGCCAGGCCCCTGGCCAAGGTGGGGTGGCCCAGCTCTCCACTCCCAGAAGGGGCGGAGCTTCAGGTGGAAGGGGTGGGGCTGGGTAGCCAGCTCTCAAGCACTGCCCAGCGTATGCTGCGGTGGCCCTCGCAGCCCTGAGAACAGCCTGGAGCGCACTGCATGGCGCTCCGGCAGTGACTTTAAGGGGCCAGGGCTCTTGCCACCTCCACTCTTGTGGTAGCAGCAGCATCAACCATGAGCCCTGGGGCCTTGTGAATCACCAGGGCCCAAGGCAACTGCTCCCTCTGTCCTCCACATCAGTGGGCCTGACTGAGAGCAATTTGTATCACAAGCGCATCTCCCCAGAGGCGCTGAAACACAATCCAGAGAGTAAGTGGGTGGCAAGCGATAAAACACTCGGTCACTTTGCAGAAGATCAGACCTCAAGACTTTCAGGCCTTTCAGTCATCTTGCTCAGTGTTTCTCAACCAGTGGTCTGAGTCCCTTCGGGGTACTCGAGAGACGTTTTGGGGGTACATCAACAACTGAAATGTGGAGAAAACTGAATTTTTGTTTTAAGTTTTTTATTCTTTTTGTACTTTTTACACACAAAAATTTCATCACCTGCCTGGCCACAATTAAGTTGTTTAAACAAATGTGTTGCAATGGTAGAAAAAATTGTGTGTGTCTAAAAACAGTAGGTACTGGGGGTACTTTTTTTTTTTTAAAGGGGTAGTTTATTAAAAACAGGTTGAGAAATACTGCTCTAGCTAGCAGGTAGCAAGGAGGAGACTACAAGAAATGCAGAGTTGACGCTTAGTTTTCACAGGGAGAGAGTCAGCATAGAATGATTCTTAGCAAAAGCTGTTTTGAACAAAGCCGTGTAGTGGGGGTTTTAATCAGGAGAGCCAGTTTTTGCAGGTGTGTTCAGACATTCAGGATATTGAATTGAGGGAGAAATGCTCATGTAAATAAATATCTGTCTTTCTACGTATCACAGTGCTGACCACTTTAATAGCTTCTGTTAGCTTGATACACCTCCCGATACATTACTGTGTTTCAACCCGTTTCATCGCTACACTAATTGTATTGAGCTCACTGTACTTCAGCTAGCTAGCCAGCCCTTAATGGACACACTTTGAATCCTGCCGCTCCCTCTTAGTAGCACTGTTGATTGCCCATCCCATCACATGTATTATTTGAAAGAAAATCTTCCTGAATTTTTTTATGAGAGACCACCTAAAACTTATGACTTATTGCAAGAACTCAATTATTTTTGTGCAAACTCTCAGTGTTAGAGGGCAAACTGGAAAAGGCATGCAAGGCAAACATAATTTATAATTCTGGCATATGGTGTTTCAGAAATCTGACAAATTTGCAGTCCAGTGCAAAATGGTAGGATTTCAAGCACACAAACAGAAATAAATAAATCATTGACCACACACACACACCAGTTATAACCATGTAGGTGTGTGTCTGTAAAAGCCTCCTCTCCTATGTGGACTGCAATGCTAGGGTAGCGAATGTGGTTAAGGGTTACAGAAGCACTAATTCCTTTATGGGCTTCAGATTCTCAGAATAGTTCTTAATCCGCTAGCCATCCTGAGCACTGTTACACTAAATGGTATACCGCAGCTTAATAATCACTGCCTGAACATACATCTGTCTTCATAGATACAAGTTTAAACTGGTAAATGAAAATGGGCAAAACACTGTAATGACAGCGCTGCGTTGCTCATGGATGGAATCTAACAGCTCTAATTTTGTTTGCAATCCACTGCACAAGAGGCTCAAGATGGATGTTGTGTACATAAAATGACTGATGCGAAGCTGTTCAAAGTAAAGCTAATACTGACCCCGTGAAAGATAATACAAAACTAGAAACTCCATGCCTACCTTATTGTTTCTTCTATCAGCCGATCGGAGCTGGAAGCAAAAAGAAAATGATGGTCAAAACCATAACAAGCACTAACTATTGTAGATAATAAAAGCGATTTTTTCAGAATACTTCCCTTTATCAAGTTAGCCCTGGTGGTGAAATACTTTGGGCCACTAAAATGAAGATGTGGCCTGTGCAATGCAAGTCTTAGCAGAAGATACAAGAGAAACCCTTAATGGGTACGTATTGTATGGATTTATTTGGTAACAGCATAACCCCATCCTCTCCACCATCTCGAAGCCTGGGTAAAGCCCAAATCAGCCTAAAAGTTATCAACTTGGTCAAAACATAAAAGCCAAAGCTGAATTCCCTTTGACTAAATCTACACAAACTGTTCTGGAACTATTCGCTGAATATAGCGGATCTCCAGGCCAAGCTATTTCTGAGAGTGCACTGGGTGGCATCAAGAAACAAGCGAGGGCTAGAGTATTATAGCCTTAAGCTGTGGAATGTAGAACTTGAGAGCCACACGTGCCAGCTGACAGCTGTTATTCCAGAAGTTCCAATGCTGCATCCCTAGGACTATGAAGCCCACAGCAGTGCTCTGTGGAGACAATGTCACATTTAAGAAGAACATTTAAATAAAACACAGAAGCCATAGGAGATTAGGGAACAAACAAAATGCAGCAATATTCAACATTTTATTTTGTCTATAGCTCAGGTTTATTGTAAATACCCAGTTTCCTTTCAAAGCCATACTTCTAGCAAGCTACAAAACACTGAAAACAGAAGTGTTTATAATAGAGCAGGTAAAACCGTTAATGCAGCAGCACAATGTATCTAGATACCTGTTCCACACTTCTTCATCACCATATTTCAGAATACATCCTCAAGTGACATTCTACATTTCTAAATTTTAAGAAAATCTAGTATAATATATTTTTTAAATGCACAATTAAAACAACACTCAGCACTGGATTAGGAGTGTAAAAACAACAGCCACAAAAAAAAACTCTGATCAGCATGAATTAGCAAAATGAACAAAAAATTCCACCCCTTCCCCCAAATCAAGGCAATATGTTCAGATTATTTAAGTGCATTTCTTCTCCCTCTGGGCTCCAAACACCACTGTTTAACAATTTATTTGCCTTCATCTCATGCAACATGTATTCCATAGAACAACATGAACCCAAAAAGAGACGCTAAGAAAGGGAAGTGTTTGCTGCTTTAACCTGACATGGAAATCAGACAAATTTTTACTAAAAACACACGGAAAGTCATGTTACAAAGTCAAATTTATTGCTGCCACAATAAAAGGATGATGAGAAGTAAAACAGGCACTGCTATCTTCACCTAAGATTCTCTTTGCTCCCATTCACTTCCAGGACTCAATTTTTCCTTTAATTAGTTCAAGAAAGTAAGTTTCCATGAGCCATCTGAAAGCAGAGCTGAGTTCTGCCTCCTCTTTGCAACAATCTGCCAATTTGAAACTTTACCAGAAACCCACACACGTACGCCCTATCATATTAGTGAGATCACACCAAAGCAGCAATTTGTGCAGTATATTTTATATATAAATACATTTCACTCTCCCAGGAGCAGATGCTAACACAAGATGTCCCAATTTGTCTGTGTTAAGGAGAGTGAAAACAAACAAGCTGCTATTTTCAGTGTAGTCCATGGCTTAGGTTAATATTATGAAAACACGGAGAGTGACTACAGCCAGCCAAAAATACTCAGTGTGAAAAGAAACAGAGAGGACTGAAGGGACACACTCCAGATTGTAAATGGGGTAGTAAAAGTGGATCAGTCCCCTCAGCCTCTAAAAAAAGTCACTCGAATCAGCGGCAAGTAAATGAGAACAGGCTAAAAAACCTGTTCCTCACACAGTCAGTTGTCAGTCTGGGGAATTTACTGCCCAAAGAGTGCAGCGAGCCAAAGACTGTAGTTATGGAAACTACATAAAGAGAGTCAAATATCAAGTTTAAGGGCAGCCACTGGTCGCTGGAGGCGATAGGAAGGAAAGAAAAATCCCCTTTTCTCAATGGCACAGAACCAATTTGACAGTCATCCTTTAGAACACTCATACTTCTGATTCCAACAGGTGGAGTTTTTGCGTGACCCAGAATGATGCTGATCTACAGGAAATAAACCAGATATTGGCAGCAGCACAAAATGGAGTGCATTTCTCAGTTGCTGCACAGTAACAAGTGAAAGAGACATTGCAGCTGATGTTTGTGAAGTGCAGAGTACAAACTGGGAATTGGACATCGTGTGCATCTGCGAATGCTCTTTGGAGCCAAATAAGTCCCTCCCCTCAGTGGTGTGATGTGCTCATCTGTGTGTGTGTCTGATTAAGGTAAGAATTCTGATCAGCTTTAAGGACTCCCAGCAGGCACCTCAAAGTCTGCCACTGCTTTTAATTAAACAACCAGGCAATGCTATTATACCTAATGGGAAAGCCAGTTTTAGTCTGGAGGTATTGTCGTCTCAAGAATGACTACTGCTAAATACATGAAACTCTTGGAATGGCAAGGCAATCTCCCCTTCCCTGCCTCCAAAAAACTCCCAAGTAAAAAAACCCAAATGTTTTTGCCAGATAAAATGTATTTTTCTGGATCTCCTCTTTTCTGCTGTTCACCATGCCACAAAGAAATAGAGTTTTAGAATCCAAATCAATTAAAAAAACCACACGTAAAGTGTTCTTGAAAATGAGATTCCCACAAAGTTTGGGATAGAGCAGTGAGTTTCCTTTGATTTAAAGGCAGCATTTAAAGCTACTAGAACGCTTCCATTTCAGTGGAGCAGAGCAACCAGAAGAGCTGAAGTGGTTCACACAGAGACCTACGTGACTGACACACTCTGCTCTAGTCTTCCAGAAATTCATGGCAGGAAGTGATGGCTTGCCGCTTTGCCAAGGAGACCACTCACTGCTCTACCCTTAACAAGCAAGCACTATTTAGTCAGCTTTTTTATTTAACCAGAAGATTAAATACCAACGCCTCACATTCAAAGCTTCCGTCCCACACTCTGTACAGCAGATTAACAAGGAATTTCATCATACAGAGCTGATTATGCCTCAGCTGCAGTATTTGGCTTTAACAAAATACAGTTAAACATGATAGACAAATTCAAAATGCTGACAGATCCTCACCCAGCTCAGTTCAATGCATAGGAGTTTTGACAGACTACGCTTCGGGGTGAAAAAAGGTATTTCCATAGCAATAACAGTTTACTATGAAATATTCAAAATGAAGTCACGTGTGTCTATTTCCATTCCCATTACATCTGATTACCAAAATGTGCGTAAACAGACTCTCTTTAAGTCTTCCAGATGGATGAATCTCATGCCGTCTTCACAGAGTGCATCTGCTCTGAAGCCACTTTGGTCACCAATACTGAATGAATCAAGCAATGGGTTACTTTATTTCTACAGCCCTCACATTCCCAATGCACTCCATACACACAAATCAACACCAAAATAAAGCTCTCTTTGTGGTGAAGAGCGGCAGAGGTGGGTGATCTGTGCCAAAACACAAATCGGACATCTGGTACATACTTTCATAAATGGTATAGAATATGAAAAGTGTGCAAAGAAAACAGGTTCATACTCATTATTTTAGCTGATGGAGGAAAGAGGGAATTAATTTCCCCACTTAACTGACAAGCTCAAAGCACAGACAAGTGGGTCCCTTAGAAAACACCATGATGTTGCAGTTCTGTTTTCCCAACAAAAAACTGCAAATCTAGTGGACATTATACTGTGAATATCCAAGCAAGCAACTATTGTTCAGGGCAGCATTACTCTGATTTGCCATCTGTTTCAATATGCCATGCATTTTCACCTGTCCACGCAGATGGAACTTTCACAAAGTCATTTAAAAATACATATGGACTGAATGATGAAAAGATGCTGAAACAATCAAATACTCTAGCACCTGGCAAGAACCCAAGTGCAGCAATAATGCATATGAAATAATCAGAGCTTTGTGCAAGTACTGTAACAACAGGAAAGATCTTCTAGTTTGTCATCTAGATAAAGACAGCTACATTAATGCAAGCAATAGACCAAGTGAAACAAGAGAGCGTGGGGGACTTGGAGCGGGGGAAGTGGAGAACTTGGCTCACAATTCAAAAAAACGTAATCACCAAATATCCTGCCTTCCAAGTCAGGTGTACCGGCTACAGAGCCGTGAATTCAGTCACTGGTGCAGACGGTCACCATTTAATTACAACGTGGGAGAAATCCTTGTCAACATCTCGAGTACAGACATCATTGGGGCCAGGATTTCAGCCAGGGTTTACTTGACAGGGAATTAAGTTATGTCAGTGTCAGCAAGACAGTTAATTTGTGCACACCTCAAAAGCCTTTTATGAAAAAGCTAAGGAGGGTACCTCTGAGATACAATCAGACGCTTCAAGCATAAACGTCAGGGCCCTATTTCATAACAGTAGGAATCATTTCTATACAAATGAGAAAACACATAGGCTCGCTAACGCAGCATTTACTGGCTCTTTATTTTCCCCTCTTTTTGTAGCTGGGGCTCATTGCATTTGCAAACCTAATATCTGTACTTTGTTTCTCCCTGCAATATTCACTGTGGGTGTGCCTCCTTGCAGCTAAGTCTGGGGATGCGGCTGGCATTGTATCAGGTTCCTGTTTGCTACTCATTGGTTGCTTTGCAATCATCTTTCTGCCAGTAACTTGGTCCTCCAGCAGGTTACTGTTTGGTCCACCCCTTCTGAAGTGACCTAGTTCAACAGGACCACTGTCCAACTGCCATCCCCAAACAGGCCAGCCTATCTTGGACCGTGTAGCACTAGATCAGTGACTGGCAGGGGAACGCAGGCTGCCCACTACACTGGGTTCCACCTTAGAGACCCTCCCCCAGCACCCTAGCTCTTCAGTCCCCATCCCACTACCCTTTCCCTGGGGTCCTTCCTAGCAAGCTCCAAATCTTCTCCTTCCTGCTTCTGAGTTTCTCAAGGGAGCTTTCTCTACTTCTATGGCTACTTAATCCCTCCTGGACTCTCACGTCATAGGATCCCACTGCACACTCTTCCCCAGGGGTCCCTCCTTGCTCCCGATGACCTCCCTCCTTACCGGAAGTGACAGCAGATTCCAGCCTCCATCTGCTTTCAGCCTCTTGACTTTATAGTGCTGGCCCAGCACTTCCCTAGAGCGTCACTCCCTTTGGATAAGGCTGAGTGACGTAACGGGCCTCTCATGCCCTTGTTAACCTTATTGGCTAGTGTGGGGTGCACACCCTATCTTCCAGCTGGAGGAATGTGATTAATTGCCAACATGCACCTCACCAAACTGTTTGCATTACGTCCTTTCTATATTCAGAGCCCTGGATCACTAGGCGAGGCAACTAGACATTTCAAGGAATGTACATATTACAAAATGAGTTTAATATTACAAACACCCCACCCCCTGGAGAAAGTGTACTTATTGCACAACCAGCCACTCAATCATTTTGGAGGGACAAAAAAAACAAGTGGAGGCTCTAAAGTAAAAAAACCAAAAACCTCTCATCAATCAAAAGTAAAGATCAAACATCTTACTTCTTCGGGGCAATAAGAAATAAAACTCAGATCATTCACCTTTTGACGATGTAGTAGGAAATGAAGACCAGAATACATTTCATTCTGGGGTAGTGAATAGAAAGTTGTGTCCACCACAGAGAAAATGAAAAATGAAATTAAAATAGCAGTTTCCACCTTTAATGCTATTGTCCACAAAAGAAAACACCATCAAAAGAGCCCTGTGCAAACAACAGGCAATCCCTTGATGAGTCTCTAGCAAAGCATTGGTGAAAGCAGCAGCTTGAGGTGTGTGAAATATGACAAACAGGGAGGGGTTGGGAGACAGAATTGACTATAAAGTATAAATCTCAGGTCGCTACCACTAATATACATGACAAAATCTGAACAGAGGCAAACCTATCAGTCAAATAGGTAATGACTTGAGATGAAATGAGTGTTTTCAGGGACAAATGACTCATACGGAATGGTTTTGAGAGCAGATGGGTAGAGGTACAAATCTCTGAGCAAACTGCAAACTTGCAGGTTTTGCTTCACATGTTAATTAAAACAAATTCTTGAAGATAAAAAAGCTCAGAGTAACAGTTTTCAGACTTTACTGAAAAAGTATAGAATGTCTGCAGTTCTCAAAACAAAGACAGACATGCACAAATATCGAACTTTAAAATTAAGGTATTATACAGATATGCCCTAAATGAATATACAGGAAGGTTGACTGAACACTGCATTTAAAGACTCTAAACATCCAGGTGGGCTAACTTCTGCAGATCACTGTACCGTGGAATATAGCCAGAGAGTTTCACCAAGTTTTAGAGCAGACATGAAATCGGTAGGGAGACAAGAAAGCAATACTGATACTGAAGATCTATCTTCTAATGCAACTGCCATCAGTATAAACACTATTAAATCTGGAGTGAAACACATTCAAGTATAATCCAGCACTCTTGCCAGTGGGCATATAATATCACTGGAAGCTTAATTTCTTCCCAAATAGCCCACCTGTAGTTTATGCATCATGGAAACACAGGCCAAGCAGCGACTGAGTACTCCGCGTGGAAATGCTTCTAACAATGGCAAGGGGAAAAAAACCTCAAGTTTTAAATTCTAACAAAATTCCTAGATGACTTGCCACAAATGCTTTGGCAGAATTATTTATTCAAATACTGGAAAGTGAAAAAGGAGCCACATTATGTAGTACATTCACAAGCAGCAGACATTGGCATCATCTATGAAATGTTTTGTGACCAGACTAGTGTGCGCGTGTGGGGAAATCTGCATTAAAGCTGCTCAGCATACATATTTGCTTATTATTTACGATCTCCCTGATTCAGTCTCAATTCTCTCCTACCCACCAAAATTGTCATCCAAAGCTTTTCTTTCACGCGCGACGGGGCTCCTCAGGAAGGACCGTCTTGAAGTTAGAAATGAGAACTCGTACAGATGCTACAGTAACAAGCCCCATGTCAATACCTGTAGACAGAATACACCACTCGATTCTTGGCCTAAAGCACAAAGAGAAACCTACTCATATAACAAAGGCAACTTTTTGACTTTTAAAATGGGATCCGCTAAGGCTACCAAGAAGCCACCTATTTCCTTTCAGTTTGCAGTACTCAATTTATCTGCAGAGAGTGGTTAAAAGCCTAATTTAAAAACAGAGACGATCCCAATGTATTATTTTGATGAGTTTGTGAATTTGTTTGTGCAAAATCAAGTCCTACTTTGCGATTACCTACAGATACCAAATATTGCATAAACAATCCTGCCACTCAAATAGCTGAATATACTACTTTTTACACCAGAATATGCTGGATGAAAGGTTTAAATAATTCTTTTTGTTTTAATTTGGACAAAAAAGTCATGACTATTATGATTAGAGTTCATAAAAATATTTAACAAAATTAAAATTGGGTTGCTTATTTAACTGTCATTTAGTGCCAAGAAACTTTTTACTGTTACAAATCACAAAATAATTCAAATCAGTTACAGAAAGAATAATGGAAGCTTTACGAGTTTCTGATTCAAATTTACTATGTATGGCAATTATTCAATAAAATTAATAATGTTTGAACCTGAAATCCTACTAATTTAATACTGTTCTTTTACTTCCCCGTTGCAAGCACATTGATAAAAAATTCTATGACATGTATTTAATTTCTTGAACTTTCCTGTAAGGCTATGTCAACACTAGCGGCGTCTTGCGTGAGAAATATGCAAATGAGGCTAAGTGTGGAATATCGCCAAGCCTCA
>JANRFK010000867.1:22174575-22205375 GCA_030068395.1 Apalone spinifera
TGGCTGGGCAATCATGAAGAGAAGGGACTAAGCTGAGTACTGGGAGTTCCGGGACCTGTGGATCCCTACCCCAAAGGGTCTGGGGCTGCCTGCCCCCTTACTCCGATGCCCACATTGGACCCAGCTGTGCTGTATCTCTGAGAAGCAATAAATCCTCTCTATTCTACTGGCTGATGGAGTTACATCTGGCTGCGGACGGGGGTACAGCGTCGGGGATGGGGGGTCCCCAACACGCCGTCACAGTTGCCCAGTGTCATTTTCAGCAAAACCAGTGACGAGTGTCAGATGAACAGAAGTATCAGAGGGGTAGCCGTATTAGTCTGAATCTTCAAGAACAACAAGAAGTCCTGTGGCACCTTATAGACTAACAGATATATTGGAGCATAAGCTTTTGTGGGCAAAGAAGTGGGTCTTTCCCACAAAAGGCTTATGCTCCAATATATCTGTTAGGTGAATGGAAGGTTTTATTTTAATGCTATTCTGTTCTCAACTGTATTTTAAAACATCTCTGGAGAAAGCTTTCAAGTGCCCTGCCTCCCCAATTCTGTGACTGTTCATCGGCTGCTTTTTTGTGTGAGTGAGAGAGAGGTGCAGGAAATCCCTGGGCTTCCAGCTAGGATTTGGCCAAATTACTGATACAGCAACCATCTGTCCATTCATTAGGTTTCAAAAAACGATTTGTATAATTGCAGGGTTAAATACACAAAACACTGAATGTCTTTTAGTTTTAAACTTTAAAGTGCACTCTATATTGAAACCATCTGAAGCCCAAATTTGAGATGCAATCCAGTAATGGATGAGGCTCTGCAATGGTGTTTTGCCAACCTGATTTCTTGTAAAATTTCCTGCACTCTCAGGCTTGTCTTTTTATCTGCTGATAGCACAAGCTGGCATTCTTTCAAAGATGAAATTATACACAATAGAAACAAGTCTCAAGTGAAGGAAGAGCGTTCTTCACCTTTAACCTGATGGCAAAGCTTAAGAGGCTGGGAGTAGGAATCTAATTCTTGTTAATGGAGATTTGAAGGAAATCACCTTCAAGAAGGGAAAGCCACTAAGCTATAACAAAATACAGTCCTCAGAGACATAAGATGTCTATTACAATGGCCAATATTATACTGGAGGACTGACGCTAGATCAACAGTTCTTGACAGTGAGTTTCAGGAGTCCATGGGGCCTGGGGTCTGAAGTCTCCAGCCCAGTGCTCTCCACAGGACTAAAAGCCCTGAGCCCTGGGGAACTGACACCTGGAGCTCAGAGCCCTGGTGTTCCTATGGGGCAGACTCCCCAAGTCCTCCACTTCATGAGGATAAAGCTGGGAACCCCAAGCCCCAGAACTCCATCAAGATAGTACCCCAGAGCCCCAAGATCACCCCAACCCTCACTACTGGGCTGATGCCCTATGCACCCAGACCCACAGAGCTAAAGCCCCAACTCCCCTCCATAGCTGAAATCTGGACCACAGAGGGGGCCTGCACCCCAGCTCTGCAGCTGAAGCCCTGAGACACCCTCCCCCCAAAGCCCTGAAACACAGTCCCGCAAGACTAAAGTCCCCTCCTCTCATGGCTGCAGCTAGTGATCCCAAACCCCCTGCTCTGGCAGCTGAAGCCAGAAACTCACCCCGTCCCCCCAGACCCTGGAGTTTTTATAGCATGCTGGTGGGAAGGGGACTCAAAGGAAAAAGAAAGATTCGACTAGACTGGACTAGATGATCATAATCCCTTCTGGCTTAAAATCGAAAGACTCAGCTAATAGTTTTGCTGGCAAAAAAGTGAAAGATGTCTACAGCGAAACAGGAGTTGCACTCTTTGATTCTGTCAGGAAGTCAGCTAATTTTCAAAAAGCAGATGACTTCATGTGAGCAACCAAGTTAACACTGCCCTAAATTACGAATATACATTTTAGGAATATACTAATATTATTCCTAAACCAACATTTTTTATCTCCATCAGAAGAGTTCACAGTGAAGCAGATCAAGATATCATGTTCACAACAACAGAGCAAGACTGCTATGTGGACGTCGCAAACATGAAGAACTAAACGACATCTCATCAAAATCTTGCCTTTGACCATAAAATTATGCAGGTTTCCTCACTACAAAGCTGAGTGCCCTGACATTGCCTCCACAACTTTCAGGCTCCCCACCTTCCTCAACCTTCATATATAGAGGCACTGAACCCCAAAGCTCTCTGCCCCACCAGCAGCCAGACTCAAAGGTTTTTGTCAATTGCACTTCCTGAAATTGGCAAAAGTCTTCAAGGCAGACAGCTGAGAAGCAGAAAATTCCCAGTTCTCCCAAATTTTTTCTATAAATCCCTTCCCACGAAAATTTTAAGTCTATTTTTCACCTTCATTCAAGATGAACTTTTTAAAAATCTATGAAATTTTTAATTAGAAGGGGTTTCCATTTTCCAATCAGCTCTGATCATTTACACTTCTAGAAAGGAAAGGATGGATTCAGAAACCATTATTTCAATATAACTTCATAAACGTAAAGACATGCACAAGCCCGTTTTCAAGGCCACCCCACTTCTGTAATTCATCACCGGCCAGAGTTGTGATGAGTTTTAGAACAGGACAACCCAGGAAATGAAAACGAGAATACTGCACTATCCTGCTTATTCTCAGACACACAAAACAGCCACCATGCCAGAAATTTACTCTTCATTCAAACTATTACAACTGCTATTGGCTTGTTTGATGAATGGTGGACAATTGCTCCCTGAAACAGTATTTACCTACAAAATAAGCACAGAATAAAAACAATTTCTATCCAGCTTGTGTCTGCCTTTGCACATACCAACCTGCTGAGCAACAGAAATGGAAGAGCCAGAGCTTTCAAGAAGCAAGAACTGGTTGTTAGGCTCGACAGACTAGAGTCATTAATTCATTTTTATGAGACTAAGTGTAGAAGGGATGTAAAATCCCATTTATTTGGTTAACCAGTTACATGTAATGTTTAACTGGTTAACCAATTAAAGGAGGAGCAGCCCCTGTGCCAGCCGCAGACAGGAGCTGCTCTGGCTGTGTTGGAGCACCCCTATCTGTAGCATGCTCCACGGGGCTGGAAGAGCCCTCTGCCTGCAGTGGACAGGGAGATGCTCCAGCTCCCACCAGTTAACCAGGACTGATAAGCCTCACCCTTAATTAAGGGTGAGGCTTAAAGATTAACATCCCTGAAGGGCAGATGTAGCATATTTGTAATAAGATTTCATTGTAACTTATTTTTAAATAATAAAATTTGTATTTTATTGATTAAAAATAAAAATATCCAATTTTAATAAAATCTGGTTTCTTTGATTTAAAAAAAATCATTTATTTTTATTCCCCTGCTCCTCAGTGTACAAAGCGGACAGGGTGTTGGATATTCATTTCATTAAAATGCTGCACCAAGGTGGTAACTAAATATCTTGATGTTACTCAAAATTGCTACAAGACTGAGTGACAGATATTTCACAATAAGATATCAACAAGATGTAAAACTACAAATAGGGGAGGAAAATTTTATAAAGCATCTATTCAACAAACTCTGAACACTGAACTCCGTGGGAGAGGCTCCTATAAAAATAAAATAGCTTTTTTCAAAAACTGTAAGCAAAGGCAATATTGCAGAACAAAGCAGTCACTGACTGCTCAAAATGTGCTTCTACTTTATTAGTGCTAACCCATGTCAAATGACTTTCAATTACTGTTAGGCTCTGACATTCAGTAAAAACCTTGGGGGACAAAGTTGTTCTAGTTAAGAATCAGAGTTCAAAAGAATGCTGGAAACAAATCAAATATGCATCTTTAGCTTGTTTATTTCTGAAACAACCAACCAGATGCACAAGCATATGTGGCTTTTTAAACTTTCCTTGATGTAGGGTTTAGTTTTTCCCCCTGTAGGGCTGTTTCTAGGTTAAAGCACACAACTGGGAGTCACAGCTGGGCTTTATTCCTAGCTTTGCACTTCCTGATCTTGGGCAACTCAGTCCCCCTCTGTGTGTGCCAAATTTCCTTTTTCTGTACAAGAACATTTACCTACTTCCAACAGGTGCGTTGGAGGGTTAAGCTTTTTTATATCTGCAATTATGTTTTTTAATACGTATGCCCTTTGATTTAAAGAGACATTTGACTAGTTATTACTCTTTTTACTTCCTTATTCAATTTTGGTATTTCACATGCAAAACCATCAAGCTATTTATCTTGGAAAAGTCGTAACTTGGCATCCTTAAGACTACTACTACATAAAACGTCAAATTAGGGAAGGCTCTAGAATATTTGCTAAAGCAAAAATGATTTGGGGGCTCTAAATCTAGAATTTAATGATCATTTTTCCATCTTAAATTCATTAATTTCACAAGCCAGTCTCCGCTCAGAGGAGTCTTTGGACTAGAATAGAATGCTGCATAGATCAAGGATGAAGAATGAGGTAAAGGCAGAGGATGTGCCCATAAAACAAAAAAGGGGGTAAAGGCAAGTCAGGAATGTGGTATACTAATACCACTGAAGTGGGAAGTCTGAAATCAGAATCAAACATGTGCTACAGGATGAGGTGCATTCCCCGAGCAGTATACTACAGGTCTAGACGCATTATATGGAGCAGCTTGCACAGTTCAGCCTACAATACCGAATTGAAGCAGGACCTTTCTGCTGCAGTCTTTGTGTGATCAGAGCAGAGCAGGCAGAGATGAATTAAGCTAGGAACAAGGCATGGAATTTCCAGCCATATCCATGCCTTGGGAAGGACTAAACCTTGGAACAATAGAGATGTAAGTAGAACAGTGAATGTTTAGTCAGATATGATCAGCTTATTTTTATTTTGGGGTTTGTTGAACTCCTCTGTGCTGAGCCCATGTACCCCTCTCCTCATACACTGTAACTTTAAACTGAACCCCAGGGAAGCAATTCTCTGTTTTTAATCTGCCTTTTTTTTCAGTTGCTCTAACAGCTAGCAACCAAATATGCTTTACCAAGAATGTCTTCTTTGTTTTGTTAATAAAATCACCTTTTACAGACTGATTCCTGTGTCCTAGAAGGCAGAAGGTACTGAGTGCACATGCCTGAGACAAATAGGTCAGTCAGATATTAAGAAATTAGTTTGTTTTCAAGCTCTCTCCAGAAGGAGGATTAAAGACCTTGAGGAGATCCCACAGGAAGAAATTCCCAAAAGTGTCTTCCAGTGTTCTCAAAGGGTTTTTTGCATTTGGGTGGTGGCAGGGTACCACCCAAATTGGAGAATCTGTAACCGTGGGGAGTTTTTATGCAGAAGCCTTTAGTGGCAGAGTATTTTAAAGTCTCTTGAGGGCCCCCTAGCTTCTGCACTCAAAGTGCCAGAGTAGGGAACAGCCTTGACCCACCTCCCAAACAAAAAACAAACTTTTGTACCAGTATGTCAACCTATTCTTCCAAATCCCCATCGCTGCCCCACCCCCTCTTTCAGACTAAGTCACAGAGCAGGGGACTATTTCTGTGTATTTTATATTGCAGCAGGCATCCCAGCAGCACTCAACACATAGTAAAATGATGGTATCAAATAATGACTTACGCCTGCGTGCTAAGTTTTAAAAAGCATCAGCTTTAACAAGACTCCTAGAACAACTTGCACTTCTCACCACCTCCTTCCCGCAAGCCAGCCCAAATTCATAAGGTTTGCAGTCTCAGAACTATAGTATTTTCACTTGTGCTATATGCCATCTGTAAACCCCAGGAAAGTGAGAATCCATTCGGACTTCTGCCGAACACTGAAATGAAGAGTCTCAGGAAATTCTGGCTCAAGAGTCTAAATTCACTACGCATAAAGATGATGTCTATAGCTTTAGGAGGAAAGTGTAAAGATGCAGTTGATTATACAGAGAAGGTCCTCTCCAAAAATGGTCTTTCTGAAGTTCAAAAGTCTGCTTAGAAAGGCCATTTATAATACACAGAAGCCAAGGTAATTGCTTTAGCCTCTCTCATCCATTAGCTGCAGCATAAATAAGTATTCTTTACCCGAGTCAACCTATTTAAATGCGTCACTCAAATTGCACATGGGAAGAGGAAGACACCAATTGATGGCATTTAACCGCACTTGGGGAAAAACTACCTAAGAATGTCACAGAGCTTCTTGTAGATGATGCCCAGCAGACAGACATTTTAACCTAGTTTTCTAAATCCCTTCTCACTGTCTGCCTTCCAGTTCAGTAGTCAGTGTAGTGTGGCCTGGTCTTAGAAGCACACAGTGTGTTTGTGACCAATCAAATTACATCACATCAGAAACCCAGACAGGAAAACATTCCAAATTAATTGCATTTACAATAGCGGGTTCTTATTTAAAATTCAGTCCTTGAGGATTTCTCTGGTACTATCAATGAAGAAAGAAAATTACTCAATACAAGAAGCTGCTTTGATTAAAAAAACTGCATCAAAGTTGGGACAACATGTTGACAAAGATAAATGGGCATCATGCTCTTATAGTAACTGAACGAGGTTTATTACCTCCAAATTAAATCACTTTTAAAAAGAACTTTACTCAGCAGCAGCTTAAAAAAACGTACACCACCTTACTTCAGCAGTTCTCAAGGAGCAGCACAGAGAGCCTGCAATCACCTGGCTAGCGCCTCCTCTTTTCCAGCAGCTTCTGTGGGCAACCTAAATCGGCATGAGGGGCCAGATTAGCTTCTTCCAGGATGGAGCCCTGCTACCTAAGAACAGGGTCACACACAGAGCCTAATGTATGGAACTGGGCAGCATATACAGAGAAAAAGAATCAAGAGCAGAAAAACATACGCAGAAGAGCCAGTGGCGAGAGGAACAAGAAAAAATGCCAGAAGGGGAAATAAAATGAACAGGAGGCAATTCTTCCTATAAGGAAAATGCTTATAAATCTGGCTACATGATGGAAAAGTTTGTAAATCCTTTGAATTTTCATGCAGGGTGGTCATTACTGCATGTGGCCACTTCAGACCCATCAACAGCAGGTAAGCAGGAATAGGTTCTGTGGGGACTTGAGAAAGCAATAATAAAATAATACTTAGCACTAACACAATGTTTTAGAGGTGTTTAAAGCATCGTGCAAACATTAACTCGTTTATCCAAATGCCCCTGTGAATTACTCAACTATAATAATACACTATGTATTATTTATTAATAACCCCATTATGAAGTGAGAGTAGATCCCTGTATTTCTTTCACTCACATCTCATTTCCTGCTCTTTTTTTTCTAAATATTGAGCACATTCCTATACTACCTGCTTCCAGGCTTCTTTGCTCCCACAACCACCACAGGACACAGCACAGGGTCAACTCTGGCACTTGAGAGCATGTGTCCCTCAGATAACTTACACCAACTCCTTTCTTTTAGTTATATATTCTTTTACGATCTAGAGGATAAGAGTGGCTCATTCAGAGACCCTGGAGAACTGAAGGAATACGCATCATCTACATACTATGTATTTTAGAAATGTGCATCTGTCTGTGAATCCATTTGTTGAAGAACTCCTAAACAGGAAGAGCTAGGACCACCAAATTTGACATGCAGCTTCCTCTTATAACTTAAAGCAAGGGCAGGGTTCATTGGGCTATGATACTGGGATGTGCATTAGGGATGGTAACATGTAGATGACTACACAATTAACCGGGCTTATCGGTTAATCTTGTCAACTATATGTACTGCCCACCCTTCCTGCCTCTGTATCAAAGGCAGTGGGGATGGGGTGGGTGGTGTGGGCGGAAGCTGGTGTCCATAAGGAGCTGGCTTAAAAGCTGGCTCCCGATGAGCACCGGATTTGCATCCTCCTCCCACTTTAATAAAGAGGCAGCAGCGCGGAGGGTGAGGGGGAGCACGCTGGAGACAATAAGCGCACTCCACAGACCTGCCTGCCCCCCCTTGCTGCCTCCTCCTCATACAGAGGCAGTGGGATGGGGGGGAGGCAGAAGCCAGTGCTGGGAGGAGCTGGCTTAAAAGAGCAGCCTTTGTCTGCAGGGAGCTTGGACCTCCTGCAGACAAGGGCTGCTGACACTCCATGCTGCTACCTCTGTATGAGAAGTAGCAGCACAGGGTGGCAGGCGGAGCTGGTCTGCACAAGAAGCCGTTTTTTAAACTGGCTCCCCTCGTGGACCAGCTCCTGCCTGCCACCCTGTGCTGCTGCATATGAGAGAGGCAGCAGCGCAGGGCTGCAGAGGGCTCCCCGGGACTGGGTACAGGCACGCACTGGTTGCCGCCTCTACCCCAAGGGAATTTTGAATAGTCATATAACAACTAAAATTTCATGTGGTTACACGACTATTAAATTACACGCTATCTAAAATCCCTAATGTGAATGGAATTTGATTGTTTCTCATAAAATGGAAAGGAAGGGGTCTGGTAGGAGGGACAGTTATACTGCAGAATAACCACGGGGGGCAGTAAGGGGCCAGAGATGGGGACCGGGACAGATATAACCCCACTGGGCCAGCAGGGAACAGGGGTGGAGAAAGGGACAACTATCAACAATATAGTTCAGAGAGTCGGTCTGTCTATCCCACAGGCAGGGAACATGTACTCCTCCTCCGGTTGTGCCCACAGAAGCTGCAGTGGCCATAAACAGGCACTTCTCATCAGGCCCCAAACAGCTGCAGTGAGAGAGCTGAGGCTATCCTGTCTCCCCGGGGCAGCCTGCATACTGAACCCCTCATCCTCCGCCTCACCCCAGAACAATGATTTAAATGAAAAAAAAAAAAAAACTTATTTGAGTTAAGGACTCAAGCAATGCCTGGTAAATCTTATAGTGGCTTTATAAAATTCTCCAAAAGAAAATCCAGCGAATACACGTGCCTCTCCATGTCTCCCCAGGGAAGGGCAGATACTCAAAACTCCTGTTTGTGAAAATAAAGCAGCAGAGCCAAAAGTCAATGATGCAGTGATCCTTAATGACAAAACAGATATATCACAGCAAGAACTGATATTTCACTTAACACATCAATGGAGGGCTTCCCTTGGTTCTTCAATGAGTGGAGTGTGCGTAATAAAATCTCTTTCTGAATTTTTGGACATCGGAGAAAGGATGGATTAAAAGGGTAACACCTGACCATCAATGTCAGCAAACAGCACTAATTTAATCCACCTAAATTGCAAATATGTGATATGAAGGAAACATTTACTCACACTGTATACTGCCAATTCAAACAAACACATTAGCTTCTTCTCTGCTGATTTATGATGCAACTCCTGGTCAATTTCTGTAGAACTTCCTAGTGCTACATTTTCCCAAAGTAAATGCTGAGCAGACAGGGCTTTTTTCTCTTAGGACAGCACTTTCAAGGAGGTTTCTAAACTGTTAAACCTTATCCATTAATCACTGAGGATGCTGCTGCTTTTTGATAGAAAGCAGCACTACAAGAAAGATAGTGACTTGCTCACCTTGCCGAAAAATGTTCTAATAGGAAAAGCAGGATAAATCTGCCTGTTTACCTGTGAAAAGCAAATTTTCACAAGTAACGTGCATACATTTATCAGTTAGGCTTGGAATCTCTGCATAAGATGGTGTGATGGGGCGACCCGATCCCCATGTTGTCCAGGGAGTCGGCTGCGAAACCCCCCCAGCTGCACCGCTTGGCCCAGCTGAGCCGCGACATTGGCAGGGAAGTGGGAGGGCGCCCGGCCCCCACGGGGTAGGGGAGGGACATGGAAACATGGCAGAAGCAAGGGGAGGGACTAAAGGGCGACAGGAGAGCGGCGTGACGTTAGGGAGAGGGGCGAGGGATGGAAGCATCCCAGCGGGGAATTCAAAAGGAGGCAGGAGACCAAGGGAGGGGAGGGGTAGGAAGGGAATGATGGAGATGAGAACACGCACCGGGAACCACGAACCAGACTCGTGAGGGTAGGAAGTAGCCCAGGGCAGGGCTTCCTGCATACTGCCCGAGAACTGGTGAGTTTCGGCAGAAGCCCCACCAGCCGGACCAGACCATGAGAGTACTGGTCCTTCGGGCCCTGGGCTGGGACCCGAGAGAGAGGGCGGGCCCGGGTCCCCCGACACCCCCGGGGGAGTGCCTCTGAAGAGGGAGTTTAAGGGACATTATTGACAGGAATGAGATGCGTCCTCCGGGACGATGGTCCAAAACTCAGTAAATAGCATATGGATGCACGGCAGGCTGAGCCGCAAAGGGGGTAAAGCCGAAGACCCTCTTACAGATGGGAACGCAAAAATCACAATTTAAAACCTAAAATTTTACCAAGCAAACAGAACAATATTTCATCTAATTTCTAGTCTTACAGCCTTTAACAACTCTCAAGACCTTTACATGATTAACTGTTACTTCAGCCTATTCACAGCCCCAAAACAATTCATGTACCTGTCCAGAGAGGCTGGAAACTGCCCTTGACTTATCCGATGAGCACGCATAATTTAAGCAATAAATGGGATTTTCAAAAATTCTGTGGATTGTTTAAATCTTCTTTTATCCAAAGCCCCTAGGAATTTCTCGACAAGTCTGATTTCCTTTTAAAGCTCAGGATAAAGGAGCTACAAGAATAATGGAATTCCATTAATTCCCAATCGTGAAGGGCTCGGTTGGAAGGTGGAGAACCAACCAAACCACTAGGGTTTTTGGAAATCCTGTTGCTTTTGAACCTGCCAGGAAAGGAGTCAGACATCTAAACAGAGTTGAGGGTTCTGTGCATCCAGCATTCTGGGCTGTTGAGGTCATCAATAGAGGTTGAGCAGCAGCTCTATGGGATAGTACTGCAAGAACCAACTGAACTATGCACACCAGCATGCACTGCCAAACTCGCACTTGGACCAGCAGACATGGTCAGCCCTACGCAGGGTACGTGCAATCACGTTTGCACTGCTGGCAGCAATCTTGCATGCTACAGGCATGCCAGGAGTCCACACAAAGGTTGGGATTTCAAAATTCTTCAGGAATCTAAGCCAACTGTGGGTAGAGGGCTCTTTCCACCCAAACTATTGTACATAAACATCTCTGAACTTTCCTCCTTTAGAACACATCAACACGCGTATCAAAGAAATCAATTCTCCATTTTGCACACTCATAATCTTCCAGAAGAGATGACAAATGTATTACACTACTAAATGGAGCAGAATATTATACTGCATAAAGGCCTGTGAGTGCTCTGGATTAAAAAAAAAAATCAACACAGAAAAAGCTGAATCCACAGAAGAGAAACACTAGTGGGCCAACACGCTTAGCAGTTTCTGCAGCTGCCTGATTAGCATTTTACTTAATCAAGCTTCAATAGTTAATGCCATCTTAGGTTTTTTCCCTTCACGTTCCCAAATGTTTTAAGCTGCTGCATTTAACATTCACTTCCATTCAGTCTCAAAGCAAAGGAAGCAGTTGGTTTTCCCCATTGAAAAGTGCAACAACTGGTTAGCCCTACAGTATGAAATCAGTAGAATGGTCACTGTCTGAGTGTTCAAGCTCCTGTCTCTGAGTGCAACTTCTCTCCAGAATTATCACCAGGGAAGGGAGGTGTTTTCACACTGGGGAAAGAGTAGATAGGCAAATTGAGAAATAAAGCAGGAGTGACCCAAGAAAGGATTCCACGTCCTTCCACAAAACCCTCATAGCGCCACACTCGCAGAACCCATGAAGTGCAGAAACACGGCATGTTTTGCTGGTTCTCTTCCCATTCCTACCAATCAGATACTCTCATGGACCAGAAGATCTAATCCTTGCCAACGTGATTTTCCAAGGACTGTTTTCAGAGCTAAGAGAACACTGCGAGGAGTAACTGTTGACTCTTGCGGGTGTGAGGGACCTAGAAGAAGGGCTTTAGCCTGGACTCTCTTGGGTGAACTTTAATCCACAGATCTGACAGTGGCAAATGACAGACTGGAAGCACATAGTACTCCTTTAAAGACTTCGTTACATAGCGTCTCCCATTGGGAGCCACCAGCTCTGCTGATCATGCCTTGTGAAATGCAGTGAGTAACAAGTCAATTCTTATTACAACCAGCCATTGCCAAGACTTGAAATAAGCATGCAGCAGGATTAAGTATTTAATACATCACTGACTAGGGTCAAAATAAAAAACATCCCAATGCTTCATAATGGCAAGAAGTCCACAAAGCTGAGCTCCAGTACCAATGTTTTCTCAGTCACAAATGTAAACCATTCATTAAGTTTGTGTCTCCATCTTTTTTTGTTTTTCATTTTTTCTTTGGAGCTGTGTCACAGCCTTCTCAATTTCATTTTATTTTTTAAATATTTAAGTTCTCTTACTGTCACCTTCATGGTTGATTCAGACATTCCAGCTAGCTCTACCAAAAGGTCTGGCATCGCAGCCTCTCTACAGTGCACACCCTCTGCAAGCAGGTCCCCAAGCATCTCAAAATTCATTGAGTTTTGTCAGAAACACATTTGGTATAATTTGCTAGCTCCTTCTGGTTTCTATGGACCATTCACCAGCTTCCACAGCTCTTTGGCAGTAATAGCACACTAATTACTTTCTCTGACAACAAGAATCCTTTAATATTTTCTATGCCAATATCTATTTTTGAGCTAACGATACTCACTTGAAGAGTTCTGAGCATCTTGCAAGCTTTTGATTTTTTGCCAAAGTTTTCTTACGCTCCGACACTACATTCCTGCACAGACCTCAGAGTTATCTCTACTTTGCAGAGTGCCCGTCCATGGTCTGTCATGGCATTGCTTTCTTTGGGTTCCCAACACACTTAGAATAACTTCTCTCTATATATAATTGTTGATGCAGTTTTGTTTTTAACATTTTAATTTACAAAATCTTCTATTTTACAATCAACTCCTGGAATATGTTCTGTCTAGTTCTGACGATGTTTTCCTTTTGCCTAGAGGCTGGCGGGTTGGTTGGAAAATGATTTGAAGAGCTATTAATGCAGCTACAGCATTAATTTATATGAAGGTAAGAAAGTGACTTGTGATGGATGAATATCCTTCTGAATAATTTCAAGTAATTGTAGGACGAGGTGTCAGGTTCAATGTCTAGGCAAGCATATTTACAGGCTGCTGTTGCAACATTTCCTATATATGATGTAGCAATTTCTCCACACTTAAAACAACTGCCGTGAAAAAGTAAATCACTGCATAGGTGCTAAAGTATTTATTTCCATTCTAATTGGAACTTTAACTGCCGACTGTTGCATTGCATTTAACTACCCTGAACTACAACAATAAATTTCACATGGGGGGCGGAGGAGCATGTGTGAAAATAAAAATCTCAGACAGCTGTAAGACAACCTGCATTTTAAGTGACCATATAAAAGAAAAGTTATACTTCATGTGACCCCTCAAAGAGATATTTCATCTTCATAAAGTCATTGAACATCTCCAGAAATGCGAGGGCTCGTTCAAAATAAACAACAGAGTAACAGGCCTGGCAGTGATTCAGCTCAGCATTTCCCACTGGCTAACTGATAATACTGGCTTAAGGTGAAGCACAAGTCAAGCACTTGTACTTCATCAACCAACAAAAAGAAAAAAGGCAACATGTTCTGTAAGATGAATTGCTACCTGGAAAGATTCTATCAAGTACAGAAGTTTCCCACATTCATTTTTAGTCAAAGTGTATTGGGAGAGCAGATAAACAGCAGCATTTTTATTAATGAGATTTAAAATGCATCAAATAACTATTAATTCTAAATCTCCCATTATCCTTTAGAGTAAGAAATAAACTGGATATTTTGTTGAGTTTTGAAGTGTCAACTGGGCATCTCGTGAGAGAGATAAATAACAACAGCACAGCTGCTCCTCCAAATGAGTTATTAAATAAGCCTGAAGAACCATGGAATATTTCGTACATTTTATACACACAGGCAGAGGAATACTCCGACCCGCCTTTTGAAAAGGATCATCCCTACTGTGAAATGAGACTGTTATTAAAGAATAAAAGTCATGAGCCAACATAAGTTCATCATCACAATGAAACTTTGCCCCAGAAAAGATCAAAGTAATCAATACCTCTGTAAGGCAGTTGACCTGATTGTTTCTAAAAATCTTCAGAGGAGTAGCCGAGTTAATCTGTAACAGGAAAAACTTAAAACAACAACAAATAGTCTAGTAGCACCTTTAAGACTAACTAGACATGCATATGGTATCATGAGCTTTCGTGGGCACAACCCCCTTCTTCAGATGAAGATGTCAGCTGAAGAAGTGGGTTGCGCCCACAAAAGTTCATGATACCATCTACATCAGGGCTACTCAACTTTGGAAGTCCCAGGGGCCACAATGATACTCACAGCACATGCCGAAGGCCGCAACTTAAGTGTGATTGCATATACATGCAAATATATATGTAAATAGCTTCTTTTGCACTGACTGGTATGAGTACAAAGCACTTCCCACAATGCCTTGGCATCTCCCCCCTGGGGGCTGGAAATGTCAATACCCTGTACCTGTCTGCTCCAACCAGCCCATCCGCTTGTGTCTTTCAATGCTCACCCCACCTAGGAGATGCCTCGCCGTTGTGAAGTGTGTTTCCAGTGGAGGCCATGTTCAAAGGATCCCACCCATGGGCCACATGTTGAGTCCCATGTAAACCCAAACCATACCACGGGCCACAAACAAACAAATCGCGGGCCTCATGTGGATCTATATGTTTTGTTAGTCTTTAAGGTGCTACTAGACTATTTGTTGTTTTTTAAGTTTTTCCAGTTTCTAAAAATGTCCATCAGATGAAAACATACAAGGTACTGTATGGCTGCCTTTCATTACACAGGTTTAGGGCCATTTAAAGATTTGTTGATAATTTCCTCGCTATGCACTTATCAGAAGTTTGTTTTAGAGGAATTGCAAGAGCAAGTTATTTGCAATTTTTCAGATATGCCAAATTTATAACATTACTTAAGACTTTGTTCTCATATGATAAGGATTCAAAGTAAACAAGTTTATTCAGATTAATAGGCAGTCCTTGTACTTCAGCAGTGCACTCAATTTCAATTAGGCTACGTCTAGACTACAAGCCTCTTTCGAAAAAGAGCATCTAGACTGCAAACAGTACTTTCGAAAAAGCAAGCCACTTTTTCGAAAGAGAGCACCCAGGCAGTCTGGATGCTCTCTTTCGAAAAAGCACAGTTTGCATTACGTAGCGCCTTTTTTCGAAAGAGCACTTCTGAAAAAAGGCGTTATTCCTCGTAAAATGAAGTTTTCCATGGTCAAAAAAACTGCCGCATTCTTTTGATTTACTTTCTAAAGAACACAGCAGCAGTCTAGACGCAGGGGAAATTTTTTTGAAAAAAACCTGTAGCCTAGACACACCCTTAGTGTTCACCTCGACGACATGAAACCTATTGCTCTGTTTCTGTGGAATTTAATAACATTCTTGATTACACAGGTTAACAACAGATGCAACTTAAATGAAAATAATTAATTTATGCTTTAGACTAGCGAATTTCTGAATGCCACCAGGTATCCCAAGGGACACTGTGGGCTGCCCGTTCTTTATCACCTGTCTAAAAACTGTGTTTTTAATTTCCTATAAAAATGTTTTATGTAGTCTTGGCTACAACACAAAATTATCTTGACACAGAAGATATCAGACATAAGTTTTCCCTATGAAATATTGCCCCCTTGTGTCAGCCTATAGCTTTCCATGGCAGGGCTGTGGAAATACAGTAAGTCACAGAAGTCTTGTTTCTTTGACTCTCAAGCCTTTTCTACATAAATAGAGATTCACAGACTTTAAGGTCAGAAGGACTGCCATGATCACACAGTCTGGTCTTCTGTACATCACAGGCCAGAAAACCTCTCCTGAAACCAACCCCTAACCTCTGGCTCAGCTACTGATGTCCTCAACTTAAGAAAGATTTCAAGTTACAGAGAATTCATCATTTACACTAATTTAAATCTGCAAGTGAACTGTACCCCGGGCTGCAGGCAGGGACATACCCTGGGCTGCAGGCAGTGGTGTCCCCACCACCACCCCTGCGCTCTAGTCCAGTGGTGGTGGTGGGGACACTTCAGCTGGGCTGGAGTGGCTCTCCACACTCATTCCTGTAATCAGTTAACCGGTCAAACAATATGTGAATTAAATGGGATTTTACATCCCAACAGCAAAGAAGGCTGCACTTTAACCCTATCAGACAGGCACATGCTGTTGCTAGTACAGAAAGACTGTTTTAAAAATGTTTTCAATCAAAATCGCAGAGTAACAAGCGGCACGCAGACAGCAACAAAAACATATTGAACTGCAAAATATCCATAAGCACGTCTGACAGAATAATCTGATACTGTTGGTGGCAAAGAAATGTTTATACATGACCTCAGAGTATGATCTAGTACCCTGCGCTAGGGATGTTAAATATCGGTTAACTAAATAGTTGAGAAACCTCATGAATTCTTATGGGTTAGTCGACTATTCTATAGTCCCTGGGGGCAGGGCTGGCAGCCAGCGCGCTCCAGCCTCACTCCTGAGAAGACTCCTGCCACTCCGCGCTGCTGCCTCTGTATCAGAGACAGCAGCGCAGGGTGCCAGGTGGGAGCTGGTCCACAAGGGGAGCCAGCTTAAAAAACAGCCCTCCCCCTTGTGGATGGCTGTTTGTCACCCTGTGCTGCTGCCTGTGATAAAGAGGCAGTGCTACGGGATGGCAGCAGCCCCTGAGTAGGGGGTGGCCTGAGCTCCCTGACCTAGCACTAGCCAGAACTGAGCCGGGCTGCCTGCCCGCCCGCCCCCTAATATGCTTTAAATGCAGAGTCGCAGTCGGGGTAGCTCCCAGACCCATCGCAAGCCAGGACTGAGCCGGGCTGCTGGCCAGTCTGCTAAAAAAAATTATTGGCAAGTGGGAGGAGAGGGGGCAATGCATGTAGTCTATAGCATTAACCTATAAGCTTTTGCTAATTGGTTAATCAACTACACTTTTACATCCCTACCCTTCGTTATTTCTCGTGTAATGTACATTATGGGGTTAACTTTATTCATTATACCCAGTCACTAATGTATTTCAGTCTGGTTTGAGTAAGTCTTGTTTGTTTAAAAATCTTCTAGCCAACACTTTATCAGCAAAAAACTCCATAGGATTATAAACCCATCATTATTTTGGGGAAATCTAAGAAGAAACAACTAAAAATAACCATCAAACAAAGCATTTCAATTAAAATATGCTTCCAATTACACAGGGAAGGATTCCTCCAATTAAAGCACAACTGAACTGGATATATATATATAGTAGCTATAAAATTGACTTCAGTGCCAAGGCATGGAAGTGTTCCGAACACAAAATAAATTCATTTGCTGCCCTGAGACAATTCTTCCATATGGTCTTTAATTAATAGTTTCAGCCATAAAACATCTAGGCACAAGGAAACTTCCATAGCAGTACAGGCTACGTAGCTTTCCATGTTGTGTCCAGTGGTATCCAATGCTGGATGGTGCGGTGAAAAATATTGAACCCCACCATGGCCTACCACCTTGCAGAATGTTATGGAGGAGATTTTCTCCTGACTCCAACTGTGTTTGGTGTTTATGTTCTGACGCATGCAGATTAAAAGGCTCCTGTAATCTTTGTCATAGGCACTATAACTGCAGATGCTGTTCTTTTTACCATAGGTGAACATGCATAGTTCATGCGCATATTTAAGAAAACCTACTTTCGAAGGTGCTCATGCTCTTTCAGGAACAGCTCCGTTCTTCTGTTGTTCACACCGGACCCACTTTTATATGACCTTAGATTTCAAAAAGAAAATGAAAAACATTTTTGCCAGAAATACTTTTCATGAGGCAGCATTTACTGATCTGCTTGTATGTTAAATCTGGTTATTCCTACATAAGCAAATGGAACATAAGAATATAATAATGGCCATATCGGGTCTGACCAAAGGTCCAGCTAGCTCGGTATCCTGTTTTCTGACAGCAGACAGTGTCATTAAATTATTGATAAATTCCTTTTATATCTGGTTTAGTCTGTCTTTTATCCTACCTTAAATATATTAAACTTTCCAAGTGCAAAATGGAACCCAACCTTAACTTAATCAGTATATGCAGCTTCTCCCAGTTTCACCTAGGCTCAAAACAACATCTCTCAGAGAAGCATTTGTTATTTTCTCATTCAAAAGCCTGTTCTAATTTCTCTTTCCCTGAGGGAAACATTCTGAAATGTACACTGGTGCCCTCTGCTGGTGTTTCAGAGAGGTTCATGAAGAGGTTGTAGAAAGAAAAGTAAACATCCAAATTCACATATCCAGTTTTAATCAAAGAGATTTTTGCCACTTGACTTCAATGGAAGCCGCATGGGGCCTGTATTTGAACTCAGTTCTGATTGTGTATGGTTACGGTTTACTGCTGCAGGGAGGTTCACATGAAAACACAATCTTTGCTCCTAAAAGCAAGAAATGCTCCTTCTGCAATCCCTTCATGTGAAGATAAAATGGTTGTGAGGTTTGTGTTGTCAAAGAAACCCAACTCAAGGAGAGGAATATAGAAAAGTACTCCTACAAATTAGAGGACCTTGTATTTTTAAGCAGAGATTTCTAGAATTAGAATCATGGAACAGAGGCCACGTCCTGGCCAATGAGAACTAGAGGGGCAGTGCCTGCAGGTGTGGGCACATGGGGACAAAGCTTCCCCCGGCACTGGTGGTGACATGGCTTCAGTCCTTCAGGGGAAATGGCAGCACGCAAAGCTTCCTCCCCTCCAGGCACAGCTGGATAATGTACAGGGACTTTAGTGGCCACACACAAGGGCCCTGAGTTAAGGGGGCCTTAACAAAAAGATCTGGACTTTTGGCGGACTGGAGATCTTTTTGTGGGGCCAGCATCCCTTAGCCTCAGGCTGCAGGCACTAAACCTCCTTTCTTAATCCAGCCCTGCCTGTAGTGGGAACGGGTCTGCAGTACCAGCACTTGGGCTTCTGGCCCATGACATGGAGACTCGCTGCAGGCCAGATCAAATGAAGTCTGGGGCCGGACCTGGCCTGCAGGCCAGAGGTTTCCCACCCTGGATTAACTTTTGCCTCATGAAGTCTTTATATGCTGATTTCTGAGTTAAGAAAGAGAACATCCGCAGCTGTTAAACATGACCTCTAACAATTATGCTAAACAGCTCAATTCTCAAATGCAATCTGCATCTTTTAAAAACCAGTAATCACGACAACAAGCTGCTGGTGAATTTTGAGACAAATAGCCAGATCTGACTGAAACAACTCATTACTTCAACCTGAAACTTATGACAGTTGCTCCAATCAGAATAATAGTTTTTTCCTTCACTTTATATTGAAAGCTTTTGACTCTCCTTTAAACATCTAGTAATTCATCTGATGTAGGGAAACACACATGCTACCCTTCCAGAAAGGAGAGGCAAGAGTATTTTTAGACCTAGAACATTTTGCTATCATAGATTTAATTTCAATGTACAGTCTCATAATATGCCCAATAATGTATTTGAAATTAGCCACCTCAGAAAGAAGCAGTTTAAAAAAAAATCATGAAAAATGTCTGAGAAAACCGGTTAGTGGTTCAAAGAAATATGCTGCAAGTCGGTGGCGACTCTGTACAGTCAGACTTACTCGATATCTTTCCTTACTGATCCCAAGAGATTTTCCCTTTCCCGTATTGCCAGAAAGTTGGTTTTGGTTTTATGGAATTCATGTGTGTAATCCTGTAACAAAACAAGTGTTTCAGTTTCACTAGACCTTGACATGACAGTACTCTGCCAACCAAGATCTGACTCTCAGGCATGTGGACAGAAAACTAGCCAATAAAAAGGTTAGTAAAAAATGGAAAATGGGCCTGAAAATTGTATTACTTCTATTACATTAGAATAGTTGCTTACTAATGATCACAATGGCAAAGGTTATACTAGAACATTCACTGTAACTCCCTCCTCTTGTTTTCAGATAAAATAAGAATGGCTACATTGGACCAGACCAATAGTCCATTTCACCCGGTGTCCTGTCTTCCAACGGTGGCCAATGCCAGAAGCTTCAGAGGGAATGAACAAAGCAGAGCAATTATTAAGCGGCTGCTCCTATCATCCAGTTCCAGCCTGTGGCAGTCACAGATTTAGGGACATCCCGAGCATGGGGTTGTGTTCCTGACCTTCTTGGTGAGCAGCAACTGATGAACCTATTATCCATGAATGGATCTTAATTCTTTATGAACCCAGTTATACTTTGGACCCTCACAACAACATCCCCTGGCAATGAGTTCCACAGTTTGCATTGTGTGAGTTTGCATTTGCATTGCACAGTTTGCATTTGCAATGAGTTCGACTTTGCATCGTGTGACATGTCCCTTCATTTGTTTTAAACCTGTAAATTCACACCTTTACCCTGCAGCTGGGAGGTGTAATTTCCATCTCAAGTAGATGCACATGTGCTAGCTCTGCTCAAGTCAGCACAGTAAATGTATCTGTAGCAGCATGGATTGCAGCCAGGGCCAGTTGCCTGAGTAGGTATACAGGGGTCAGACAGGAGGGTACCCAGGCAGCTAGCCCAAGTAGGGGCCTGGGCCACAATGGCCAATGCCTCCATTTTTAGTGCACTCGCTTGAGCAGAACTAGCTGTTTGTCCATCCAAAATGAGAATTACATCTCCCAGCTGCTATACAGAGGTATCTTCGATGTCTTTAGACACAGAGTTAATTTGCTACGGTTGATAATATTTAAATCTCACAGTAAGAAATGTATCAAAAATTAAATTACAAGACTTCATAAATGACAATGCCTTATTGCACTACACAAAGTACCTTTTGTTTTGGGGGTTGTTCTTGATGTTTAAGGCAACAGTATGAAAGGGGATCGTAAATGAGTATCTTTTTGTCAATTATTTTTAATGCAAATTTCATTTTTCACTTCTCAGCAAAGGACACACTGAATACTACAGTGAAAGTATCTCTAAAAAATCAACTTCAAATGAAATGGGATGTCAGTTTGTACAGAAGTCTTGCATTCCCTGTGAGACACATCTAGGAAGCTGGTGAAGAAAAAAATGCATTCAAATACTGAGAAACTTTGAAACATCCCCAAATAATTGTATATCAAGACCATGTAGCTACCAAGTTAGGGAAATTGTATAGATCCCCAGGGACCTAAAATAAAGTCATCTTTTTGCTCATTAATTTAGCTGCATGTGAAACCTTTGAAATGAAGTTTGCTTTTATAGATGTAGCTTTCAATTGGTTTTTGTATAGCTTCCTTGGGACAGCCTTTTCTTCATCTGAGAACCCCAACTACGATTAAGTTTTTGTAACTACTGGACGCTAACAAAAAATAGAGTAAAATAAACCCAAGCATGAAAAATTTACAACACAGCCCCAACATAGTTTCATTATATCATTTCAACATATATAAAGAAGCAAGAAGATAAATGTTATAAAGATGACCCTTTTAAGATAGAAATTATTTTAAAATTCTATCCGCAGTGTGCACAAACATAGCAGTCGTGGTTGAGATTATTTCCTTTTGGTTATTAGGATCCTTTTTTTATATCCTTCCCCTGACACCAAGGTAGACACAGATGTCTTTTCCATCAGACATCTTAACCTGCTATGCTCGGGCACAACTAAAAACTGGGAGCATTCACTTTTCAGTGATATCGCGTCCCTCAAACTTCTCTCCGCCAATCAACATTTTTGGGTTGTTTGGGTGGGTTGTTTTTTTTTTTTTTTTACATTTTTACACACAAATATTCTTGTAGGTTATACCAGTAAGTACCAATCCCAAGTACTATTACAATGAAGACATAGTGTAAGAACAAGTAATGAATGTGGTGTGTATGACTTACCTGCAATATGTCTCTGTGACGCTGTAATGTGTGCATCAGGGCTGCATTCAGGGATGGCACTCCCGTGCTGTTGGTGTACTCTGCCATTTTGTCATTTATTCCAGTAAGCTACAGAAAAAAATACAAAGGGACATTTTTCCATAAAGGAAGGCCAATACTGGTTAACATGTTTTCAGGGAGGTATCTAGCAACCATGGTTACCAGTGTTACAAAACATTTCGTTTTGTTTAATGGAGGTATATGGCAATCTTGTGTCATCAAGCACGCGGTTTGAACCCATGCAAAAACATTATGTGCATGAAGGTCTTCAAAGTCCTATTTGATGTTGACATAAGAATACAAGAACTCATTTACCCTGCCCAGAAGTTGTTCGATCTCCACCGCCATGGTCTCAAACATTCTGTCTTGGCTCGATCCATTTAAGAGAGGAGTTGTGTCTGAACTACGAGGAAAAGAGCAGCAGTAGTTACTGAACAGCACAACATCCTTTTGTGACAATGGGAACACAAGGCATCTATACCAGGCATAAGCACAAAGCCAATTTTCTAAATAGGTTTCTTAAAGTCAAAGAAATTGCATTTAGAAAAAACACACCCCTATGCATTTTCCCCATATCAAGTGCCTCATCAGTCCAATTCCTCAGTTAAATGCTATGATCTACATACCCCTCAAAGAGTCTAAATCAGGGCTACTGAACAGGCAGCCCACGGCCTGTTTGTTTGCGGCCCGCGGTGTGGGTTGGGTTTACATGGGGCTCAACACGCAGCCTGCAGGTGGAAGCCAAAACAAACAAGTAGTCTTCTATTGCTATGCATTTTAATAGTTAAATTCCTGGACTGTCATTGCTCATTAAAAGTGCTGTCATATTGATGGAAATCGGGTAAATACTGCATTTTATTAATATCAGCAGAACTGACTTAAATGGGGCCTGCGTGTTGTGTCGTCTTGCCTTAAACTTTGTATTCATCCTCATGGGTGTGAAAGAAGCTGTTTGCATATATATCTGCATGTACATGCAACCACATTTAAGTTGCGGCCCTTGGCACGTGCTGTGAGTATCACTGTGGCCCCCGGGGCTTCCAGAGTTGAGTAACCCTGGTCTAAATATCTACACCTACAAGCTTCCAGCAGCAGAGCTGTCCTGATACAGCTGTGGTGCTAATGGGAGAGAGCCCTCCTGTCAATATAATAAAATCAGCTCAACAGTGATGTTGGCAGGAGAGGCTCTGTGGCCAACACAGCTCTATGCGTACAAGCGCTTATGCTGGCAAAACTTACATTGCTCAGGGTGGTGTTTTTTCACACCCCTAAAAGACATAAGTTTTGCCAACCTAACTGCTAGTGTAGACACATATGGCTTTACTTCTCTCTAGAAGCTAATGTTTGGCACTGCACAGGTGGTCAGAAAACATAACAGTAAAAGTTTTCTTATCTGGCATGTTAGGAAAATGGGAGGTGCTGGAAAGGGAAAATTCTCATTAACTAGGAGGGAGGGAGTTTGGATGCAGATGAGGGGCTTTGGACTGGGGTGCAGGAGGGAATGCCAGGCATGGGCTCTGGGATGGAGTGTGGAAGGGGCTTGGTGCAGTGAGTTGGGTCATGGGACAGGTTTTAGGGTGCCAGATCTGGGGGTTGCTCATTTCAGACTCCTCCTTGAAAGCCACAACATGTCTCTGCTGCTCCAGGCGGAGCACGACTAGACAGCTCTGGGCACGGACTCTGCAGCGCCCATTGGCCACGGTTCCTGGGAGCTGGGGTGGGGTGGAGCCAGCATATGGAGTCACCTAGCCATACCTCTGCCGGTAGAAGCAGGGACATATCACCACTTGTGGGAGTTGATGGAGGTGAGCAAACTCTGGATCTGGCACCCCAAAACTACTCCCATGTCCTATACCCCAGATCCTGCACACCTCCCTGTGTCCCATCTCTCAGCCCCTATCTCGAACCCCTTCTGGACATTCCTCCATCTAAGAGCAGCAGGGACACATTGCCACTTCAGGGGAGCCACTCGGCACCAGGCAGGGAGCCTGCTGGCCCCGCACTAACTGCATCATGAACTGGACTTTCTATGAAGATTACAGATGCCTAATTATAGAATTGTCCAGTCAGTACAGGGTTAGATAACACGGCTTTTACTTAAAAAACAAAAAAAAACACACACACACAAAAAACCCCCCAAGGAATCTGAGTCAGGTGGCACTTTGCAGACTAACACATTTGTTAGGGTATTAGAGCTTAGCTTTTATGAACTACAACTCACTTCCTCAGATGCCGAAGAGAAAAAGAACGAAAGCCAGGGGAAGAAAAAAAAAAAGAAAGGATAAAGAGATGGGACTAACATCAGCGCTAATTAAATCAGAATGGATGTGGCTCATCTCCAACAGTGATGAGGTGAGAATACGTGAATGGGAAATTACCTATTGTAATGCAAGAACCTCTCCAGGTGTCTATTTAGACCTTGGCGAAGGGTGTGAAATTTGCATATGAATTCCAGCTCAGCAGCTTGTCCCCGCAGCTTTTACTGTACATACTGAATAATGATGCTTCTTTCCTACACTATTCTTTATGACTCCATTTTAGCAGGAAAGCAGGTTTCAAACGTTATAATTATGCAAATGTATATTAACAATACAGGGCTCCTACAGATACATTTTACACAAGAACAACATGCCACAGAAAAATTGGGATAAAATGTATTTTCTATACAGTCCATGTTCCCTATTTTTGTCAAAGAAATAAAAAATTACACAGGGAAAAAAAAAAATCACACAAGTAAGGGGATAGGCGTGAATACACAATAGACCACACCTTAAGACAGGGTGGATGAAAATCAATGATTTAAAATAAATTGAACTTTTTAATATAATTGGATTTTTTATTTTTTTAAATCATCAATAAAATACTAAGCTTCTCATTTAAATACAGCAGTTACAATTAAATCTGATCACAAACTTGCAACATGTACACTTAAATTAAAAAATAAATTAAAGGCTCCAGTCTGTCCCGCCTAAACGACTAGCTCTTGCTTCTTAAATGTTCTGGGCTTTCAATTTCTGTCTCTCAAGAGATTAAAAAGTACCATGTGCAAAGAAAGACACAACCTAGACAGGATAGTTTTTGTTCTATGCTCATGCAGTGATGGATCTTGGCCAAGCACGGCAGAGGAGTTAGTTAAGACATTGTCTTAAAGACAGAGACAATGTATTGGAAAGGACAGAGGCAGCATAAAAAGGAACAGTGGAGTGGACTGGAAAGAAAAAGGGAAGATATTATTCAATACGCACACACAGCTTCCTATATTTCCCCACACTTTTGCCACAGAAAAACTGTCATGGCTTCCAGGTGTGAGAGAGACCCTTTCTGGAAATATTTTGAAGAAATTAATTCCCTGGGTAAAAAAGGAAAACGTGTCAAGGGTAAGCAGAAGATTCAGGGCCTACTTGCAAGAATGAAACATCATAAGGAAAACTGCTTATCGGGAGAAAATGATTTGGATAAAGATGCGGATATGGCTGAGCTGGTCAACTGGTTAGTAACTTAAATTATTCACTTTGCAATGCATCAGACTTCAAGACTCTCTCAATGCCTTTTAGGATAAGGGTAATTTGACAAGTAAATTCCCAAGCTGTTTGCTATGTTGGATGTTGCTAGAAAAAAAAGTTTAGCTTATCTAATCCTTGTGGCTTGTTTAACTAGGTTTAGAATCTATCACATTACTCAAATCTACAGTACAAAAAGCTGCAGTAAGAGAAATCTAGAGTTGCCACTGTCATTTTCTTATTTCATATTAGATGATACATGCCCCTTATTTTGGAACATCACGCCACAGACCGTATTCCATATTTTACTTTAGCATAACTCAGCTTTTCCAAGGGACCCCCATTCTGTACTTGTTTTCTCAAAAAACAGAAGTGCCAGTGAGTTCAATGGAGTTTACTCTAAGTGCAGTGAGTCTTCACTTTTTTGGTAACTTGGAATTGGATCTGCATCCTTGCTGAAAAAATGTAAACGATTAACTGAATCGAGTGAGAAGAACGACTATTCAAGATCATTTTTTAATTTTGTTTCAGGATCCCATTGAAGTGTAAAGACTTAGACTGTCCTTCTGCAATAATTTCGCAGTTATCTGTTGGTACTTTTGGCAGCAGTGATGCAACAAAACATATTTCGGACAACAAAATATCAGTAGCAAGCAAAAGATTTCAGTCATTCAGTGAAACCACCACTATAGATGGGTTTGTAGTCAGGACCAGGAAATACGAACAAGACATCAGAAATGAAAAGATTGCTTGGTTCATGGTTGGTTCATTTTTGCCACATTCTCCTTTTTGCATTGTTAACAAGTCCTTACACCAGGTTATGCTCCACCTAGGAGAGCAGACATTGATGGAAGGTTGCTAGATACAGCGTACGAGAAGGAACTTGAACAGTCTCCAAGAAATACTGTTTAAGCCAGTTTAAGCCTCGATAGGTGGAGCAATGTACGCAATGATCCAGTTATATGCCTGCATGACACCCGAAGATGGGGTTGCATCTCTTTCAGAAGCAACGTGCACATTGGGAAACGCCACCCAACAAATTATTTAAGAGAAATGGCAGTGAACACTGTAACAAACTGAACAAAAAATCAACTGCCACATTCACCGTTCTGTCACAGACAATGCTGCAAACAGGGCAAAGATGAGAAGGTACTCAGAACACACAGAAGGATGAGCCTTACTAACATCTGGCTGCAATGCCCCTTCAATACATCTTTAGCACTTACGTACACCTTCGCCAAGCATCAAAGAAAACGTTGTTGAAGTCACTAAATATTTCTGTAACAGCCATTTTGCTTCAGTTTCACTGAAGAGAGCAGGAGGAGCCTAACTAATTCGCCTTCAAAATATTCGATGGAATTCTGTGGTTGTTTTGAACAATTTATTAAGCACTGGCCTAGTTTTATAAAACTATGTGAAGAAACCTGTGATTAAATAAATGGAAGTATCTCATCCAAAGTATCTAACACTGAACTAAAGAGGAATGTAGCGGATATGCTCAGTATACTGAAACCTATTATCCATAGCCTCAACAAACTTCAGAGAAATTACTACTGTATTGCTGATGGTGTAGAAATTTGGAAGGCAGTTCAAGAACACTGGAGAAAGAAATCCACCCTGCTGTAAGATAACAGCGTCCATCTTTTGAAGACAATCTTCTGTGCTTTGGTGACCTGCAATTACTGGACTAAGAAGAGGAAAGAAAACGAATGCCTTTTCTAAGCCCATTATTCTCTCTGGAAGGGAGAAGTCAGCGGAATGTCCAGGTTATACAAACACTGCACAATACAATTCCAGGATCACGAGATAGAGAGATGGAGGAAGGGACAGCAGGCCTGATTCAGGAAGGGAGTAGTTACTCCTGGCGTTCGCTGCTCCTGGGCTTCCTCTGTTCTCTGAAGAAGAGACCCTTTCAATCTGACAATACATTTAGACACCATGTTGATGTCCTCTCTTTGAAACAGAGAGGGAAAGAACTGTTGTGCCAGGGGAGAAGGAATGAGGCTTTCAGGGTTAGGATTGCAATCAACTAACGCTTATTGGGAAGGGGGGAAAAGACAATTAGACCAAGAGCCACCAAGCGTTGTTTCTGCAGATTGGGAAAAGGTGAAGAGAAAATGAGAACAAAATTAACTAACGCCTGGCAATCAAGTTGGGCCACTGCCATTTAAATGTCTTACACACTATTATCATCTGTATTGCGGAAACACTGACAGACTTCCGCCAGGGGTGAGGCCCCATTGTGCTGGGTGCTACCTGTGATCACACACACATTCCATGCCCCACAGAGCCAGTCTTAGCGTCTAACCAAGGAAGAGTGGAGGAAAAAGGAACAGGTGACAGTGACACAGTCATGCTCAGAGTAAAAGCAGAGAGTACACGGGATGCTAGACATTGTTGAATATTTTCTAGACATCCCAGTAGAGGGGAGCTTCAGGGGGGTTTGAAGGATTCAAACTCTCAACTGAGTTCCAGAATGATTCCCCCTGCAAGAGACTGATAATAAACACACTGTGACTGACAGGGAGAAGGCTGCACGTGCACAGGTGCCATTTATGTCAGTAATGTTACTGACTTGACTGTTAGAAAGAATGACTCTGGTCAAGGTGGAGAGACGTAAAACACAACTATGTTTGACTGAGGAATGCATGTCAATCTGGCACAAGCAGACAAAGAACATGTATTCACTCTTTTGGTAAAAGGCTTATTTAAGAAAAGAAGTTCTGACTAATAATCCTGGAAGAAAACCTGAAACTAACAGCTGTACCTTATTGGCTAGAGTGGAGAGCTCAGAGTCAGAATCGCATCCTAATCCCAGCTCTGCCACGTATTCACTGTGCAATCCTGGACAAATCACAACAGCTCTGTACCTCAGTTTCCTCATCTTTACAATGGGGAGCATAATGCGAGGCAGCCCACATGCAGATGTATGAGGCCAAATTCATCAGTATTGTGACAGAGCAGAGATGACACAGCAGGTTCGAGAGCCTGATGGAAGGGGAAAGAGGCATAGAGAGTTGGGAAGGAGTTTGGAGAGTTGTGAGAGTGTGGAGAGAGCCGAGAAGGAGTTTGGAGAGTTGTGAGAGTGTGGAGCAAATTGAGAAGGAGTTTGGAGAACTGAGAAAGTTTGGAGAGCTGTGGAGGAGTTTTGGAGAATGGAGGAGAAGTTTGGAGAGAGAAAGGCACGGGAGGAGTCAAGAGAACAGCATCGACCTTGTTAAAAGACTGCAGGGAGACAACAAACCTCAAACCAAGGCGAGTAAGCCATATTACTGTGGCTTCTAGACTGTGGGCTGAACAAGGGTCAGGGGCCCAGGAGTGGGACTGACCCTGCCACAGTATCTAAAGTGCTTTCTGGCCACTGAAGTTCTTTAAACACTGCAAAGTATTTTCTAAGTGAATATATAACTCAAAACAGACAGTGCAGCCAGTTGTTCTGTCACATACAAGGACACACCACATCCACAGATGATCATAAACATAAACTAAAGGTTAAATACAATTCCTCTTAATGATTTACATCATGCTAATGATACTTCATTGCCCTAATGACCTACTTGAAAAACTAATCAGCAAACAGCGAAGCAGTAAATTGAATGAATCAACGATATTTAAAGCAGCCTTTAAAAAAACAGTAAGAAGTTTGTTAGTACCTATACCTGTCGCGTCTTCCCTCTCGGGTGCTGCTGTGACTGTAGCTCGTGCACAGTTTGCTGAACGAGACCAACTTCAAATCTAGCTCATTCTCCAGCTGTCTGGCCTGTTTCCTTAGATCTGAACAATAATGGAACAACAAATGTTAGAGGTTAACAAGTCCCCTTTACAATCCACTATATTTGGGCTTTGATTTTTATAACAGATCACTTTCAGTGCATAACAAAGGAGAGGAAGTCAGAGCATGAGGTTACATTATTAAAAATAAGAAGTTGAGCAAGATCTATTGCAAAGACCAGTTTGTAGTTGTATACCTATTTTTGCAACATCTAAGTCTTTACATGTCCCTCCCCCCACAGGAAGATATTTCCCCCCAAAACATCTCAGTAATAAACTCTCTTATACTATTTTAACACACAGATCAGTACACATTTTCAAAACCAAAACGTTACAGTTCCTCTCTGAGTCTTCATTAATTTTACTTTTCCTGATCGTTCCTGAAAAGAGGTCACAGTTATAGGAATATAGGATGTGACAGACCGATGACTGCTGCTTCAAGCTGGTATGCCACCTTTAGCAGAAGGTCGCAAAATATTGCATACTGAGCCTAACCAATTGCTGGTAGCACACAGAAAAGATGTCCACTTTTTCACACCACAAACCATTTTAGAGATGCTTTCATGAATGCTTTCTATCCCTACCTCCAAAACTCGAATCACTTCTTCTGTAAAGCAACCACAGAGCTCTGGCTACAAGATGAAATCAAAGTAACAATATAAAAGCAACAATATAGAAATAGACTGATTTAACATGGCACAAATGGTTTGCTGGGTTCTCTCTCATTTTGATTTTGTGCTACTTCGTCTCCCTGGATATAGGTCTTCACATTTGCTAGAACTAAACTTATCCTTATTCACTGAAACCCCACAGCATGTTAGCTTTATTATCCAAAATTTTGGACTTTGCTGGCAAATTGATCAACACTAGGGATGTTAAAATGCATTTATTTTGGTAAACATGTAAACCTTACATGGAGGGGGGGACAGGATCATCAGTTAACCATGTACACAGGTACACATTCACATCCCTAGTCAACACTGAGTTTTCATCTAAAACCACACAGTACAAAGAGATGAGAAGCATTTGCTTTGCAGATATTAAACCTGGCTTTGCAATTTGCTGGTCAAAATGATGCGTTAGTGAGTCGAAACCTTAACAGAATCTGTGACAGGACAAGGGCTAGGGCTAGCAAAATGCATTCGTGTTAGGAAAGTATAAGATGCTTCACTAGAAGCACTAGCAGCTCTGTAGATCTCTTGGAAGCAGATCAGGTGACAAATAGTTGCAAATGGACCATATAGAAGAAGGAAATCATTCCTGACCACTGCAGGCCATCAGTTTAGGACCTTTAACATAAGTGCAAAAGTACTCTCCCCCTTTTTTCAGCATATATGTACGATAGTCCTGGGATCACTGAAATACAGCATACACAAACAAACCGAAAAGCAAACACACAGCCATATTTCTACATTGTTAACACTGTCACGGTGCAGTGCTTTTGAAAAAATAGGCAGTACTGTACTATCAAAGCTCGCGAGGCCTCAAGATAGGGGAACAGTCAAGTTCCAACTTCTCCCTTTGGATCCTTGGCAAACTGAGCCAATTTGGCACCCTTTGCCTTGCTTCCCTAGGACAAAATGCAGGGCAGACCTACACAGTGGCTGGGAAGAGTGAACTTTTCCAAACCAGGTCTGACAAAATTTAAGCAGCCCCCTGCCAAGGGCCAGACTGTATGAGCCCACGCTGCTAATGGTGGGGTCTTTTCTCCAGCGTGAGTCCCCAGATGCGTGTGTCTGGCAGCATTCCCCTCCTGACCGTGATCCAGTGAGAAACACGCCCCGAGGCTAGATGGGTAATGGGACCCCAGGTCACACCTCCTCCCTCACCCGCACAGGTCC
>JANRFK010000867.1:22222194-22243043 GCA_030068395.1 Apalone spinifera
GCCTGGGGCCAAACCCCGGGCTCCATACGGTGCTGCTGCTTTGAAACGCCACACGCAGCCCGGGGCCAGCTGGGGTGTTCCCAGGCTGCACATGGTTTTTCAAAGCAGCAGCTCCACGTGGAGCCTGGCCAGGTTCAGTGGGGGAGTCCACAGCTGATCCCGGGCTCCGTGCAGCGCTGCCACTTTGAAATGCCGCAAGGAGGCTGACACTGAGCGCCCCATGGCGTTTCAAAGCGACAGCGCCACATGGAGCCCAGGGCCAATGGGGGAAGTCCCCAGCTGACCCCAGGCTCCACGCAGCGCTTTCACCTTTAAAGTGTTGCAACAGCCCTAGGGCTGTTTCTACACTTCAAAGGCGGAGGTGCCCTATCGACTATTTGATTAGTTAATTACTCGCAATTTAATGGCCCTAGTACATATGACATTACAACATGCCTTCACTGAGGCATCACAACTGAAAAATGCCTCCACAGTGCTGCCGCTCCAAATCCCAGAGAACTAATTGCATGGAGTCTCCTCCAAACTTCTGAAAGGTTAACATATTCCAGATAAAGTTTAAGCTATTAAGCAAGCATCACTGGCTTAAACTTCCATAAGGATTCCTGCTATGATCACAACTCATTTGCGGGTTTGTTTTTTTTTAAAACGGGGGTACAACAGTCACCCTTCTGGCCAAGCAGCAGTGCTCCTTCCAATCTGTAGATGAACCCAGAGACAGACACACTGAGGGTCCTCTAATGTAAACAGATTTACCTGGGATACTTCAGAAGCACTATAAAGCATCATGCGGCATTTCTGTCCCTGCTGGCTGTAGCAGCTTACCTGCTTTATGAACTGGATCAGAGACCGGTGGTTCTGCTCCCAGTACTTTGGCAAGTCTTCAGCATTTGGGTATTTCACACAGCCTAACTCAATGGTCACTTCAAAACAGTTTGTGTTTAAATAGTTCCAATCTTGCATCCCACCTATGGCAAAAACATCAGAACCATATTTAAGTACCTCAAAGTCTTCTTACAAGGATCATAAAATACCCTGGCTGTCAAGCTGTAGCACATGGAGGCATAGATGGTAGTTGTGTTTAAGCTTTCCATACCCCCTTCCCAATAGCCAAAAGCGAACACAAACAAGCACAGCCCACCTGACCACAGGTAGGCACAGCGCAGTTTCACCCTGTTCAAAATTACTTTGTCCAACTACAAATTAGAGATTGTAAGACCCTGTGAGCCAGATCCATCATAAAGAGATCTAGGTGATTAACTGGAAATTCTAGACAGAATCTCGTGTCCACAGATACATTCAAATGGAAAATAAGACTCGAGAGCCAGCGCACTCCAGGCCATGAACATTTTTCCCCCACGTGGTGTTTTACCTTGAACATTGTACCAGTGAGCCCCATTAGTGATGCCATGGGGGAAATACTCATTGGGGTACATGTCCTTACAAGGGTTGCCCTGGTACATCTGAGTATTTTCCTGAAAAAAAGAAGCGATCACACATGAACTCTGGACTTGGCACGTATTGTGGTGACACTTTCCACGTTAAGGCCATTATATTTTAATATGCATCTTGAACTCGCAGCATGTGTTAAATACCGAAGGATATTTATGAACATCTATAACCACACAGAGCACAGTTCTCTGAACTAATACTAATCCAGTGTTGATTATCTAGGGCCACGGAGCACCCGCCCATGTCTGGTCACACCCATGCTTCCTGCTGTGGCTCATCTGCAATATACCACTGTCCCTCCACCAAGGGTCTTGCATACACATTCAAATACTCCATTTCTACAGCTTCCAAATACATAGACAACATGCTGTTCCTACAGCACCTGATTATTCTGGAAATTAGCTCCTGCAATAACAGCCTCTTGCAAGATTTGGGGTTCCAGCAGAACCAGACAGACAGCAACATTACAGTTTCAGGGCAAGACTGCATGAACTTCACTTAAGTGTTTTTTCCAATAGTTCAAGCATTTTTTGCCAACTGGCCAAAAGGAGTTACCCAGGTGTAATGTGCACTTGCTTTGTTTTTAAATTATAACCTTACCTTGGAATAAGAAAGCGCAAGCTGCTGAAACACAGCATCGTCTGGTGATTTACTGTAGATGGCTATTCCTTTCTCATCATCATCAAAGGGGTAATTAACCACTAAAGAACCTGCAGGGGAAGGAAGACACTACTTAGCGTGCTTTTTAGAATGGATTTTTAAAGAGAGGAAGCATTCAAAAAAAAAAAAAAAAACCACACCAGAGAACAAGTCTGCATTTGCCAAAGGCTTAGAATCAGCCACCGTACTAAGCCAGGTAGATAAGGGGGGCAATGAACGTGTACTAACAGTTACCAATCCACTAGGGATGAAAGTGTCATTTTAAAGAGCACTTGTTGAAACATGAATTATATCCGTTAACCATTTAATGATTAACATGATGGTGGTGCAGGACTGTTCTGTGCTGCAGGGGTTCACGCTACTGCCAACTTATTTTAAATGATAAGTGCAATATATTAACAGGAAGACCAATACTTATCAGTTAATCATTTAATATTTCACATCCCTCTAGTGGTATGTTCAAAAAAAATTTCACTGCAATTCTAAAACTGGAGCACTGCAACTCAGCATTTTGCCCCTGCGTGTAAGAAAGCTGGGCACAGAACATGGGGACAATTTTCATCTGAGATGGGAAAGCCAGAGACCAGGAGATTTACAGAAGAAGGAGTGGAATTTGAGTCAGTAGTACCCTTGACCAGCTGCAGTTACAACATTACATCCCTTCACCCCTTAGGATGACTTCTTGTTACAAGCTTCTATGCATAATTAAGTCTTGAATTAAAGTCTCAGAGGGGTCGCCGGGTTAGTCTGTACCTGCAAAAACGAGTCCTGTGGCACCTTAAAGACTAACAGATTTATTTGGACAGAATCTTTTGTGTGTAAAAATCTCAGATAGCATTGTCGCCAGTTTGCATGAACTGATTTCAACTTGAGTTTAGATCATTCCAAAAGGCAACTAATTCAATTACTGGGACTCAAGTAGCTGAGCCAAACAGTGAGGAGATGATGCCAAGCAGTTCCATTAAATCCCTTGATGTTCTATGGAACAAGACATCGAGCCAATCTGGATGCCTGGTGCAGCAGACATACTTAAGGTGAAGAACACTGAACCACCCAGAAGTTAATTCCATGGAGACCAACATGGCTCATTTATAGGTGTGCTTTTGCCGTGCTCATCACTAGTAGACCTAGGTGCCTCCAGATTTGGAAAGAATGTCAATTTCCCCTCAAGAGGGCCAGATGAACTGCTCCCCTCAGGGGCAAGTGGCTGTAGACTTCTGCCAAAGGCCCCTCCTTAATGCATTATTGATCTATTTAGGCAAGAGCCTGGCAACTGGCCAAAGGAAGCCAATTCCATGACAGAGAAAATTCTGCGGCTCTTCCTAGATACAGAGCTGAAGCACACCAGTATTACTCAACCCCCACAATGGGGCACAGAGACCACCCTTCTCAATCTAGGCAGTTTTACAGCAGGCTTGTTTTGTCTACATACCTCCATGCAAGTTTGCTGAGAGTACGAATGGAAAGGCCTTAAGCCAGTTTATGACAGCGACAGTCTCTGGCTGCAGCGGGTCAGTCATTGGGAGGAACTGGTCTGGGAAGTTTCGGTTCAGGTCATAGCTGTTACTATTGTTTCTGCCAACCGTGCTGCTTCTGTCTCCTGAAGAACAGACAAATGCGTTCAGCCTGCATGCCCCACTCAGAGCAGCACAAATTCATTACCAGCTTGCTTCAATGCAAAGGAAAGAGAGGGGATTGCTCTCAGACAGCAATACATCCGTTCCCTGCCCAGAACACGGAATTCTCCACCAGCCCCACGGAGGTTAGAAATACATTAAGGGGCTGGTTTCCTGTACTTGCTCCCCTCCAGTCCCCTAAGGAGGGAGCCCACTTCTTGCATGAAGATCTTGGGAAAGCAGCCTGCCAGGTGGCATAGACACTTATGAGGCTTTGCCTTCTGCTCTCACTAGATTTCGGATTTCATTACAGTCAGTACACAGAGATGACAAGTGCCGTTTAAACGAGGGAATAATCTAGATGGACTGATGTCATAATCAGGAAAAACCCCAGAGCTGCTCTCTCCAAACTAGTTTCATTACACCTGACTGGAGTTTAATCAAGTAAAGAGCAACTCCTGCTTGAAGAACTGGCTTTGACCTCCCAATCTGCATAGTTATGACCTTCAGAGAGTTCACAAAGAGCTGCTTCACCAACTCCAACATCGCAATAAGATTCTGTGGAAACACACTTTTCCGAGTGCCAGTCGCCAAGCATAGATCTTACAAGTCTGCAGTTGTTGCTGAAGCATAAGGGCACCGTAATCATTTGGAACACAGGCATGGGACTTCATACATCAAGAACAAGCGGATCTGCACTCCCACACAGGAGAAGCGAGCCAGTTCTCTGCCCTTCCGGGGCAGGAAAAGTTATGTGCAAATGGAAGGTAGGCTCCTGACCCTTTCACAATGACACTCTCTCGTGCTCACTCTTGAGCCTACAGAACATGAAAGGTTGTTCAGTAACAGGCAGAGCTACCTTCTTGGGATTTTTCGTAGCCATCAGGGTTCATGGAAGGCATGATGTGGATTCGGGTATTAAGGACCAACTCTGTGACTTCAGGATCTGATCCAAAGTTCTTGCAGAGATAATCAATAAGATTCAGAAGCAATTCTCGACCTACTACTTCATTCCCGTGCATATTCCCAATGTACTTGAACTCTGGTTCACCTGGACAGAACAGACATTTCAGCAATAGAACCATGACTTTGTCACTATAATAAACAGCAATATTTTGAGTCACCCCAACACAGTAAAGCCAGTCTGAACACCAGCACCTCAAGACCACATGCGATGGTCACTGAAAGCCCTTGTAGACTCTCCCCCAGTTTATTTCCTGCAGTGACATGGCATCAGCCTGGCTACAGGGATAGGACAACTCCAAGGGAAGATAGCTGTGCCAGGAATTTGCCCTACATGGTCAAGACAGAGTTACCCCCAAATCCCTTTAAGAGTGACTCAGATGAGGAAGGCAGCATTTCTGCCTGCTGCAGAAGCACCTCCCATCCGCAGCGTGATGTAGCAGGCCCAGCTAGGCTGAAACAGCTCCCCGTCTGCAGCACAATATAGGCAGGGGGCTGCTTGGATGGGGCCAGCAATTACTGGTAAGACCCATGTTTACTAGATCACTGGGTTACCCCTTTATATCCCTAGTGGGCAGTGTCCAAGAACTGCCGCCACAGGGGATGCCTCCCCATTTCCCTGGGCAGCTCAGGCAATGTACCTGGGCAGACCAGGGAACTGAGCCTTGCACAACGGGTCTGTTTCATATTTGGGCAGAGCATCTGAGTCCGGCCATTCTGGCTGCAATGTTTGGCTTGTGTTAGAGCAGCAGGATCTCTGCTCAGTGCGGAATGCGAGCAGGACCAGCCACACCAAGGCTCTAGGGCACCAGCTGGCATCTGTACCCAAGAGTTCAGAAGAAACCATTCTACTTGCAAAGCTTTCTAAATGCTAATAAACCTCACCAAGACAGCACTGGGGTCTCTCACAGAGGTTCAAGGGGCTGTGAAAGAACCACTTGGAAGGGCCTCCTTATTTAACTATAAATGCTTCTGCTCCTCTTGCAATTGCACCCCCAATTTCCAATAGGATGGCCTTGTCCCTGCCAGGCCAGGCTCACAATCCACCTGCCCCTTCCCCCTACTTCCCAGTCTGCCCATTCAGCCCCACAGCAGCATTCCAAGGCATCTGAGATGCCATCTGGCAGAGGCCCAGATGCATACCCTGCTCCAGAGGAGCCCAGGCCACACGTTACAGAAAGATTTCCTGGAACTGGCGGATTACCTGGCTCGTGGATGCCCGGGTTGTCCGATATCTCCATCACATACAGTTCCCTTTGCTCCACTGACTTGCCCACTGAGTAGAGGCGTGTGATGTTGGTGTACTCGCTGGCGTACCGCCTCAGGAAGATCTCCATGTCAGGGAAGTGGTGGTGGCGAAAGTCTTCAGGCTGGAGCGGCTGGTGGAGAGAGGTTGGGCTTGCTGCTTTTGCTGTGGCAGTGGCAGTGGCATTGGTAGCAGAGCCTGGAGCAAGAGTGGCAGCAGCCTGCGTGGGATCGGAAACAGGCACCACGACAGTAGGATGCAAAGAGAAGTCCACCTCTGTTGCAGCCCCTTCTTTCACCTCAATATTCTCTACAGTCATTGGCACATATCTGAGTAAGACACAAGTCTGCTTTCAACAAGAGATTCAATCAGTGAAACAAACCACCAGCCAAATCCAGGATGCTGTAAGCGCCATTTATGTTCCAGGCACTGCCTCACACCACCACTACCAGAACAGGGCGGGTACTTTAAAAGCTACACCAGAGAAGTACCAGTCAGGTCACATCCTGCTGCCACCAGGCCCAACCCTGTGTTGCCTATGGGGAGGCCAGCCCTTCCAGAGATCCGGGAGAGTGAATTCCTATCTACAGCACTCTTCCTAAGAACGACCCCTCAGGGACCACCTTGGCAGCAAGCTAAGGGAAGACACTTTAACCCATCATGTAATGCTTTTTATAGGTTTTAATACCCCCTCTCTCTCCCCCACACTATATCACCCAAACTGGCAGTGCTCTAGGGGCAAGAGCATTCAGTGTGCATCTCTTGTCAGCACATGAAGCAACAGCTTGGCAGCATCACAGGAATGAATCAGCATAGCAGCTTCTGGCCAAACCCCATAAGCAGGAAGAGACTACGAAGAGATCACATTAAACCATACAGCCCCCCGGTGTTCCAGAGACATTACCCTGCGACAGCTGCAGTGATGTTATAGGTTCCAGGTACGAGCAATCTGTGGTAGTCACCAAATCTGCCTGCTGTGATGTTATGAGCAATGCCAGCAACAACAATGGTCGCATTTGCCAGGCCAGACCCATTCATTGAGTCCCTGACAAACCCTTTTACTCCCATGTGGACCTAGGGAACAAACCAGAAAGCAACTGATCAAGACAACTGATCCCGGAAACTTCCCCATTATCCCTACCGCTGATAAGTTTAGAACAGAGTCCGCTGGGCAAAAAGTGCCCAGCCAACCTGTAATTCAGAGGGTAGTTTGGCTGGACCACTTCACTAGGAGACGAACTCCAGGATAAAACCAAACAGTCACTATCACTCAGAAATCTCTTGGGCTCCCTTTGGCAGGCCTGCTTTCCCCACAGAGAGGGACCAAAAAAATTTGTCAAAATTCGTAACCCTGTCTGAATAGGCCTGCCATGCAAAGCAGGGATACGGCACTGCAGCAGGACTGCAGAGAAAGCAAAGGAACCTTATATAGCTGGTGACTTCAATTAATTCATAGCTGCCTTATGGCCACAGGGTCATAACAACCTAGGCTGTTAGCCACAGGACCACAGAAATGCTCCACACCCTGTACTCTCGGGATAGATCTGCTGGATAGGTGTACCTAGGCCTTTATACCTAAGATCCACAAGCCCCCTTGCACCAAACATCCTTAGAAGACAGCCCACATTTTACCTTCTCAATGAAAGTGAGGAGAGATTCTCGGTTATTCTCCCATTCCTGCTCAAGCTGGGTTGCCATTGGGTACTTGCAGCAGGACAGCTCCAAGGTGATCTCAAAGCAGTCGGCCCACACGTAGTTGTAATCCTGCATCCCCCCTGGGGAGCGTGAAAAGATTGGTCTCAAATGGTGAAATGCCAGACCCAGGAAGTGCCTCCGACCCTGAAGCCCTCTTGCACACCAGCAGCATCTCACAGAGCTGTGAAGTCCCTGTGGAGTATGCTGGAAGAGCTGAAAGCCATTGCCTTGCTCCTACTTCTATATCAAGACAGCATCTTTCATTGTGCTAGTGCTATCAAAACAATTTCAGGAAGTACCATCACCACTGATGCAGCTTTCAGAACTATTACTCCCATTCCAGTGCTGGGTGCAGAATTGCCCCCCTACCTCCAATGCTACCAAAGACTGGTGCTGCCCAAAGTGTCATCTGATTCTCACCTGTACCCTTGATTTGAGACTGCTGCTGAACAATTTCCCACTTCTTCCTGTTTCTCAAAGCCACAGTCACCCCTCACTTCTGTCACTGGTAAGCAGCTACAACACCAGACAGACTGACTTCCGTTCTGACCACGAAGGTCAGCTGTGACAGCAGTAGTGTGGCGCAATACCTGAGTCATCGCTAGATGCTGGCGTCACCCCAAAGGACTACTCTACCCCATTAAATGTAATGGAAATAGGATACACAGCTGAATTTGGGACCATTTAGTAGCTACCGCTAAATCACCAAACCTCCCTTAGTATTTGCAATAGCGAAGAGGTGTGCGTGTGAGGAGGGGGGGCGAGGGAGTGTTGAATTTGGGATCCTAAAATAATCTAGAGGCAGATCAATCTTCTTTCTCTGTAACCCTCTCACCTGCCTTGCAATGGCAACTGCAGGCCCTCAGATAAAGAGCGTGAAAGGTGCCTGGTTTCAATACGCACCTCTGTTCTTTCTGTTGGGTGGAAATTTGAAAGTTCCTATGGCTACCCCTCAGTAAGTCAACTCATCTCTCCAGCCTGAAGAACATGGACAGAACAGAGCTCTGCTGCTGTTCCTCAAAGATAAGCATTTATAGCATTGCAAGGTCATGCCTCACTATTACCACTCTGTGTCACAGCTGTATTACAGCTCTGAGCACTCAAGAAGTTTTAACAGTAACTAGCATGTTACAACACAGCCAAACAAATCCATGCAACAGGCTTCAGAGTCGTCCCGACAGACCAAACCACACTGCTGCTGCCAGATCTCAAAGCCACTTCAGCACTGAGTGTAGTTCCCCCTATGCAGCACTTACAACATTAAGTCTTACTGCTAGAGCACCAAGAATGTACTAGACACTAGGTAAAAGAGGAACGTATCTCGTTCTTACAGCAGGATAAAATGATGCACAAGTAGTTAGGTAACCTGCAAGCATTTTTAAAGGGCACATTTTCAGGACAGCTTTGATCTGACATTTAAATGGTCAATAAACACTTTCACAAGATGAGACCAATATGGAAATAGTTCCACAAATCTTTTCTTTACACAAATGGAAATTTAACAAATTAACATTCTATTGCAGTGTTAACAGAACTACAGCAGCACTGTGCTAGCTAGCACATGAGAACCATGCCTGAAACTAAATAGAAACAAGTGAATCACACTGTGCTTCTCATTCTGGGCAAACAGATGTTTGAGAACTGTACAAATATTTGTGGAAGAGTTCGGCATGACAGCATCGCTTAAGAAAAACTAGAAAAGAAAATCAGTGTTCATCTACTTTTATTCTCAGAAGACAATCCCCACCAATCTGCCCCCCTCAAATAAATGCCATCTGGAATAAAACAAAAGTTTTGCCAGTCAGTAACTAGTCCAGAGCAGGAAGTTATGAATTTGAGACTTCAATACATGAAAAGTCTAGCCGGTATTTACCTGCCATTCACAGGATTTTGGAATAGATGCTCAACCAAAACAGAATGGCAGACTAAACTGGGGCTCAAACACATCACTTCTTGAAAAATGGACTCTCAGAAAGCAGCCCACTGCATGCTATAGAATTGTAATGGTGTTAGCTACCCATTCACACAGTCCTTTACCAATGCAGGCAGGTTACATCTGCAGTGTAGGAAGTGAGCACCACGTTTAGAAAAAAACACACAGCTACACAAAGGATTCAGAGATTTGCGGAAAGCAAGTACTCTTTGGCCCAGCATTTGTAGAAGACATCTGTGACTAGGGGTATCAGATGACACCATGCAGCAGAGCGCAAACAACAAAGCAACTAGTGTCAAACCAAGACAAAAAGTGCTTTCATTCTGTGCAGCTAGCGTAATCAGGTTTGGGATAATTCAGGCTCTATGAAATTCGCATTAATGAGAACACAGGGTCAAGCAATCCAAGCAGCAACACAGAATCCAGGCTCTCCCTTGCACTAGGGCTGCAGCTGCAGGGGGGCAGGGCTGGCTGCCAATGCAGTTGCTGGAGATAAGAGATTAGAGGGCCTGGGTAGTAGAGGGAGGCTAGGGCCATGAAGGCGAGCAGGCATTAAGGGCCAGCATCAAGGATTTAAGGGCAGCTTCTGAGAACGCCAATCTTTGCTATGTCAGTTTCCTGTTGGGAGTTGTGGCTGAGAAGAGGCACCATGGAGGGTGGGGAGAACCTCCCCTTCACTTCCTATGGCAGTAGAGTGCAAACAGGAATATGAACCTGTGCTCCTCGCCCACTGGATGAACAGGAAGCCCGCAGCCGCAGTCTGAGAAGTTGCTATAGGGCTGTCTGAGGAGCTAGATCAGCAGCTCCCACCCCACTCATGTTTCTCTAGCTGTGTCCAGAGGAGAACTGATCCCCTACCAGAGGGGTACTCAGAGCACTTCATGTGAGTAAATAGCTCCTTGTTACCCAACTGACAGGATAATCCCAACTATAGGTATAAAATGACAGGAATTAAATTAACTGTTACCACTCACTGTAGACAGTGCTCTGAAAACATCCACTCAACGTGCAGCGGCAGTCAAACAAGCAAACAGAACGTTGGAAATCATTAAGAACGGAACAGAGAAGACGACAGAATATCTTATTGCTCCGTATAAATCCACTAGGAGATTTACCCTGCGTTGCTGGGTCCTTCAGTCAATTAATTTATTGTTTTTTGGAAAATAAAATGAAAATGTCCATGCTTCATCCGAGTCATTGCTCTGGGGTAGGACTGGAGACAAGGGGGTCAGGATGCGGGCTGCCTGGCGAGCCTATTCTATGATTCTACAACAGAATTCAAGAAAGAACTCGATAAATTCATGGAGGACTGGTCCATCAATGGCTGTTAGCCAGGATGGGCAGGGATAGCGTCCCTAGAAGCTGGGAATGGGGGGTGGACATGGACCACTGGATTCCTGGTTCTGTTCATTCCCTCTAGGGGAACCCAGCATTGGCCACTGTCAGCAGACAGGACACTGGGCTAGATGGACCTTTGGTCTGAACCAGTGTGGCCATTCGGACGTTCTTATGAGAGCCAGGAAAGAGCAGGTTCTGGCCCAGAGAACAGTACTAATTTTCTTTTGTGTCATGGCCTGCAGCTTGGGCAAGAATCCCACCAGCAAACCTACTGGGCTAAAGGGAAAAGCACTGCAGAACCACTCCATTCTGCCAATATCTGTGTGCACACGCCACTGTGTTCTTATTCCCTTCCCCTGCCAAACTACACAACAGATGGGCAGCCATGGGAATCGAGCCATGGACTAGCTTATGGCATTGTGGAGAATACTACTGTGTTCTCTTTTCCAGGAGGAATACCCTTCACATCAGCCACATGGGTGCCATGAAGGGGGGGAAAAGGCTGGGGGGGCCAGCTCCCCCCCCCCCCAATTCCCTACAATAGTAGGATACTGTCTCCTGCCTCCCCTCTCTAGCCAGGACAGAGAGAGAGCAACACAAGTAGTTTTCTTTACTCCTCTACAGTGTTCCCTGTAAGCTGCGTGGCTGTTTCCTGAGCCCAGCATTTCAAAGCCCACAATTCTAGCCAAGGCAGAGCTCAGCTGATCGCCAGGGCATGGGGCATCTGGCTAAGCAGCAACAGCTGCGTGCTTGAACTGAGAAGCTCGCAGAGCCAGAGCAGGTAAGTAGGGGGAGATATTTATAAGAAGGAAAGAAGTGGTTGGGGGGAGGAAGGAGGGAGTAATTGGCTGGGAGAGGTCAGAGGAGAGGGGAAAAAGTCCCCTCTGTGCCAGGAGAGAGGAGCAGAAAAACTCAGCACTCTACAGCTTCCTGGACTGGAAAGGGGGAGTTAAAGTGCTGACTGCATGGGGTAGGTGGGGAAGAAGGAGTGGGCTTTGGGGTGAAGCGGGGAAGGAGTTTGTGCCATGTCCTGTAGGCTGTTTGTGCCTGCAAGGTTTAGAAGCAGGATTGAGCGGATTGTACAGGGATAGGTGGGGGAAGAGGGGGTGGGTGAGTGCTGGCATTGGGGTGAGGTGCCTTTATATTTATTTTTGCCATGTGGCTTCTACTTCCTTGTCCCAAACTCAAGCTGTCCAGCACATGGTCTGGATGCCCTAGCCTCGAGTTCTGTCCAACGGCATGGCCCTGCATCCTTGCTGAGTCATAATGTATATCCCTTGTCTTCTCTCAATGGGTCAGCTGACTAGGCAGAGCTAAACTGTCTGTGGGTGTCTGTCTTGGGGGTAAGGTGAGTATCATAGACAGTATCACTGTCAGCTTACCTTCCCTATGGACAAGACAGCAGAGCAAATGATTAACTTGCACAACACCTAGCCTTCTAATTTGTACTGTGAATGCTATGTTGTTCAGTTCCCATAGATGCTGCCACTAAGTTACACAGAAACAAATCTGCAGGGTTGGAGAATACCTGACTTGGAGTTTATGGCTCACCCGTCGCTGAGGAGCTTCTTTTCACAGGGACTTCGGAAGCCTTTACAGGTCTCTGTACGGGGCAAATTTCCAACCCCGGCAACTGCAGCACAGAGATGGCATGAACAAAATGAACTGACTCGTGCTTTACTTCTGTCACTTCCTCAGCCAGAGCACACGTATCAAAGCCTGCACTTCAGCCAGGGACGGAAGATAGTTGACTAGAAGACCTCTGATGCTGATGCAGAAGCCATCAAGAACATGCTTACAAATCCTGGCAGTCAGTCACTGTCAGTCTTACACGATACGAGCTGTCTGCAAGTGCTTACTGACTACTGCTACCTCACAGCAGCATCAGGATCACATGGACCAGCTACCGTTGAGTGTCTCAACCTCCTTCAAATAAGCACACTCATTTCATGTACACAAAAAGGTTAGCTGTGGAATCAGCTCATCGCAAGGTCTGAACGTTACTGTTGTAACATACACGCTGACTGGCTTAGATGTTTCACACAACTGTTCCCAGAAGAAGGTAGCTCCAGGATATCCTGGTTCTGTCAAAAGCAGAGTCATGAGGCCCCATAACCCTTTGCTTGTTCTGACTCCCTGTACAAATACAACCAACCTCAGTAAGCCTACATACAGTCTATGCCTCTTAGGCCTGCTCAACGAGCAGGAGTAGGGAGCAGCTATTAAGGAAAACTCATAAAACTGAGTATTATTTGGACAGTGAAATGCCCAGCAATGAGTCAGCTATAACGGGGAAACAGATTTAGATCTTTTCCTTCTACCAGCATATGGGCGCTGCAGACCAGTTTTTGGATTCCTTCCCAAGAAGAGTGGACTTTGAGTCATTCCACTCCTAAACCCAGACATCAAACATCATCTTGTAGGAATTAGGGCACCATAAAGTTTCAAGCCTTCAGTAGGCCTTTTTAGTTCTGCAGCCTAATTACAGCTCACTCCATAACCCACTCAGCTTCAGTGTGGGCAAAGACTGGTATGCTAGCTACACTTCTATTTTGTCCTCCATGACAAGAGCCTTCACCCTACCTGGCAAGTCTGTTTGTGTAAAAGTCTCAGCCAGGAACTAGGACAAGAGCAAACATGCTATGTAATGGCCCACGGGACTGTTCAGGAATTGCATGGTGTCAAACAAACACCAACATGAAGTATGTTAATTGGCAGGAGACAAATACCCATCAATGACAGACTCTACAATATGGCTGAGTCATGTCATCTCCCCTCCAAAGAACAGGGCATGGGGAAATGGTAAATTTACATTCAAGTCATTTAGCTACACAAAGCGATATATTAGCCCCACACTTGCTGATGTCAGGGGTTCTGTTAGGGACTTTAAGGAAAGCTCAAATATTCTCACTGGCTGTCCACTAAGCTGAGCATTTTCATTGGATGTTTGTTAATGAAGCCTTAAAATGGACCCAGATAACCTAGACCAGTAGTCCCCAACCTTTCGGTGCTGCCAGGCGCGTGGGGGCGGGGCCACCCATGCACCGCACTCCTGGCGCCGGTCCTGTGCCGCACACCCAGGGGTGGGGCTGCCCATACACCACGTACCCGGGGCCAGTGCCGCTCCTGTTCCACGCGCCCAGGGGCGGGGCCACCCATACGCCACGTGCCTGGGGGCGGAACAGCCCATGCACTGCATGCCTGGGGCCGGCGCCACTACTGTGCTGCATGTCCAGGGGCCGACAGCGCCCATGAGCCACGCACCTGGGGGCAGGGCCGGCCCCAATCACTCGGCGGGCGCACAGAAATGGCCCAGTGGGTGCCATGGTGCCCGCCGGCACCAAGTTGGGGACCACTGACCTAGACCCTAAGTTTAGGGGAAGTTGAGTGGCAAGGGATTGTCTTCTACATTTAACACGTTTTGGATACAAACCAAATGAAGGAAACAGTCCAACGTTAAATTCTTACCCTATCCTGGTTGCAAATGAAACCCTGCAGCCTCATCATTAGTACACAAGTATCAGTAAGTGAAAGTGGCTAGTCCACTTCCATTGTCCAAGCAAAGTCAATTAGGGTTTGTTTTTTTTAAATTGTGGGTCTAAAAGTAGGAATGTTCTGTAATATTTGTATGAATCCTGTCCACATGTCAGCTCCCGTTATCAATAGAACATCTTAGAAGACAACGCCAAATCCAATCCCCAGGACACTGACACCCAGCAATCAAAGGATAGAGACTTCCCTACCTCTCAGCAGGGAAATTGATCAAATATCCCCAGCTCAGTAACAAAGAACTGGAGAGGGGTGAGGCGTGGCAATAAGTGCTGGCTGCTGGGCTCTCCCCTGGAGTCTGACCAAGGAAGTCAGACGGCACAGGAACAACATTACAGCTTGGCTGGGCTCCAGGCTGACCAGAATGGTCTATAAGTTAATCTTCATTTCTCCACACTAACCTAGGGACTTTCTAAGCTGCGTTCATTCGACTAGTAAGCTCAACTACTTTGGCAAAACTGCATGGATGTCACTGCAATTCTGGGTGAAATCAACAACCTCCCAGGACACAGGCATCTCCACCAGAAGACTCTCCCAGTGGGACACGCTGAACAGAGCTCATGATGGTCTGAAGGCCTAGAGGCCAAGTCTAAGGAGACAATGAAGCTGCAAGGCACCAGGCACTTTTAAAGGGTTTCTCCCAGGGAGACTGTTAGCAACCTGGTGGCATGCTTCCAATCCTGTGCATCCCTGGCACAGAGTTTTACTAATCAGAGGTTTAAAAATGGGCTGTTTAAAACATCACAACCTAAGTTACCAGCGCAGAATACCCACCCCTCACCAGAGTTCAACAAAGAGACCAAACAATGGAACAGAAGAGACTCAAGAGAAGGCATGACCGTACAAACAGCTTAAGATCTGTGATGACCAGTGATACGCTAACTAACAGTTTCCACCCCCTACATAATTTAGGCAGATTTTCAAATATACCTATGAAGTTTATATGCCTAGTTCCTCACTTTAATTATGCATATTGATTGTGTTTTCAAATATGCTTAGGGTAACCACACACAGTAGACTTTATCCCCCAACCCAGGTTCCCAATAGGGATCCACCAAGCAATTGCAGGAGGCCCATGGCTCCATTTCCTTTGTTTCGGCTGAATTAAAAGCTAAAAATACATTTCTTTCTTACTCCTGCTTTTCAGTGGCTGGTACTGAAGAGGGAGCGGAGCTGGCCTATGAAAAGACAAGTGAGAGGGGAGGGCTCAGTGACACATGCCATTAAGAAGGAATCCAGACAAAGAGCTGGAGAACCCTACTAAGCAAGGTACTGAAATAACTTACCTTCTACATCATACCAATGAGCTCCATTAGTGATGCCATCCTTGAATGTTTCCAACTGCTCCCCTGGGCACTGTGGGGTGCCAGTTTTCATTATCGGGTGATTTGAAGCGTAAGCTTTTGCCAGGTATTTAAACACTTCATCATCAGCTGATTTGCTATAGATGCCATTGGGCTCGTGCATGGGAGAGTCATCAAAGGGATAGCTCGCAACCACAGAGCCCCCGTGCAGGTTCCCAGAGAGCACAAACCTGGTTTTCAAACAAAAGCAAACATTTATTAGAACCAGACAGAGCACAGGAGGGCAGAGGTAACTGCCAGCACCCGCCACCCCGATTAACATAGTTCCTTCTGGCCCAAAGTACTTTTGAAGCTGTTTGGAATTTTGCAACAGTAAGCGAACAGCCCTATAACTAATGTAATACTGCATCATGAGTAGAGTTTTGCTATATATGGGCTATGCTATATCGGAGACACATACACAGCCTACGCTAGATAGGCTCCAGCGGTATCTGGTGCCAGCTACTGTCAGAGACAGAATACTAAACTAAATGGACTTCAGGTCCAATCTCTTAAGGCTTTGGTTAATATTAGCAAGTGTTCTTCCTTGGCTAACATGTTCCAGCTTTTCTGTAAGTCAGGGTAGAGAGTACCTCACGTCCACCCAGGCCCACTTTGCTTCAAATATATTTTATTTTATTTTTAAAGAGAAAGAAATCAAAGAATCCTAGGTCCGGACGAGACCTCAGGAGGTCATCGAGTCCAGTCCCAACCCTGACTAAATGCGAGGAGGGGAGGGGAGGAGGAGGAAGGAACACTGTTCATCTGAAAAAGTTTTTTTCTCCTAGTTTGTGGTCTGTCTTATAGGCTGCTGCCTTTGAGCTTCAGTTCAGACTCAGAAGACTGCAGTCTGCTGCTAGAATAGCAAATGAGGCAAAATTCACAAAGATTATTTTGAAGCAACAGACATTGATATTCTCAAGATGCTCAAAGAAAAGGCTTCTCTCCCCAGCTGCCTTGGCCTAGGCACTGATGCATCGCCATGGAAGCTACTATCTTTACAGCTTATAAAAAGCAGCCATTACATCGTATATCCTGCTTTGATAGGAAATTTGAGAATATCCACTTCTACTGAAACAACTTCAGCTCCTTATGTAAAGTTTAGTAGCCAGCAGCCCTTTTTCCAAGTTTCAAAAAACGGATGAAAGATTAAGAGACTTATGTTGCAGTAAGGAATGGACAGGTAAATACCAAGAGTGCAGCAGGCTCAGTACCTCTGTGCTTCCTTAGTCTAGTCACAGGAAGCTGTAAAACTCTCTCTACATCTAAGTCAGGAGGGTGCTGTGGCTGGAGCACCTGCATGGACTGCCTTGCAGCACTACAGGGGGAAGTGGTGAAACCCAAGCAAGCTGTGGGCTGGATTCGGCCTGCAGGCTGTGCCTGTTGCTAGGAGGGAGCAGCTTTAAATGCTGCAGAGATGTGCTCCCTCCAGGCACCATTGCCCCTGTTGGTTGGGAATCTCAGACAATGGGAGTGACGAGGATGGTGCTTGCAGGAAGCACTTCCCCGCAGCATGCAGACACCCATGTGTCACCCCAGCCCATACCCTAGTCCTCCTCTCTGCTCCTGCATCCATCCTCCCTCTCAACCCAGATCCCACATCCTCACCCTTAGCCTGCTCCTGCACCCTCCCTCCTGTCCAGACAGTGTGCCTTCACTGCCAGCCTGCTCCTGCACCTTCCCCTCCCTCCCTAACCCCCAGCCACTTCCTTCCTGCACACGGAACCCCTCATTTGTGGCCCCATCCTAGAGTCTTGGGGGCCCCACAAAATTCACTAGCTGTCTGAAGAGTTAGTCTAGCCCTGGGGGTATGCACTGATCCTCGGTGCTTCTCTTGCCTGTGGGACTAGAGCTTGAGACAAGTGAGGGGAGTGTGTTTTTTTCCTGCTTCTCAGTTAGGGGCCATATTTGAAAGGGTTTTTCCCCCCCCTCCTTCTCACTCTGACAGGTCAGAGAGTTGTGGGATTTATTTATTTATTTAGCTTCTCACTTGTGTGTGACTCACGACTGATTTTACTGTGGGTCAGTAGTAGGGGATGTGAAAATATAACTGTGTACATGGTTAAGCCTAGGCTCAGTGGTTAACGTTCAAGTTACACACAGGCTCCCAGGACACACGATGAGCCGGCTGCCGCCCTGTATCAGAGGCAGCAGCATGGGGGAAATGGGGAAGGAATTCCCAGCTGACACTGGGTTGCACACAGTGTGTCAGAGCAGCAGATGCTGGCTCCATGCAGCGCTTCCCCTCTCCCCACCCCCCCTTGCTGCCTCTTTCTGATAGCTTGTCAACTATCCGATAAGCATTTGCTTACTGGATAGTCGACTAGTCAACCACATCCCCACATATAACTGCTGAAAATTTCAGTAGTTACATAATTACTTAATACACATTTTAACATCCCTAGTCAGTGGCTCCTTACCCAAGAAGTGCCCTGCATTTATAAAACAAGCTTTTTGTTCTCATTTGTTATAATACTATAGAAAAGTTCAGGTTTGTCTCCTTACTATTCAACCTATGTTTATTTGTGTTATTAAGCAGAGTTGACATAGTTAAAGCCTTTTTAAAGCAAGTTACAGGATGCGAATCAGAGCACGTAAATGAGACTGTAAACATTACCTCCCTTAGGGGGTTTTGAAACAAATGGTTTTATTCACTCACTCTGTTTTGTATGAGTGATGAAATTAGCATAGCAGTTATAACAGTACTAATTACAGCACCCAGTCAGAGGATAGCATCATGCATTGTATTGTCTCTGCACAGATTTGACATAAAAGTAGCTTTTTTGGCAGCAGTAGTCTGTCAAAACATTTTTTTAAATTTATTTTAAGCTATTGTTTGGAACCCAGAGAATGTTCCCCACTAGTTAATTTTGAGCCATAGCAATTTTAAGTTTAGATTCATTGTGTACTGCAACACATCACTAGAGTTGGCAGTAAAATTCAGCAAGCATGTGGTCCAATGCATCAAGTTCCCTGGGGGGCCAGAGGTGAATCAACAACTCAGACTATTAACTTCTCTTACAGCTGTAATACTGGATCTTTACTTGCACCTTGCGATCTGTTAAAATTTAACATTAACTTTGGAGAAAAACTTGAACTTCCACACTTCATTGTGTAGATGCAACTGTGATGTTAAGCATCAGCCTGTAACAACCACGTTGCACTAGGCAAACTTAGCCAAAAAGTACCAACAAAGTATGGTACAGCATTCAATTTCGCTTTGGAAGATGTTTACAATTTGTTTCAGTCTACCAAGTCATACCTGATCAAAATTTCTCAGTAGCAAACAGATAGCTGTCATTCTCATTTTCCAGACTTGTATAACAAGAACTGTGTGTTCCTGTTCCACACACTTTATACTATGGCATTACATGTTCCGTGGTAGCTATCCTGTAACTGTCTTCAGATCTATCTTCAGGAAGTTAAGAGAACTTGACTCAATCTAATCATCATTTTCTTTTACAAATTCATTCAAGAAACTAAAACAAAAGACAGAACTATGTAGCACTTTAAAGACTACATAAAGTGCTACATAGTTCTGTCTTTTGTTTCAGCTACAACAGACTAACACGGCTGCATCTCTATCACTATTCAAGAAACTAATAGCAGTTGAGACATTCCCAGAAGAGAGAGAACTGGACTTCATAACCCAATTTAGCTAGCTATTCTCCCTTACTTGTCTGGATTAGTATGGTCTATAACAGTGTTTCTCAAACTGTGCTCCACAGAGCCCCAAGGACTCTGCAAAACATCTCCAGGGGCTCTGCGAGGTTGACAAACTGGAAACATCGATAGGTACAACACATACAATCAGTGGACCACTGGGGCTCCACATACATTTTTACGCATGTAAAGGGCTCTGGAGCCCAAAAAGTTTGAGAACCGCTGGTCTATAAGTTTATCGGTGCTCTTCCCTGTCTTTGCTCCAATCAGGAGCTGGAAGGCTAATGTATTATTGTAGGCTCTCATGGCCCAAGCCCACAAACACTTAATAGAGCTACTGACATGCATGAACATTTGCAGGAGCAAGACCTACATCTAGAAGCATTTAGCAATAATTCTCTATGCATCAGAGGGGTAGCCGTGTGAGTCTGAATCTCCAATAAATCTGCTCCAATTAATCTGTTAGTCTCTATGCATCAACAGCAAGAAGCAATGTGCAGAAAATTTATTATGAAACTCACAACACATGCCAGACCTCAGTATTTGGGGATCTGTATGTGTTAAGCAACAGGTTTGGGGCATATTGCTGAAGATCAAACAACTACTTATAAGAGTTAGGAATCCAGGTCCAAAAGCAAATGTCGCCAAGTATCTTAAGGTGAAGTACATCCTGAAAATAAGTTTCTCCTCCGAGTCTGTGATTTAACTTGCCATGAAGAGGGATTCTATATGAATAATTTACGTTACTATAGACCTGTTTTGATTAGCTAGGAAAACCCATTGCTTAATGGCACTTTAAGTGCAGCGGTCTATCAAGAAACCAACACGGTTTCTTGGGCAGAGGTGCACGAGGGCCTTTGTGCAGTTAAACAATAAAACTGTTCTATTCATAAGAGGTCTGCTATACATGCCAGCACATAATGAGTTGGCGTCAGTTGCTAGCTGTCCCAGCAGCCTCCAGGCACCACACAAAGGGAACTAGCGGGCACTAGTCCGATGCAGACCGAGGCGATGTCAGGATAAGGAAAATACAGGACTATGTAGCACTTTGAAGACTAACAAGATGGTTTATTAGGTGACGAGCTTTCATGGGCCAGACCCACTTCCTCAGTTCAAACAGTGGAAGAAAACTGTCACAAAGTATGAATTGTATGAATATTAAATTGTATGAATATGAAATTCATACAACAGGATATTTGCTATAATTTATTCAGCTACAGGTTGAACCTCTAAAATCCAGGACTCTCTGGTCCAGCAACATCCATGATCTGGCAGGACCACAGCTATTGCTGGACCAGAGAGCCCCGGCTGGCCAGGTTCAGAGGCTGGGTTGTGACAAAGTTGTGACAATTTTCTTCCACTACTTGATCTGAGGAAGCGGGTCTGGCCCACGA
>JANRFK010000867.1:22265485-22275491 GCA_030068395.1 Apalone spinifera
CAGAATTAGTAAAGTTTGACTACATTTATTTCGGAAGCATTTTGGCTGTAGAGCGGTGTAATTGTTCAAGTCCCTATTTAACATCTGAAGTTGAGAATAAAACTGGTATATTTCTAAGCTGTCATTCAACCTACAATGGATTTGGCAGACAAAGGGTACATCTAGACTACGTTCTCCTTTCGAAAGGAGATATGCTAATTTGCATATCTTCTTCCGATCGCTTTTTCGAAAGCGTTTTTTTCATAAAAGAAAGCAGTTTAGATGCGGTTCTTTCGAAAAAAAAAACCCCTTTTTCGAAAGCACGCTGCACACCTCATTTTTTGAGAAAGAAGGGTTCTTTTGAAAGAACCGTGTCTAAATTGCTTTCTTTTTTGGAAAAAAAAAAGTTTTCAAAAAAGCGATCGGAAGAGATGCAAACTAACATCACATTTTCATATCTCCTTTCGAAAGAAGAATATAGTCTAGATGTACCAACAGAGAAGTTCTTCTGAGCCTCCACTCTTGGGGGAATTCTGCGCCAACAGTATAAGTCAGGATCTGGGATCGTGCTGTGGGTATGTGTTAATTTTGGGGGTTTATCCCATACTGTAAAAGAATGAGCCTGAACATCCCCATATAAATCTTGTGTTTTAATACAGCCTATGCAAATCTTCATAGAGCTCGGCAGTGTAACTCTTGTTCCTTTAAAAACAATAAGTAGTCCTGTGGCACCTTAGAGACTAACCAAAATATACAGAATCATGTGCTTTCTTGGGTTAAAACCCACTTCATCTGACCAACCAGTGTGGAACTAAAAGAAATCAAGATTATAAGAATAACAGCAGAAGCACCTGTCAAGTGTAGGAAGCGTGTTAATAAGGCTAAGATTAAGTGGGCTAAATGTGTCCCATACACAGCTTTTAATGTGAAAATGCAGATGTTAAAGAGAAGAAATTGGCTTTGTTAAGCGCCAACCAGTTAATGTCTTTGTTCAAGCCCAGGGTAATGATGTCACATCTGTAGATGAATTCCAGTTCTGCAGTCTCTCTCTCTGTAATTCCATTGTAGAAGAATGGCTCCTTTTAAATCCATGATGGAGTGATCAGGCAGGTTAAAATGTTCTCCTACAGGCTTATGTGTGTTACTATTTCTGATGTCTGATTTGTATCCATTTATCTTTTGTCTCAGAGAGTGTCCAATTTGGCCAATATACATGGCAGAGAGGCATGGCTGGCACTTGATGGCATATAACACAGTAGAGGACTTGTTCCTTTGCTCTCTTACAGGGAGATGTTGGATCTTCTCCTGTCTGAATGTGATGCGCCTGCCTGTCATGAAGAAGTTTAACATTGAAGAGTTTGAGTTCAGCCAAGCATATCTCTTCTTCTGGGACAAGGTACAGCAATGCTGGACATAGATTTTTCTTAGAAGTTTTATCCATGCAGCCAGTACTGGCAGTCTGATTTGCCTCTATATGGGTGTTCAGGCTTTTCTAAGCTGCCACGCAGAAACACAGAAAACACTCTTTGGAAGTCCTTTACAAACGCAATTTTCAGATAAAGAGGGAGCAAGTGTTTCTGGATTGAGAGAAAAATTGGTAGAGGGATAATTTGTTCAGAAGAGTAGCATTTTTTTGTTTTGAGACCTCTAATTCTTCTCAAGGATCCTTGTAGAAGGCTAGACAAGAACAACACTACCCATTTTCCACTAAAGCTGTCTTAGTCTTGTACCTGTGACACACTGCTGGAGCTAATTGACTTGTTTATTTCCAACAGTGGCTGCTTAAGAGCCGCTAGTACTAGTAACTGAGAAATGTTTCATCTTGCATTTTCTATTTCTCCCATATACTAACTTGCTTTCACTTGCATACGCCCAGGAATGGAGTAACACACGGCATGTTACAAGGCAAGGTTAAGTTACCCTATCTGTCCTCTTCCAGATTGAACGCTGCTACTATTTTTTAAATGTCTTTGTGGAAACAGCTCAGAAAAACGAGCCTATAGAAGAGAGGCTGCTGCAGTTCCTGCTTTCCAACCCCACCAGTGATGGAGGACAATGGGACATGCTGGTTAATCTTATCGGTAAGAGAAACAGTGACTGAAAGGGCTTCCTGAAACGGTACTCTTGCCTTGAAAGCTCAGAAGTGAAATAAATGTCTACAGCTGTGTCCTACAGCCACCACAAACTGTACAGCGCTGCAATCTTAATGAGTTTAATGAGTAGGGGAGGATGTAAAAAGTCGGTTAAAGTGGTAAAACCTGGCATGTGCTGCTGGCTCTTACATAAACTTTATAATGCAGAGCCCACAGCAAAGCGTGCCTGGGAGCAGGGCTGCCAGCCCCTGCTGGTCCGGCTTCCAGGAAGGAGGCTTCCCTGCTGCACCGAAACCATCTTCCCGGGAGTGGGGCCGACAGTGGTTGCCGGCTCTGCTCCTGGGGAAGCTTCGCAGCAGGTTCTGCAGCTGGCTTCCTGGGATCCAGCGTGTAACCTGGGGGGGGGGAGGCGAGGAGGGAGGGGTAGGCTGATCCCGCCATGGACAGGGGTTGGAGCAGCCTCTGCTTGCAGTGTGCCCCAGGCGGCTGGAGCTGGCAAGTGAGGAGCTGCTCCAGCCCTTACTGTTAACTGGAACTGGTAAGCTTTAGGGTGATGCTTACTGGTTAGCCAGTTAACCTTCCACACCCTGAATGAATAGTACTTACTTGTACTTCCATTCATCACTGCAATAAAGGGATAGTAAAGGACAAATCATTCATTTAACATAGCAGGAGAATTCCCACACTATTCCTTTGCTCTGTGTGTGGTGTGATTCCTAACACTTGCTTGACAGACTAGAACAATTCTCATCACCGTTAGTCTTGAAAGTGCTACATAGTCCTGTCTTTTGTTTCAGCTAGACCAGACTCACACGGCTGCATCTCTATCACAATCCTCATAAAGGGCTGCCCATGTGAAATCAATCCCAGGCGAAAGCTGCTAATCCGCTGTAACAAAGCAGGCCTCACACTGAAAGATGAACAGAATTTAGCAGCGTCATGTTGGCTACTGCAGGCTACAGCTTTCCTCCCTCTCTCTGCAGATCAGAGTTTGGGATTCATACAGCCTTGACATGCTTGTCCCAATCTCCAGAACGAGGCATTGTCCGTGCTTTTTGCCATTCTCCGCTCAGCGTAGGGCAGCTCTTTACGCAAAAACATGTGTCAGGATCTAGTTGAATTCACATAGCTGAATTCAGAGATTAAGAACCGTTGCTTGACTTCACGTGAACTATGCATCAATGCTATAAGCGTGTAGGGTAACAAGTGGCTAAATGAGCACAAACTGCGGAAAAGGACAGTTTTCTCAACTGCTGATATGGCCTTCACCTGCCCTTTCTTGCCTCATCGTCTTGTGAAGACTTCCTGCGGAAAGGAGACCTTCAGCGGGTCCCTTATCCTGCCTTCTTAATACGGGAGCCAGGTCCATCCCTGGGGCAGTCTGCATTGGCTACCCAGCTCCTCCCAGGGTGGGCGGGGCATGAACCAAATGCCCTCTCCCCTAAACCATGCCGGCTAGTTTCTTTGACGATACGCTATGTGTTCAGGGACTATGTACTTTGTTCTTATACCACATAGCCCGGTGGAGCTTCTGAGCACTATCACAATGTATATTAATATTAATTAGTCTGTTTGTTATAACTCTCTATTCACAATTACAAAGCTACATCTCATAGCTGTGAGGATAAGATGTCATGGAGAAAAGAAGTTTAGGAAGTTGGTCCATTCACCTTACAAGACAAAATACGTGGCATAGTTTAGCATAGACTCAGGAAATTGGCTTGACAGCTTCTAAGAGTCAAATTGCTGACAAAAGAGGGCTTCTTAAATATCATTAATTAGCTGAGGCGAAATAGGTTTACAAATGGCAGATTATCATGTCTGATCACTGAAGGACTCTATCTTAAAAACCATAACCTTTGGCTTCTCTGGCTCTTTTAAACAACCTCTATCTCAGGTGATGTGCATACAAACCAGATGCATTAAGGCTTCACTGGGTCTGAGCAGATGTCAGCACTGGCCATATAGAAAGAAAAAAGAGCCAGAGAGGCAGAATGGGCGAGGGAATCTCTTTGATTGGCTCAGCTTCAGGTGATGAGAGAGACAAGCTTCTGAGCCACACAGAACTCTTCTTCAGGGTTCGGAAAGGTCCTCCGAGTGTCACAGCTAATGCTGGGTGGAACATCCATTTAGCTGTGAGGCCGGGAGAGTCTTTTCTAGTCCTAAAGAGCTCTGTGAGACTTGGAAGCTTGTTTCTCTTACCAACAGAAGCTAGTTCAATAAGAGATTATTACTTCACCTACCTTGTCTCGCTAATAGCCTGTGACTGCATACAAGACTATCCTTGGACAGATTACATGTCAATTTTCTCTTCTAGAAAAATATGGGGTTATCCCCAAGAAAAATTTCCCTGAATCTTTCAACACAGAGGCCTCTGGGAAGATGAATGAGATTTTGAATCATAAGGTAAATGATCTGAAATTGTGCTAAAACTCAATGGTTAGAGAGATGAAAGAGAAATCATAATCTACAGATGTTCCTGAGTGGCTACCTTACATGTTCCCTATTGATCAGAGCATTAAGAGCCAGTCTGGCTACTTCCTTGCATCCATACAACATTGCATTTGTAAGGATTAAAAGGTGAAGGGGAACAGTCCTAAAATGCTGGGAAGAGGAGAGGAAGTAGATTTGTGAATAGCTGCTGCTGTATTTAGAGGGTTTGATGTTCTTGCTTTCAAACAGGAGCTTGAAAATATCCCTTGCAGCACTTTTTACAATGGTCTTTATATCTCTAACTCCCACAGAAAAAATTCTGCCTTTCTGGCTGGCAGAAGATCTTTCCACAAGACTAATGCAGCCACAGAGAGCATGTTTTCTCCTATTGTGTTCTCAAAGATGTCAAGCTCTAATGATGCCTGTTGCCAAGTGTGGTGGCTAAGATTTACACATGCGGAATTTAAAAATACAGAACTAGAGATAGGACCAAAACCAGCTTGCATAGGAAAGGCTGCAGGGCCATGTGAAATACTGAAATGACTGTAACAAAGGAAGGTTTGGGACAAAGCAGGTTTAGGCAAGTCAGACGGGGGATCTGAATCCATGGTGGCAAAAAATGAAATGGCAGACAAAGCTTTCCACTAAAAGCTTTCTTTTGGCAATTCATGAGTCCATGATCAACGGACCGCTCTCCCCAGGAACCTGCACAGATGAGTTGGTAAATAAAAGGTGCATGCTGAAATTAAGTCAGAGGTTCAATGGTGTTGCTTAGGGACTGACATCTTCCAGTCTTCAGCTTGATTCTGGCATATCAACTGGTCCATCCAGTGCTACCTTGACTGTGTGACAATAATTGAGTTTGCAGAGAATAGTTGTAAGCAGAGTTACAAAATATATAAGTGCCTGCAAGCCTCAGAAATGGTGTTGCAAAGTCTGGACATCACTGTGTGACATAACACTGAGATATTGAGAAGAATCCAGTTCTAGGAGAAGCCTGCCAGTAATGAAGTCCAGATTGGTGCCTGGAAAAGACTGAGACAGTTTTTGATTATTTTTCAATACATTTTGGTGATCTTTCAAAAAACAAAAAAACGTAAAAGCTTGGTTTACAATGGTCTAAAATATAATATAAAGGACAAATTTTTAATAGAAATATCAATAGTGTTTTTTCCATAAATAAACCTTTTGTGATGGATGCCTGACAGAGAACCGTAAAGCAAGTCCTGACTTCCTAACACATGCAGGCTTTGCAAATAGATACTGTTTATGCTCCTATTGTAGTGATAACATGGCCTTTTCTTTTGAAACAGATGAGGGAGTACTGTTTGCAACTAAGAAACATGGTAGCAAGTGGGTCAACTGAGGAAGAACTTGAAAAAGCAAAGGACACTATGATAGAGAAGGTAAAATATATAACACCTGATTCTTTCCATGCCCGAAGCAAGCCACTATAAATGAAGTTATTCTGGCCTTCTCTTGTTCTAATGCTAGCTATAAAGTGCAAAACAAATTCCTTCTGTTGTACACGAATCTAGTGACACAGATGTCCATGTACTCTCTAAAGTGTTACTATGTGATTGTTTTAGGAATGTTTTCCTATGTACACTGTTCTCGGCATGTGGGGGATACCACTGCACTTAAACCCTGGTGGACCTAGGGCACTTTACACCAGCTGAGGATTCACCCCTCCAGGTGTTAACAGATATAAACCCCAACATTTGCATTCTCAGTGGAGACCAAAATAATGTATATAGCCTGTTCTCACTAAAAGGGGCTAGAGGAATTGGATATACCCACTGTAAACTTAGAAGTTGCTATGTTGGAAGAATCTCCGCAGCATGCTTTCAAAAGCTTCCTGGGAAATTACTCCTCTCTCTTCCTTGTACAAACTATAGCCCCATAGGTCCTTCTCTCTGGTATTATTACTGCAATTCATAGCTTTACTATCCCCAATTCAACAGTTAAAGTAAGAAATGTGTTGTGATAGCAAAACTGGCACTAAGTTTTTTTTGTTTTGTATCTTAAAACAAAACCTTTATATATTTTCAAATGTGTCATGCTCTGGGCAAATGACCTCTTATCTTATTGATTCTACCCTTCCTTAGGCTGCAGATTACCTTTTTGCATTTTAATATCCATTAATGTGATTTCTGTTTTTAGGGTTGGAAGAGTTAATTGCAGAATTAACCTGAAGCCTCCTAGAATGGCTTGATTAATTGAGATAAGGCAAAGATATTAAGAGTTCCCTGAAGATTTACATTTTTCATTTGCTTTGTTTAGAATCTCCAAGTTTCTAGCATTAGAAACTGGAAATCCAGTGCTCACAAATTTCTGTCTGCATCTGGAAACAGTTGTGGTGTGTGTGTGCTTTAATCTACCCCCACTCGGTTATTTTCTATTCCAGTACAGTTTCAAAAGATGGGGGGCAGGGAGAGCCAGAAAGTCTATTAGAAATGGGGTTCTGCTTCTTGCAATGCAGCTAGCCCTTGAATGCAGCTTGAAGAAGCTAGCCATACAAGAGGGAAACGTGGTGCTCCCAGAAAACTACCTAAAAACAGCCATGCCCTATATAAAGTGGAGAACTTGTATAATAGGATAAGAGAGGATCCCCTTATCTCTTAAACAGAAGTTGATTTAATGGACATAGCTTGAAATCAAGCCTAATATCCTTCATCTAATACATTGTTAAATATATTAAAAGAGACAAGAAGATTCTGCAATTTCCAAAGAAAGCAGAAATCCATTTAATCTCACAGAAGGAAAAGTGATTAATGGAAGTTTATCATTAGAATGAAAATGTTTTTGTGGATGTATGCTAGAAGACATGCATAATTGGAGCCCTTCCCCATACAATAATTGTATGTGTTGTGGAGAAGAGGGTTTTTCTGGAATAAGGCAGCCAGCTGGCTATTTTTTCAGTCTCGAAAGACAGAGTCCTGATTGTGGTCTTTGACTGTAACTGCTTTTATGTTCTGTTGCATAGTCTAAATACAGCATCTGCCTGCGGATAGTTTAATTGCACTTCAACATAGTTGCTAAAGTTAAGGATTGGACAATGTTTCAGCTAGGTCATATATGTTTTTATTGTATTTCCCTGCTACCACTCTCAGGGTACGTCTAGACTACAAGCCTCTTTCGAAAGAGAGCATCTAGACTGCAACCACTTCTTTCAAAAAACCAACCATTTTTTCAAAAAAGAGCACTCAGGCAATCTGGATGCTCTCTTTCAAAAAAGCCCTGTTTGCATTCAAGAATGCCTTTTTTCGAAAGACTACTTTCGAAAAAAGGTGTTCTTCCTCGTAAAATGTTTACCGCGGTCGAAAAAACCGCCACGTTCTTTCGATTTAATTTTGAAAGAACACGGCAACAGTCTAGATGCAGGGGAAGTTTTTTGAAAAAAGGCCATTTTTTTCAAAAAACCCTGTAGTCTAGACACACCCTCATAGAACTTGGAACTGAATCTATTAGTGCCCCACCTTGAGGTCCTTAGCAAAACTACAGAAAGCTTGAGCAAGACACTGTGGTATTTTTAGCATGGTGAGGAAACTCTGAATTTTGTGGCCTTTAATTTGACCTTAGGAATTCCAGGGTGAGGGATCTTAGTACCAGATGAGGAGAACTAAGTAACACATTGTTATTCGGATAGTTAAACATTAAGGCTGCGTCTAGACTGGCATGATTTTGCGCAAAATCTTGCCGCCTTCTCTACACTGGCCGCTAGTATTTGCGCAAGAACACTGAGTTTGTAATGTACAGATGAGTGTTCTTGTGCAAGAGGGCCAGTGCAGACAGCCACCTTCATTTCTTGTGCAAGAAAGCCCGATGGCTAAAATGGTCATCGGAGCTTTCTTGCGCAAGACAGTATCTATACTGGGCATGGCTGCTGTTGCGCAAAAGCAAATCTTTTGTGCAAAGGCACATGCCAGTATAGACGCTCTCTTGCGCAAATACTTTTAACGGAAAAACGTTTTTCCGTTAAAAGTATTTGCGCGAAATCTTGCCAATCTAGACGCAGCCTAAGGGCACATCTACAGTACATGGCATCTCGAGGCTGCTGCGGTCAATCTTCTGGGGTTTGATTTGGAGGGGGTTGTATAGAATGGTTAATTCAAACTCAAAGTATGCCCCTGTCGGTGACAGTACTGCTCCTCGCAAGGACTGAGGGATGCCAACATCCCTTTGACCTCCTGCTCTGTGGACGGGGATTTAAGATATGTCAACTCCACCTACGTACCTTACGTTGACATTCTCATATAGTGGAAGATCAGGCCGAAGAGCCTAATTCTGCAGTTGGCACCATGTGAAGGTATCCGTTGACTAATGACATTTCTGTGGCTGGCCCAACTGCAGAATTTTGGTGCTTAATCGATAGCCCGAGAGAGAAAGCGTGGGTGAGTTTTCATGCCCCTTTGGCTTTCGGTGCAGGTATTCAGAATAGTGAGCATCTCTTTGGGGAGCCCCCCCGAGACCTTCTCCTGGGAGTTCCGAGATAAGGAGAAGAACTACCACAAGATCGGCCCCATGACACCACTGCAGTTCTACCAGGAGCACATCAAGCCGCTCTTCAACATGGAAGACAAGGTTGGGGAACACAACAAATACCTGCTGTTTCTGGAGCCCCTTTGATGTCAATCCTGCAGTATTGCATGCTGTTGCTGAAGCAGCGGTGGTTTGTTTGTACCACTTCTTATGGGGGGGCGGGATGTGTGAGGAATAATTGTGCTTTAATGCTAATTTAAGAGCTCCTGCGTGGCTTAGCCACGGCGCCTTGATAATAAAATGTTAATAATTAGACTAGAGTGCACTTCCCATGCAGTATTTGAGGACACCAGCTTATAATGGGGTCTTCTATTGCATTTAATAAACTTTTGCAAGGCTGCGTCTAGATTGGCATTTTCTGGAAATGCTTTTAACGGAAAAGTTTTCCGTTAAAAGCATTTTCAGAACAGAGCGTCTAGATTGGCACGGACGCTTTTCCGCAAAAGCACTTTTTGCGGAAAAGCATCTGTGCCAATCTAGACGCGCTTTTCCGCAAAAAAGCCCCAATCGCCATTTTCGCAATCGGGGCTTTTTTTGCGGAAAACAAATCTGAGCTGTCTACACTGGCTCTTTTGTGCAAAAGCTTTGCGCAAAAGGGACTTTTGCCCGAACAGGAGCAGCATAGTATTTCCGCAAGAAGCACTGATTTCTAACAGTAGGAAGTCAGTGCTTTTGCGGAAATTCAAGCGGCCAGTGTAGACAGCTGGCAAGTTTTTCCGGAAAAGCGGCTGATTTTCTGGAAAAACTGGCCAGTCTCTACACAGCCTTGATGTTCCAGAGGAAGCAGTCCTTAGTTGCCCGAGATGGTCAGCTAGCTAGAACAGAGGAATCAATCTGATTTACCACGAGTTCCTAGTTTCTTTGAGGCTTCAATGGCTTTGTGGTTTAAATAGTAACATCTTATTGGTGGCAGATTTGTCTAGTGAATGATCCTCGACCCCAGAACCAGTACAACAAGC
>JANRFK010000867.1:22281050-22293024 GCA_030068395.1 Apalone spinifera
GATGCCAGAGTTCTGTTCTCTCTAACAGACGTGACTGGAGTAGAAACACTAGACTGATGGGCCTACCTGGGGCTGCACTGCTGCCTTCTGCCCCGAAATACAACCACAACTCACTGCCCTCTGTTTATCCCTTGTAGCTGGAATGCAGTGCAGGGGGTGTGGCTTGGATGTGCAGCGGGCGGCTCTATTGTACCTCTTGAGGCAAGGGAATAATTCCCTGTGACAGATGATGGCTTTCCCTGTGACTCTGGCCACACGCCTTCTCAAGGAACAGGGACCAGCCCTGTTTGATTGAGCTAAAGTTTTACTTGGCACTTTGTTGTTCAGACGCTGGGACCCCGCTCAGTCCACTCCAGCATGCAGAACGGCAACAGACACGGAGGCAGGGAGTTCATTATCCTGCAAGCTGCAGTTACTAGTTGGTGGTCAAGAATGAGAGTTTTTTTGTGACCCCAGAACTCATATCCTGGAGAAAGAAAAATCAAGTCACCTTCCCTGGGCAGTGCAAACCAGCTTCTAGCTCGCATTACAGCTCAATTCCCTGGAATGGAGGCATGTAATGCCTTAAATATTTTACCTATAGGACTGTTTTCTTTATATAGGTAAAAGGCTCTGACAGGAAGATTCCCAGCCAGAGCCTTAGAGAAGGAAGGGTATAACACAAATGGTGGTTTATCCTAAAGATTTGTGTTAGCCACAGAGTGTCTCAGTGGCTTCGTGCCTGAACGAATAAATTAGCATCAAATATGGACACGCGCATTCTCTCCATCTCCTGAAATGGGATTCTGAACAAGGAAGTGGTTAATAAGCATGGATTAAACAGTCTGGATGCGTCTAGACTGGCAAGATTTTGCGCAAAAGTGGCCGCTGTCTACACTGGCCGCTTGAATTTGCGCAAGAGCATTGACGTTCTAATGTAAGAATTCAGTGCTTCCTGTGCAAATACTTTGACACTCCCGCTCAGGGATACTTGCGCAAGAGGGCCAGTGTAGACAGGCACCTTAAGTTTTTGCGCAAGAAAGCCCGATGGCTAAAATGGCCATCTGAGCTTTCTTGCGCAAAAGCGCGTCTATACTGGGCACGGATGCTTTTGCGCAAAAGCACTTTTTGCACAAAAGCATCCGTGCCAATCTAGACGCTCTTTTGCGGAAATACTTTTAACGGAAAAACTTTTCCGTTAAAAGTATTTCCGCAAAATCATGCCGGTCTAGACGTAGCCTCTGAAGTTTAGCTTAAGCAAGCAGGAATGTATTTAATGTATTGTAGTTCAGCTAAATATGAATGACTAGTCTTGATGTCCATTAGAACAGCAACATGGGACAGAGTGATTAAAAGGAGCTTCCCCTATTCTGAGGGTCTGCCTTTTGTAGAAGGTTGACCTATGCTCTATTTGTTGTCAAGTTAGAAATCCCTTTGTTCTGCCTCAGCGGCCATGGGTACCGAACAAAATAATCTTCCTTGCATAAAAGGGGCCTGTATTTGCAAACCTGTTCTCAGGATTTCGGGTCCAAGATACTCCTATTTAGGCTTGTTAATCCAAATCTGTTGTAGCTAAAATCTATTTATTCAATAACTAAAGGAACAGAAAATTGAAGTATTCGAGACTTTGCCACAAAAGTTGCTGTAGAAATAGGATTATCCTGTGTGATTGAGTACGAAGATCAAAGAATCCTAGGGCTGGAAGAGACTTCAGGAGGTCATCGAGTCCAGTCCCCTGCCCAAAGTTGTCAGACATTATAATATTGCATAAGATCCATGCGTCCCCACATCCGTAATGTCCTTTGTTAGTATAGTAACCGCCTTTGTTTTTCATCCCCAGGTTACCTGATCATGACGGATGACTGGTTTTCTGAGTACGTGTACGAGGTGGTGGTGGATAAGAAGCATGTGCCAGAAGACGTCTTAGCAGTGATGCAGCAGGAACCTATTGTCTTGCCAGCATGGGATCCCTTAGGTTCACTAGCGAAGTGAACTGCAGAGCATTTGCCTCCTAGTGGGCAACCAGAAGTAGATGTAATAGAGAATCCCAGAAACCAGAAGCCATAGCCAAATGATATTACCAAGCGCAGAGCTTGGTCCATAGTCTTTAAATGTATGCTAAGGATCTTTTCAAGAAACAGCACTTTCCTGAATGGCTGAGTAAAAAAAAGGTGTCAGACTATTTTGCACCTGCACAGACAATTTGCCCGCCTCATCATGCTACTGTATAAGTGCTTTCAATGACAGCTGGATTTTCTCTCTTTAATAATGAGCATAACCCTGTAAAATTGTTTTGACCAGTGCTTTCCATAGGAAAGATGATTGTAGAGGGCCATATTTTAGGATAATTAGCTGACTGATATCAATTAGAAAAGTACAGCAAAATGTACATTAGTCATTCCTGTTTTTACTTGTACTGTAAAAGTATCCAGAGTCAGTAGTGACTTAAGAGTGTTTCAAGAGAGCTGTTTACATTTACTAGGGGGTTCATCTTCAGGAGGTAGGTGTGAAGACATGATTTAATTTTCTTAAGAATAATGTATCCAAAACTGATTCCCATTCTAGCAGTGAACTTTTTCCTGGATGTACTTAGTCTGACTTGCTTTCTGCTCTGCCCTATCAATGTATGACCAACTGATTCTCATGTGTGTTAATCGGTACCCACAGGAATGTTGTTTTTCAATAATATTAGCAGGAACAACCATACATTTGTTCAGAGGCAGAGTTAGAGAATACGGTGCCAGTTTTTAATTACTGCACTTTATTTGGACATCTTCAACTAAATACTGCTATGAAACTTTGAATTAAAACCCTTTGAGTTAAAGGTACAGCGCTGTTTCCCTCTCCCCTCCTCCCCCAAATTGGCCACATGCATCTTCACCGAATTGGAAAGGTGTTAGTGATCCACAAACACCTCTTGGGGAGCCAGAACACTTGCAGGTCAACAAGGCATGTTACATGACCTTCTTGGTAGTAGAAGTCACGAGTTCTTCCACAGATGAAGACGTTCACACTACAGGAGCTCAAGTATCAAGGTAATGAGCACAATGTAAATGCTAGGAGCCAAACCAAGCCAAGCTGTTAAACCGCTTAACATGACCTCTTTGTCTGTGATTTGTGCTGTTCTGCACTGAGTCTTCACTTACTGGGCAGGGGTAGGACAAAGAAGAAAATACTGGCTGAAAAGAATAGTCCACTGACCTACTGTAGATAAAACAGTGCTGGCCTTAAGCACAAGCAAGGAATGGGAAGGTTGGGGTTCCAAATTCAGCTTCTATTATAGGCATACGTGCATGAAAATGTATTTTCACCGCTAATAAAGCTCATTAAAAATTCATGGTGTAAAGAACTGCAAGACTTGACTGCAAATAGACTGGCTTATAGCTTTTCCTTCTCATAATACTACTAGGCTATTTGTTGTTTTTTCTGAAATTTTTATTGGTGACTATTTCAAATACACAATGCTTAGCTTCCCTCCAAGATTACTGCTTTGTTTCCAGTTGCATTAAAAGCTAAAAATACATTCCTTTCGTATCGTCATTTTTCAACCACAGGAATTGCCACAGATGTTTGACAGCTAATAGGAACTAAGATGGCCTATGAAAAGACAAGTGAGAGGGGGGTGTGTCTGAGCCCTCATGTCATTGAGATGGGATCCAGACAAAGAGCTGGAGAACCCTGCTAAGCAAGGCACTGACATAACTTACCTTGCACATCATACCAATGAGCTCCATTAGTGATGCCATCCTTGAATATTTCCAGCTGCTCCCCTGGGCACTGTGGGGTGCCAGTTTTCATTATCGCGTAGTTCAAAGCATAGTTTTTTTGCCAGGTATTTAAATACTTCGTCATCAGCTGATTTGTTACAGATTCCATCGGCTCACACATGGGGGAGTCATCACAGGATCAGTTTGCAACCACTCCTGGAGCACAAACGTGATTTTAAGAGGGGAGGAGGGGGGAGTTTATCGGAACCAGGCAGAGCACATGAGGGCAAAGCTCTACCAGCATCTGCCACCCTGATTAATATATAGCTCCGTGTAACGGTCCGCAGGCAGCGGGCGACTCCGCCACTTCCCCACAACCCGTCAAATCAGTACAGTTACAGGGCCAGGCCCTGGGGTCAGGGCTGGCTGAACAATAATCAGTCTACACGCCTGGGCCCTGCTCCAGGGCAGGCATGAGGCAAGCAGTTTATGAGTTTGAGGTCGGGTCTCCTAGTTGGCGGAGAGCCGACAAGAACAGGGGGTTGCTCCCCTTGGAGGGGAGGAGGGAATAGGCCCACCCATTGTGTCCCAGCCCAAGGCCCTAATAAGGGCAGCACTAGCTGCCGTCAGGGCTCTTGGTCGCAACACACTGGCCTAGTTAAGGGCTAGTGGGTGTCTGGGCCACAACCCACCACCCAGCTGACTTCCATCTCTTCGGCAGGCCCTCCCTGGGCTACCTAGGGTCCTGCCTGGCTCCAGCCCGGTTCGGCAGGCTCGGTGGGGGTCGAAGGAGCCGGCAGGGTGTCCATAGGCTCCTCTGGGGTTGAAGGTAGCAGATGTCGAGGGGGCCTGGTCCACTGGTGAGGGTCTGGTCTGGGTCCCAGAGAACCAGAGGAAGTGTCAGGCGGTAGTGGGGCTCTCGGTAGCCTCCCCAGATCACGGTGCTCACTCGGGCTTGCCACAGCTGCTGAGCCTTTGGCCATGCCTCCTCCCTACTCAGCTGCTGGGCTCCAACTGAGTGGGGCCTTCCTTCTCTTATACTTCTGGTCCCGCCCTTCTGTTTCTGGGGGGCGGGGCAAGGGCGCTCTGGCACCGCCCACCGGGGGGAGTTTCCCTTCCAGGTCATCCGGAGGCCATACTACTTCTAGCCAAAGTAATTCAATGACAATTTGCTGAAAGTCCCCATGCTTTTGAAGCTTCATGGCATTTTGGGTCTGTGAGCAAACTGCCCTGGATCCAATTAACAATGCATAATGAAGTCTCATTGGAGCTTTCCTAATTGCATCAAGGCCATGTTATATCTGAGACATACACAGCCTACACTAGATAGGCTCCAACAGTATTCCTGACAGTATTCCTGTCAGACAGGATACTGAACTAAATGGGCGTCAGGTCCAATCTAGCTTGGCAATTCCCATCTCTTTAAGGCTTTGGTTCATATTAACAAGTACTCTTGCTGGGCTAAGGGATCCAAGCCTCTTTAAGTCATGTTCACAAAGGCCCAGTTTTCTTGAAACGTTCTGTTTGGTTTGACAGAAATTAATGGGGGAGGGGCAGAAAGCTACGTCGTTCATCTGAAAAGGAGTTTCTTTACTCCTAGCTTGTGGTTTGTCTTACAAGCTGCTTCTTTTGAGCTTCAGCTCAGAGTCACAAAACTGCAGTCTGCTGCTAGAATGGCAGATGAGGCAAACTTCACAAAAATACTTCAATGTAACACACACATTGATATTTTCCAGTATCAGAGGGGTAGCCGTGTTAGTCTGAATCTGCAAAAGCGGCGAGGGGTCCTGTGGCACCTTATAGACTAACCGAAGTGTTGGAGCATAAGCTTTCGTGGGCAAAGACCCACTTCGTCAGATGCATGTCTTGATATTTTCAAGACGCTCAAAGAAAAGGCTTCTCTCCCCAGCTGCCTAGAAATTGATGCATCACCATGGCAGACACTATCTTTACAGTTTATAAAAAGGAGGCATGATTAGACCGTCGTGCATCCTGCTTGGATAGGAATTTTGGGCATGTCCATTTCTACTGAAACAACTTTAGCACCTTATGTTCAGCAGCTGGCATCCCTGTAGAATCATAGAATACTAGGACTGGAAGGGACCTCGAGAGGTCATCAAGTCCAGTCCCCTGCCCTCATGGCAGGACCAAATACTATCTAGACCATCCCTGATAGACATTTATCTAACCTACTCTTAAATATCTCCAGAGATGGAGATTCCACAACCTCCCTGGGCAATTTATTCCAGTGTCTGACCACCCTGACAGTTAGGAACTTTTTCCTAATGTCCAACCTAAACTTCCCTTGCTGCAGTTTAAGCCCATTGCTTCTTGGTCTATCCTCAGAGGCCAAGATGAACAAGTTCTCTCCCTCCTCCTTATGACATCCTTTTAGATATCTAAAAGATTATCTGTACAAAGATTCTGAATGGCACCTCAACAGGGTGGCATCCAAGACGACAAAAGAATGTTGCAAGAACTAAATCTCAGGATTCCATTCCCCTTAAACGGAACTGAAACTCAACTGAACATTTAACATCTAGTGTTGCAGGAGAGAGAGCACATTTCTTGTTTCTCTCAGACACAAAAATTATAAATGTTAAAATTCGATTAATTAACTAATTGAATAGTCAGTGGGATTTCCATTGACTGTTTGGTTAGTTGATAAGGACTAGCGCAACATTCCAACTTTGAAATGTACAAGAGTCCCTGCTCAGGCTCTTGTACGTTTCGAAGAGGAAGCGCGGTATGCAGCCTAGAGCTATCCTGAGACTCAGAGTCCCCCCTGGCCCCAGGCTCCATGTGGCACTTCCGCTTTGAAATGTATAAGGAGCCTCAGTGGGGATTCTTGTACATTTCAAAGTTGGAATGCTGCCATTGCACTCCTGCCCCCTTTCACAGACCTGGGAGGAACTGGCCTTTAAGCTGGCTCCCCGCAGCATTCCCCCCCCCAACCCCTCCCTTGCTGCCTCTTTGTGATAGAGGCAGCAAAGGGGGGGGGGGGAAGGGTGACTAGTCGACTAGAGTGTCGAGTATCCGATAAGCTTATCGACTAGTCGACTAGTGCTTACATCCCTAACAAAAATGCAGAGTTGAGCAAATCGCCCCAGCCAACGGCTGTTTAGTCCTCCACATAGACAGAAGATGACAGACTCTGCTTTTTTGTAAGCTTTGAAGAACATTTGAGCTGAGATGCATTGCAGGGTTTACTGGCAGGATTAAGAGGCTTGTGTTGCAGGAAGGAACGATGAGGAAAATACTCTGAGTCTCAAATTCTGAGTCAAGTCAGAGCCCAGGCCCGCTCTCCCTGTTCCTTACTCTAGTTACAGGCATAAGAGCTCTGCTGAACAGGTCAGCGCACAATAAGCTGGGGTCAGTTGCTAGCTGTCCCAGCAGGCGCCGCACAAAGGGACCCAGCTGGGCGCTGGGACAATGCAGATCCAGGAGGGTTAAGGATAAGGAAAAAGCATTGAAGAGTCTTGACCCCAACATCAACCTCTCTCCCCACAGTCACCCCCTCCCAAGCCCAGAGCGGATCTACTGGCTATGAGCCCCTTAGGGACCCTCCCCCTTGGGGCCAGACCCCGCCTCAGTCACACCCTGATCTCCTGTGCGGACAAAGCAACTACCACCCCCTCCCTACCAAAGGCCCCAGCCCCGCCCCCCCGCACAGGTGCCCCTCCCCCCGGATCACTTGTTGTGCCGCATCCAGGCGATCAGGGCCCGCACCTCGGGCACGGGCTCCAGGACGAGCTGGGCCGCCCCGAACTGGTCGGGGGAGCTGCGGTTCGGGTCCTTCCCACGCCCGCCTGCCCGAAGCCGTTGGGATCGAGGCTGGGCAGCAGGCAGAGGTCGGTGGCGCTGAGGAGGCGGCCGGCCTGGGCAAGAGACGCCGAGCTGTGCGTGGGGCTCCACAATCCACTAGCAACCCTGGCGCACGGGGAGGGGCGGGGACAACAGAAGAAGCGACCAATGGAAGAACAGGCGCCTCCGAGGAGCTGGCCAATGGAAGGGCAGGAACAGGGGCATTTGAGGACGCTACCAAATGGGAAAGCAGAGCGGCAGAGGAGTCGACAAATGGGAAGCCAGTGTTGTCTGGGGAGGCGACCAAGGGGAAAGCAGGATCAGCTCTGGGGCGACCTATGGGAAAGCAGGAACAGCAGAGGAGGCGACCAATGGGAAGTCAGGGGGGTCTGAGAGGTCGACCAATGAGACGACAGGGTGGCGACGCAGGGGATGGGGGCCAATGAGGATGGAGAGAACGAGAGAGAGGGGAAAGGAACCAATGGGGAAAGGAAGGGAGGGGGAGAAGCGGAACGAACAGGGCGGGAACTGGCCAAAGGGGGTGGAGAGGACAAGGAGGGGTGGAGGCGAGACCAATGGAGCAGCCTGGAGGGTATTTCCCAAAGGCAGGGTTGGAAACGTCACCAGGAAGGCGTGGCCAACCTTAAAGGGGCCGCGTGCTCCGAGCTGCGGCAGCTATGCTCCTGTGGGAGAATGCGGTTTTGCAAGGCACGTGGGGCCACACCCCTTTGTGGAGGGGCTCCAGCTGCAGGCCAGTCTTCCAGAGGCGGTCAGGGGACTCCAGAGTCCGATCTCCTTCGGCAGTATTGCAAGTTGCCAGGTGTCTGCTATTGACCCGCACAGTCCGGTATTTTCGCTTCCTGTCCCATAAAAAATTTCAGAAAAAGCCAGACACCTAAAACGTCCTGTACCTTCTGATTTTTTCCCGGCCAGGAGGAGAAAATCCCAGGTGCTTATATGGTTCTGCAGGGGAGCTGTCTGGCCCGGAGCAGGAAGACAAGATGCGGACAACCGCTGGCAGCCTGTTGAGCCAAAAAGCCTCAAAGGCATTTCTTAAAGGGGCTATGCTGTTTTATTATTATTATTATTATTATTATTATTACTTAATAACTCTCGGGATCCCCCCCTTTTTTTTGGCTGAACAGAATTTTTTCCCTGGTAGTCTTTTTTTTGGGGGGGGAAGGGGTTCAGTATTTTTGGTTAAACCATCTGGCAACCCTAACTGCAGGGTGGTCTTTGAGAAAGCCTTTTCCCCACCTGCAATACTCCTCCAATCACACAGCTCTGTGCCCACCAAAACCTGCTAGCTTTCTCCCCCCCCCCCCACACACACACACATACAGAGTCCTCACCCCAAGCAGGGGGGAAGGCCAGAGGCTCCACAAAACCCACTTTGCACTTGCTAGTGTTTGCATGCTCAAGACACTATTACAGGGAAAGGTGGCTATACAAAAATCGGAAGACAGATGCGTATTTCTTCCCTGAAGGATCATCCCATCTATGGAGCTGCACTAATTAGAATAATAAATTACACTTCTAACTCTCCCACAATGTGGCAACCGGTGTGGCTGTTTGTTTATAGATGAGAGTTTCGAGGTCAGAGATGTCATTCTTGATCCCCTCCTGTTTCTTGTACAGGATACTGATCAGGTGGTTCCTTAATTTCGTAGATAGCGTGTGGCACAGTCTCTCACTATGATCTGTACAGTCTGTTGATCATAATGGGTTGTTCACTTTCAGTCCCTTTGGTACGATGTTCATCTTTTTGCACTTGGGTAGAAAGATGATGTTTGCCTGGATCTGTGCACGTTTTTTCATATGGTTGATGGATTTCCATTCCAAACGGCTAAATGTAGTGTCTTGCATGATGAAAGTAACCTCTCTGTTACTTCTGTCACTGTGATTGCATGTGCAAGTCAGCTGGTTGGAGGTGTAAGAACTCTGAGCTACACCTGGCAGGTTCACACCACCACCCCGGTTCAGTTTATGCAGACAGAATTCAAACGACATTTGCAAGGAAGAAGGCCGAGTCTTAGCCCTTTCGAAAATGATCCATGAAAGTAGGTTTAGGAAGCTTTGCCCAAAGACATTCAGAGCCATTTAAGTGCGAGCAAATTCTGTAAATTGTCTTTCACTGAAAGTAATAAATAGCGCAGGAAATATATCCCGTTCAAAGAAGGGACCCTTGAAATATGACAACGTATGACCAGGTATTTTTATATTCTCCTAATATAAAACATATAGCCAGAAGGAAGGATTTGCAAGTTTTACTTTGCACAAAGACATAATTTTTCTTCTCTGAAAAAAAAAAAAAGGTTCCATGATCAACTGTTTTCAGGCATACTTTCCAGTAAATTCATAAATGTCCTTAAAAGCCCACAGTAACTCATAAGAGACCTTATAATTAGACTCAAAGATTAACTCTGAAATATTGACAAAAACATTTCTGCTGATTACAGTTAGGATTGAATAAGACGTACAGCAGTAGAACTGTAACTAGGTGGAATTAAAGAGGAATCATTTGGTTAACTTCAGACTCACTTTCCAGGCTGGGAAAATGCAGCTGATGTGTCTATCTTTACCAGACAGGCAAAGTCCATGCCAGATATATCTGTGTAGGAGAAGTGGCCTTGAGCAGAATCAATCAGTGCCTGTCAGTAAAAGCAACCAATAGAAAACAGGAAAGGACAGGCCTGGCCACAGGGAGACAGCAAAGACAGGAGGAAGTGCCGGGCTTTCTGCCTTCACAAACAGCTGGGCTGATCTTACCAAAGCCTGGAAGATTATACTTCTCCTGTGTTTGGCGGCTTAAGAAGATGCACCGGTGCTGCCTGACTTAAGTGGTACAACCTCCCAGGTCAGTTCATCAGGGACAGGAACATTCTCATTGTTCATTTATGCTGTGTAGAACCTGGTGTATTGGGGATTGTTACAAACGGGTGTTTCAGAAGAGATACAAAGGTATTTACAAATTGACATGGAGACAGATCTTCCGTATCTCTTTCATCCTAACCACTGATAATTCTCCTTTCAAGGCAAGGGAAAGTCAGCATGGTTTCTGTAAAGGGAAATCCTGCCTTACTAATCTGCTAGAGTTCTTTGAAGGGGTCAACAAACATGTGGGCAAGGTGGATCCAGTGGATATACTTAGCTTTCCAGAAAGCCTTTGACAAGGTCCCTCACCAAAGGCTCTTAAGTAAAGTAAGTTGCCATGGGATAAGAGGGAAGGTCCTTTCGTGGATTGATAACTGGTTAAAAGACAGGAAACAAAGGGTAGGAATAAATGGTAAGTTTTCCGAGTGGAGAGAGGTAACTAGTGGGTTCCCCCAAGGGTCTGTCCTGGAACCCATCCTATTCAACTTATTTAGAAATGATCTAGAGAAAGGGGTAAACAATGAGGTAGCAAAATTTGCAGATGATACCATACTGCTCAAGGTAATTAAGACCAAAGCAGACTGTGAAGAGCTTCAAAAAGATCTCACCAAACTAAGTGATTGAGCAACAAAATGTCAAATGAAATTTAATGTTGATAAATGTAAAGTAAAGCACATTGGAAAAAAAATCTCAACTATATGTATAATATGATGGGGACTGATTTGGCTACAACTATTCAAGAGAAAGATCTTGGAGTCATTGTGGATAGTTCTCTGAAAACATCCACTCAGTGTGCAGCAGCAGTCAAAAAAGCAAATAGAATGTTAGGAATTATTAAAAAAGGGTTAGAGAATAAGACAGAAAATATCTTGTTGCCTCTATATAAAACCATGGGATGCCCACATCTTGAATACTGCGTACAGATGTGGTCACCTCATCTCAAAAAATATATATTGGCATTGGAAAAGGTTCAGAAAAGAGCAACAAAAATGATTAGGGTTTGGAACGGGTCCCATATGAAGAGAGATTAAAAAGACTTGGACTTTTCAGCTTAGAAAAGAGGAGATTGAGGAGGGATTTGATAGGTCTATAAAATCATGACTGGTGTGGAAAAAGTGAATAAGAAAAAGTTATTTACTTATTCCCACAATAAAAGAACTAGGGGTCACCAAATGAAATGAATAGGCAGCAGGTTTAAAACAAACAAAAGGAAGTTTTTCTTCACTCAGCGCACAGTCAACCTGTGGAACTCCTTGCCAGAGGAGGCTAGACCATTAACAGGGTTCAAAAAAGAGCTAGATCGATTCATGGAGGTTAGGCCCATCAATGGCTATTAGCCAGGCTGGGTAGGAATGGTGTCCCTGGCCTCTGTTTCTCTGGAGGTGGGTGACGGGAAGGATCACGTGAGGATTACCTGTTGTGTTCCCTCCCTCTGGGGCATCTGGTATTGGCCACTGTTGGCAAACAAGACACTGGGCTGGATGGACCTTTGGTCTGACCCAGTACGGCCGTTCTTATGATCTTATGTAGGTGAAAAAATCTGATAGATAAAGGAAAATGTTTGTATGTTTGTGCTCTAATAACTTGGATACTATAAGAGCTACCGCAAC
>JANRFK010000867.1:22341575-22361184 GCA_030068395.1 Apalone spinifera
GGAACAGCCAGCATTTCAGCGTTACAGACTTTCAGACACTGGGCTACTATATATGATGACACTTAATTGGAAGACAGTCCCTAATCTACATTTATTAACTTTTAGTCTTTCATGGACACAGAAGCCTATGTGTAACCACATAAGGAAACATAAAGTGACTTAGGCTGTAATCTGGCTTCTTTTCACACTGAAAAGTGGTTTTAGAACGGCAACAATTGTAGAAGTACAAATTCCTTCCTGGCATTCTGTTTCCTTGGTCTGCAGCTCATATTCTGTTTCCTTGGTCTGTTTTACCCTCTTTACAATTTTTATATGCAAAAGTTAATCTCTGCTACACAATCTGGCAACTGGAATGAATGGGCTCTGTTATACTGTTAAGAATTTTGACAAATGTAAGGAAGATCTGCTAAACTGAAAACACATTTGCAGTGCAGACTATATATACTTGGCTGTTGTCAAGACGAAGATAATGGATGTTTCTAGAGCCAAGAGGTCACGTAAAGGAAGTGGTGCCTCTTTAACAGTAGAAGATGTCCAGTATTTAAAAGCGTTTTTCTTACTAAAATAATAGCTAGGGTTGTATTTGTGTGTTTGAACTTGTTGCCTTATATAAACCTTGACTTTAATCTAAAGGAGCTTTCAAAGGTAGCTGTAAATCTATCAAAGCATTAGGTTTTTTTACTGGTTTTGTAAAATGGCTCTGATTGCTTTGGGATTTTCTTGTTTGTAACATCGAAGGGAAAAAAACAATGTAATTATTTCCAAAAGAGGCAAATTTAATCCATGCTCATATTTCTAAGCCATACTTGTTCAATTTACATGTCAGAGGACGCATGCGTGTTCTCAATATAACACTTTTGGGACATCTCTTGAGCATCTCATCATGTGGGCTCTTGTTTACTTAAAAGTGGTGTTTTTTTTTCCTCCCAACCTCATCTCAAAGCTTAAAACTTCAGTGTACAAAGTCCTACTGTGGATACGGGAAATAGAGGGAAAGGGCAGGTTTTTCCAGAGACCAGAATTAACCTTTCATTATCATGAATATCACAGAAGGCAGAATAGCGGAAGAAATGTTCATGGGAGCTGCTCTTTGGAAGCTTAAGTATTTTCTTATTTAGTAAGCGGATGGGAGTTGTCTTCCGAGTGCTTTTGTGCACTTGGGGATAATGTGAGAAAACACCAGAATTTTTCCGAATGTGGACTATATGCAAAAGTGCTAATGAAGATTTTAGGCTAAAACAGAACTCGAGCACAGCTCTTTGTCACTGGACTAGTTTAGGCACAGAAGTCCAGAGTGTCCACATTTGATTCATGTTTGCCCCTTGTTCTCTCAAGCAATGTCCTGAACTGTTTCAGTTGCAAGGACTCCCTAGTTACCTCTCACCTCGTTCCACAGGGCACCGCTTCTAAGCAGAACCAGGGCAATTTCATGAGGCCACCAGTGCACGGTAGGGCACGAGGAGGTCTAGCAGCACTGTTTCAGCTAGTCAGAGCCAGTATGGACTCAATCTGACTGTTTGAATTGAGTAAGCTGTAACTGACCATTAAACTTGTTGAAAGCCAGCGTGGAATCAGACTGAGACCATTCAGCAAGACCTCCTAGTGACCCACCCTAGGGTGCTCCCGTGTGATGGTGATCTACAGCCCTGGGGGGGGGGGGGAAATGGTTTTTGTTTTTTTTAAAAATCAGGCAGTGGTGCCCCATGATGGCTGGGAAAGTCTAGCTCCAGGAGGCTAAGAAAAGCAGGATGAAATAACTAATAGGCCCCGATCTGGAATTGAACCTCTCCAGGAAGACCGAAGCTGGATAATGTGGTGTCTGAGGGGGAACCCTCCATTGACGAACTGAAAGTTAAAGGTGAGCTGATCAGGGTGGGAAAAGCCCAATGAGCAGCCCCCATAGTATCCAGGTGAGTTACAGCAGTATTGGCTTGGCCATCATCAAGAACAGTGCAAGCAGAGACCTTCCAGGCTGCGAGTGCAAACAGGAAAAGTACTTCACCAAAATAACTTCCTCTCCTATTGACAGACAGTTCTCTTGGCGGGAAGGAGAAGTGTCTGGGGGCTTAAAGGAGGGCGCAAGCATTAATGTCGCACAAGCTGGATGTTTTGTCTTCCCTAAGAAATAAAACGGCTTGAGCTCATTCACTGAAAGAGCAAAGTTGTTTGTCTTGAGTCATCGTTTGGGCTGATTTTAAAATTGAGCAAGACAGCTTAGTATTGTGCTTTGAGTGGATGAAACTACATATTCATTTGCAGCTGACTTTTTAAAAATGCCTCTTTGGGCATATCTGTTCCTCACTAGCTAAAACCATTACATACCCTCTGACAGAACAGGGTGGTGCCTCTGGGTGCTTGAGTATCTTTCTTGGGACGTGTAGATGGACATGCCGGGTGCAGGTTAGCCAAGAAAAGAGGTTTACAGTTTCAGATCAGCAGGGCTCAAAAAACAATGTAATCTACTCACCCGTGGCGAGTAAATTACAACCTGTAAGAGCTGGCGCATAGCGATCTGTGCATGCGCGAAACTGTGCGGCTGGCGAGTGGGGCTTGCCGCTGCTTGGCGAGCCCTACGAGTCAGATTAGCAAGAATTGATCACCGGGAAGGAAGAAACAGAGCTATTTCTAGAAATTTTAGGAAGACTTTGGAGAGCTAACAGGTGAGAAAATTTAGGATACGTGAGTCCAGCTCAATGAAGTGGGGGAAAGACTTTATAAGCTCCAGGAATGTCGTTTTTGTTGTGACAGCCAAATAGAAACATTCCCGGAGAGGCTTTGTGTTTCAAGCCAGGCTATGGACCTTAAGTGTCCCATACAGCATAACAGAAGGTAGTTCCTTGTTATATACAAGAATGCTCGTAATGCAACTGTGCAAAGTACTTGGAGCTTTTGTAAAGGTATTGACCGGTGTCTTGCAAAACACAATGCGGGTGTGTTGTAATAAATAATTGCCTCAACTGATCAAATTTCCTGTAAGAGGGAGACAGTGTCTTACAGCAGTCAGTGCTTTTGCTTCTTAAATCACCACCCACACAACCACACCACTTTATTTTTCTGAGTCCCCCAAGCATGTCACTCAGCACCGAACACATCCACGTGTCAGGCAGTGCTGCTGACCATGATTTTAGAAGTGGAAGCACAGAGTGTGAGACTTGCAGGGATTTCTCCACTGAATACACGTTTCCCTTTGTTTCTTGCAGGATGGGCAAGAAGGATCATTTGAGAAATGGAGGGTGGAGAACTCCTGGGGTGAAGATGGCGGCGTTAAAGGTAACGTTGTAGCAGTCACGTCAATATACTGCTGAGCTCTGTTTCTGGAAATAAGGAACTAGAAACAGGGAAAGGCCTTGTGTAGAGGGCACTTCTGGATAGATGTCATTTGGTGCCCGCTTGTTGTGTTTCATCTTTTGCTGCAAATGGCTGGGGTAGCCAACCCATTAAACAAAGAGAGCCGAAACAGCGGTGGAAAAAATGCAAAGAGCTGCACCAGAATTGTTGGGGGGAGGGGAGGGGAGAAGGGCTCCCCATCAGCCAGAGTTGTTGAGCCCTCCGGCACCTCCCCCCCCAAAAAAGGATGTTGCCACATCAGGCTCCCGTTGGCCGACTCCATTTTTGCCGCGCCAGACAGCTCTCCTGCACCTGGTGAGCACAGGGAGCCGTGGCTGTTTCTAGGGGCGCGTGGGGTGGCTTTGCGAGCGGCACTTTCAGGGGTGAAGAGCCGCAGGCTGGCCACCCCTGTCCTATGCCTTGTCTTGTAGAAGAGAAGTAGCAATCTTACTGTGGTCGTTTTTCTCTTCAAAACTCCTGACCCACAGAGTTAACTGCAGGGTCACACAGTCTGCTTCAGCCTACAGTGGTCTAGAAACTTAGAGCAGTGGTTTTCATCTTGTGGTCCATGTTCCCCTGGGGCTCTGCGGAATGTCTCGGCTTTTCAAAGGGGGCTGCTCCTACACTTGACGCTTATTCGGAGGTTGCAGATGAGGACCTTTTGAAAGCAGAATTCTGGACTTGGATCCCTGCCTGGTAGCATCATGTGCTGCCTGTTCAGCTAAATATTGCCTTGTGAGATGGCAGGCATGTCCGTGTTTCTAGTAAGAGGGATTTAGTGGCTGCCGTCCCCGTTGTACTAGAGTATAGAATCAATTGAACTAGGGCAGAGGGAGACACTCGGACTGTTTGTGACTGTTATAAACAACCACCAGGAGCAGTAAAGCTGGAGACCAGGAAGACTCCAGCTGGATTCTTTGTGACTGGTCTTCAAGAGCCTGCTGCCCAGAGCCTGTGAGATGGAATGAGAATGCAGACTGTGCAGTATATACTACATCAGCTGATCTGGGGATTATGCTAGATCCAGGGGCCTAGCTTCTCTCCCTGTCTCTCCTGTGGGTTTCCTGCGAGATTGGGCTGGTCACTTAATTTCTGACCCTCCCTTTCCCCGTCAGCGGACCATAGATCAGAGATGCTGTGAGGCCTCATTTAATTAAGGTTCACAGAGTCCTTGGAGACGCCAGCTGTGAGAATAAAGACAAATGCAAACTGCATTATCGGGGGGATGCCTTGGCCTTGTCTTGTAACGATTTTAGCTGTTTAGTAGGGCATATCTTTTAATCTCCACATGAAAACATAATGAATGGTTCTTGGCTGACTTCTGCCACCAAACTCAATGGCCCTCATTTTGTCTAAGCCAATTGAAGTGCTAGTAATATTTCGCTTGCTCAGATTGCTGGCGTCTTCCCCTCTAGCTTGACTGATTTCTTGTTATTGCTGGGTTCCATAAATACTCCTTGGAATGACACTGATGAATTTGAGGCACCATGAAAACTCAGTTTGGTGCCCTGCAGAGCAAAGTGTTTTGTTGGTGATTTCCTGTATACGATTGTTTCACTTTGTAGTGATGCCAAACTATGGCTGAGTATATTGACATGCTGTGGCAAGGGCAGGGCCTCTCAGACATCTGTGACTTGCCAAGAGCAATTTCAGGAAATGTCGTCTTTGCCTATCTGTTTACTTATCCTTGTTGATGTTAGTGAAGCATGAAAACCAACACAATACACACGAGAGATTCAAGTTGTTTAAAATGGGTGGGGAACCTCATGCCCGGGGGCCGGTTGTGGCCTCTGGCTTGGCTGGATCCGGCCCCGGAGTCTCAGCATTGGAGCATCTGTGCTGATCCTCCAGACTCCCAGCCACCCACCTGCAGGGCTGGAGTGCACACAATCGACTAGCCTGGGCCCCCTAGGCTCTTGTGCGTGAGTGGGATGTGAGGAGTGACTTTTCCCTTCTCAGCCAGGGGCTTCTCACTTGTGTGCGGCCCCCGACTGATTTTTCTGTGGGTGAGCGGCCCTCGACCCCAAAAAGGTTCCCCACCCCTGATTTAACACATTGCTTGTTGAGCTCATGTCTAAGTAAATCTAGTTTAAAGCTATGATGCAGTTGGAATCTGTTTTAAAAAAAAAAGTCTGTGAAAATGATGCTAAAGTCTTCAAAGGTTGTGTCTAAAAATTGGCTAAATAGATGACTACTTTGTAATAACCTGCTTATACCTTTATAGATGAAAGATCGCCCAGTCTGACCTACCGGATAGCACAGGCCTTTAAATGTCACCCGTAGACAGCCCTGTATTTGAACCCAGTTACTTGTTCTCCAGCATCTCCTATAGCAGTGGTCCCCAACCTTTTGGGGCTGCCGGGCGCCTGGGGGTGGGGCTGTGCGTACACTGGGGCGGGGCCGCACATGTGCTGTGCATCCGGGGGCGGGGCCACGTGTCTGCTGCGCACCTGGGGCGGGGGTGCGCATGCGCTGCGCACAGGGCCAGCTCTAGCTTTTTTTACCTTCCCAAGCAAAAACATTTTTTGCCCGCCCGCAGCTGCAGGACGGGCACTGAAGAGGAAAGGCCCCTTTCACCTTGCAGCTCTTTGACTCCCACCACGCCCTCCAGCCAAACCCAGCCTACGTCTTGTCTCCTCTCCACACACATCCCGACTCTCACCCTCCCCCCCCTCACCGAACCCAGTTTCCACCTCCTCTCCCCTCCCAGGCAGACTTGGTCCCTCAGTGACCGGCTGCAGTCTGCTCCCCACCTGATCCACCCTGCACCCTCTCTTCCTTCCTAGCTAAACCCCATCTCCCCCCACCGGACTCAGTCCGCTCCCACTGACCGAACTCCGTCTCCTTTCCCTCTCCCTACCAAACCCTCATGTCCCCTCCAGCATGTGCGGAAATGTCGGCGCGCCCTGAGGGAGGGGTGAAAGTGGCACGGGTCCCCCTGGGGATGCACGCGGACACAGTCGGGAAACATAAAGGGTAAGGCCAGCGACACCTCTCTGCCCCCTCCTCCAGTCTCTGAGCCGGGGCAGGTTTGCTGGTGCCTAGAGCTGGCACTCGGCGGGTGCACATAAGTGCCCTGGCGGGAGCCATGTTGGGGACCACTGTCTTATAGCATATCCAGTCTTATAGCATATCCTGCTTGAAACATCAAGAGACAGGATCCACCACTCCCCTGGGCAGTTTGGGCCTATTGCCCTCCGGTCCTTCACTCACTGCTACCTTCGCTCACAGAGCAGGATCCACAAGCACTGGACTTGGGAAATCTTCCCCTCCTCCTCAGTGCCATGTGGACACGCTGGTGGTGGTTTGCACGTGCTGGTTACCAAAGGGTTCTCTGTGCAGCGTGAGGGATGCTGGTCGTAAAATTGCTTGTGTGTTCTGGGCAGCATGCTGGGTTTTGTTGAAAGTGGGTTCCTTGGGAATACAGGAGAGCAGGCCCTGGTCTCTTAGAAAGCTCTTCCTGTACGCTGGGCTGTAAGTGCTCGCGCACCGTTTGCATGTTTGGCCGGTGCTATCTATGTATGTTGGGGGGGAGAGATGACATGGGCCCCTTGGATGGAATAGGGGGCCAGAGTCCACGTGCTTATTAAAGCAACGATTTCATGAGCTGCTCCAGAATTTTTGTCTCTTGTCAATTAGTTATGCTTGTATCTTTTTTAACAAGATGTTCTTCTGGCTGGGCACAAGGTTTGATAGCCAAAGACGGGCCACGATGGGGGACTTGTTCTCAAATCCTTCCATGTGGACGTGGACCTGATCTAGATATGTTGGTCCTGTGCCCATCTAGTCTGAAATGCAGGCTGCACCTCCCGGGCCCAACTCCCTTGGGACCTGCCCCTCTGCTGCTGCCAGTTGCGGCTGAGTCTGCTCTACCTGGCATTGACCAAGCAGCGGGAGGGTGCTCAGGAAGAAACCGGGTGACCGTGGAGTCCTGCGGGAACGCATTTAGTCCCCCACCCCCTAAGTTTTAGTGCCCTCAATGAGCTATTTGCAGTGCCTGGCTTTTTCCCACCAGTGCTCCAGCCCAGGAGCACCCACGGCGATATCAGACCACGGCTGTTGCCAGATGACAGAAGATGTCAAGGATGTTAAAATGCATTTGTCACTGCTGAAAACTTGTCGCTGGTTACATGCGGGGCGGCAGTCGGCGTGTGGGGAACTGGCGCTTAAGCTGGCTTCCCATGCGTACCAGGAGCCTGCGGGTAGCCACATACACGCTTATGCTTTCACATCCGTAATAGAGGCTCAACCCGTATGAGTGTAGCATTTCTGTCTCCTACAGACTTGTGTTTGGAAGGAAGCGTGTCTCTGCTGTTCTGTGTGGTTCTCTTGCTGCAAAATGTGCAGTTCCTTCCTCACACAACAAAAAATGTTTGCTTGTTTTCCAACAGCTGAAATTCCAGAGATTATGCAAAGGAAACATTTTAAAACGAGCCAGTAGATAAGCTAGAAACGGCTGTGCAAGTCCAAATTAGGCAGCGGTCACTTCCAAGAAGCCTCAGCACAGGCTGAAAAATCCGTTATCCCTTTTAAATGAGAAGGAAGGGAGAATACAATCTAATTAATTGGCATGCTTCACAGTGAGACTTTCTGGTTGAGCTTCATGCTAATTATCTAGCCTGCTTTATCTCCTCTGGGGGCTTGGGGCAGCTCTCGCCAAGCTGTAGCTGATGTTGTTCAAATAACAACACTTCTACAGAAACACGAGCTGCACTCGGCTTTTCTCTACAGCATTTGGTGCACATGTTGTTTATCTTGTCAGGTGAAACTTCTTCCCTTTGGAATTGAAGGACTGGCATTCGGCCTGGTTCAGTCACTGCTATAAGCAGATACTGAGCAAAGTATCGCAACGCTGCCAGTGGCCGTTTGCCTTAATTTGTAAAACTCTTCCTGTTCCAGCTCTGTCCGTATAAAGCTGTGCTGAAAATTGGATCTGTGAGTTCCCCAGTCTTGAGCTGTAGCCTTCAAGTCTGAGCACTTAGGTTTACCCTCCCGCTCCTGTGCGAGATGGCAGTGCTGGCAGCCCGTTCTACAGATGGGGACCAGAGGTACTGGCAGACTAAGGGACTTACCTGCTGTCACAGAGGAAGTCTGGCAGAATGGGGACTTTAGACAAGGACTGCGGAGAGCCAGGCTAGTGCCCGGCTTCCTTGTCTGGCTCTTCCTAATGAAATGCTCCTGCCACTAGGCTTTTCTAGGGAGAAGAAAGGAGAAACACGGTGCAGCTTCGCACTAGCGGAGTACCAGAGAATTAAATCTTATACAGGACTTATTGGGCAGTCACTTAGTAGCCCTGCTGAGCCTCTTGTCAGAACAGGCAGAGGCGATGCCAGAGTTCTGTTCTCTCTAACAGACGTGACTGGAGTAGAAACACTAGACCCGGGGTCTCCGACCTTTTTAAGCACAAGATCACTTTTTGAATTTCAGTCCAGGCTCTACCTCAAACCCAAATACCCCTACCCCGCCCCTTTGCCGAGGCCTTGCCCTCCTCACTCTGTGAAGATGGGGTACAGGGGAGGGGGACAGAATGACACCAGTGCCCCCCGCCTCTGTCTCCCCCACCCTGCACAACAAGGAGGAAGCTCCCAGGCGCAGCTCTGGGCAGGAGCAGCAGGGCAGTGTGGGGAGGGGCAGCTAAAGTGCTGGTACTTGACAACCTCCCAGCCAAACCAGTCAGGATTACCTGTCAGAGGCTCTAAGATCTGCCAGTAGACCCTGATCTACTGGTTGGTGACCACTGCACTAGACCGGGCCTAGCTGGGGCTGCACTGCTGCCTTCTGCACCGAAATACAATCACAACTCACTGCCCTCTGTTTATCCCTTATAGCCAGCATGCAGAGCCAGGGGTGTGGTTTGGACATCCATGGGTGGCTCTTCTGTACTCTTGAGGCAAGGGAATAATTCCCATGACAGATGATGGCTTTCCCTGTGACTCTGGCCACACGCCTTCTCAAGGGACAGTGACCAGCCCTGTTTGATCGAGCTGAAGTTTGACTTGTTCAGACGCTGAGACCCCCCTCAGTCCACTCCAGCTCCGACATGTGGAATGTCAACAGACATGGAGGCAGGGAGTTCATTACCCTGCAGGTACAATTACTAGTTGACTGTCAGGAGAGAGAGGTTTTTTTGTGCCCCAAGAACTCATATCCTGGAGAAAGAACAAGGCAGCTTCTCTTGGCAGCACATCCAAACCGGCTTCTAGCTCGCATTACAATTGATAGGCTTTTTAATTTATGGGAATTCAATCTGATCTCTTGCTGTAGAAACAAGATGGTGTAGATAGATGCACTTATTGTCCATATTCTTTGGGCATTTTCTTGTTTCATTTGATTGTGCTGATATTGATACAGGGACACGAACTTCATTACACAAAGCTTCCTCATCTGCTTTCTATCAAATATAGCCTCCCTCTCCCTGACGGCGCACGGTCTCAGTTCGTGCTGAATTCCCTGGAACAGGTATGCCTTAAATGATAGGCTTGTCTCAGATTGAAAGGACTTTGAATTCCCTTTCCTATGTTGGATTTTCTTCAGTATTCCCGGCCAGAGCCTTGTAGAGAGGGAAGGGTATAAACATGAGGTGCAGTTTATCCTGAACTTAGTTTCGACCAGAGGGTCTCTCAGTGGCTTTGTTTTGGAGGGGAGAAATAATCACCTAACATGGACCAGCTCTCCGTCTCCTGAACTCTGGAGAAGGAAGCCCCAGACAACTGGGGTGGTTAATAAGCAAAGAGAAAACGGCCTGTGCAACCAGGGATGTATTTAATGTATTGCAGTTCAGCTACGTTTCTGAGAGCTAGCGCTGTTAACCTGTTTCAGCAAAAACAACAAGGGTTCTGCCGCGTACACAGTGTCACCGGACTCCTTGTTAGTTTATCTACGTATGAATATTCTTGATGCCCATTACAACATCAGCCTGGGACTGAGTGGTGAAAAGGAGCCACCCCTCTTCAGAGAGCCTGCCTTTGCTAGAAGAGTAACCTGTGCTCCAGGACTCTACGGCTTGTTGCCCAGAACAAAATCCCTTTGTTCTGACTCTTGAGACTCTCTGTACTGAGCAAAAGGGTCTTCCTTGCATAAAAGGGGCCTGTATTTTCAAAGCTGTTCTTGGGATTTCCTGTCCAAGATTCTTGTCCCGCTTTCTTCCTATTTAGGCTTGTTGCTCCAAGTGTCCGTCATAGCTAAAAATCTATTGAATGACTGAAGGAACAGAAAATGGAAGTCTCCAGGGATTTGCCGCAAGTTGCTGTGGAAATATGATTTTTGTATTTGACAGTTTGAAGTTGTCCAACAATATAATATTGCATAAGATCCACACCGCCCCATGGCAGTAGTAGAGCTGAGTTAGTCTTGCAGCACCTTAAAGTTTTTCCAGTTACAGACTATTTGTGGTTTTTTAAGTTTTTCCATATCAGTAATGTCCTTTGGTAGTAATCTCCTTTTTATCTTTTATCCCCAGGTTACCTGATCATGACGGATGACTGGTTTTCTGAGTACGTGTACGAGGTGGTGGTGGATAAGAAGCATGTGCCAGAAGACATCTTAGCAGTGATGCAGCAGGAACCTATTGTCTTACCAGCATGGGACCCCATGGGTTCACTAGCAAAGTGTACTGCAGAGCATTTGCCTCCCAGTGGGCAACCAGAAGTAGATGTAAAATAGAATCCCAGAAGCCATAGCCAAATGATGTGACCAAGCGCAGACCTTGGTCCATAGTCTCTAAATGTATGCTAAGGATCTTTTCAGGAAACCGCTTTACTGAATGGCCAAGTGAAAAAAGGTGTCAGACTACTCTGTACCTGCACATAAAATTTGCCCACCTCGTCATGCTACTGTATAAGTGCTTTCAATGACAGTTGGATTTTATCTCTCTAATAATGAGCAAAACCCTGTGAAACTACTGTTTTGGCTGGTATATTCCATAGGAGATGACTGTAGATGGCCATGTTATAGGATAACTAGCTTAGTGATATTGATTAGAAAAGAACAGCAAAATGTTTATAATTAGTCATTCTTGTTTTTACTTGTACTATAAAAGTATCCAAATTCAGTATTGGCTTAACTGTGTTTCGAGAGAGCTGTTTACATTGACCAGGAGTTGGTCTCAAGGAGGTAGGTGCATAGACTTGGTTCAACTTAAGAGTAACTTTTCCAAAACTGATCCTATTCCAAGATGTACTTTGTCTGATTGCTTTCTGCTCTGCCCTGTCAGCATATGACCAACTGATTCTGGTGGGTAAAACTTAAAAATTAATTTTAAACTTATTCTAGTGGGTGTTAATCTGTACCCGCAAGAATGATTTTCAATAAGAATAGAAAGAACAGCCACAAACCTGTTCAGAGAGAGAATATGGTGCTGGTTTTTAATTATTGCCTTTTAGTTGGACGTCTTCAACTCAATGGTGCTATGAAGCTTTTAATTAAAACCCTTTCTGGAGTTTTAGGTACAGCTCTGTTTTCTTTTTTGTCAAATTGGCCACATGTATCTTCACCACATTGGAAAAATGTTCGTGACCCACAAACATCACTTGGGGAGCCGGAACACTAACAGGTCACCAAGCCACGTTACTAGATCTTCCCAGTAGTTGTCACAAGTTCTCCCACAGTGTATACAGATGAAGACATTCACACTACAGGAGCTCAAATACCAAGGGGATGAGAACAGTGTAAATTCTTGGATCCAAATCAAGCCAAGCTGTTAAACTGCCTAACGTGACCCCCCTGTGTCAGTGATTTGTGCTGTTCTGGGCTGAGTCTTCACTCATTGGGGAAGGGAGAAAGGCAGGGGTAGGGCAAAGGGAAGAAAATACTGATTGAAAAACTAACCTCCTATAGGTAAAACAGAGCTAGCCTTAAGCACAAGCAAGGAATGGGAGTGTTGGGTTCCCAATTCAGCTTCTATTCCTGACGTACTGTCAGAGTATCTTTTTCACCTCCAGTAAAGACCATTAAAAATTCATGGTGTAAACAGCAAAAGTCTTGGTTGCAAACACGCTTGCTTTCAGCCTTTCCTTCTGATAGTCACCAACAGAAATCTGAGGCTCCGAAAAGGATCCCAGTGCATTTATTCCCAGATTTCAAGCACACACTGCTTGGCTTTCCTCCAGGATTACCATTGGAAAAATGGATTAGACTCTTCCATTTTGAGAAGAAAGGTCTGTGGAAGCATGCCCTGTACAGCTGCCATGGGAAGGGGCTCGAGCGGTTTGCTTCAGGTTTATGAAACAGGCTCATAGGTGCTCATCCAAATCCCGCCCACATAAAGCACTAACGTACACCGAAAAACTACCTTCCCTGAGGCAGTCATCTTGGGGCTGAACATGGTGGTTCGTAAGTAGGTATAAGGGTCATGCCTCTGGACGTCTCCGGCTCACTTAAAGGTTTTTGTTCATGATGTTGCGCTAGTTTGTCTATTCCTCCATGGGGTTTACCACTTGAGTAGGAGCCATCAAAGGGAGTTAGTCTCCTGACACAGTGAATACTTTTATTTTGCCCATGGCAGCTCTGACAGCTGAGTTTGACAAAAAGTGTCTTGGGCCCATTTTTGTTTAATTTGGAATATTTCAAACTTGTCCGGCTCATGCTTATCTGGGCTGTTCTTGCCAGGGTGTTTCCCAAAACAGTTTATATAATAGCTTGGCCTCCCCACCCCCTTTCTAAAAGCACAGAACATTGAGGGTTGTGTAAAATGAAGCCGCTCTGACAGTTGTAGAACTGGTAGAGACCTTGAGAGGTTGACGAGTCCAGTCCCCTGCCCTCATGGCAGGACCCAGCACCATCTAGACCAGTGGTCACCAACCCATAGATCGGGATCTACTGGTAGATCTTGGAGTCCCTGGCAGGTGACCCTGACTGGGTTGGCCAAGAAGGTATTAAGTGCCAGCACTTCAGCTGTCCCTTCCCCCACTGCTGTGTATCTCTTGCCCTTTGCCTTGGAGCTGTCCCCCTCAGGAACCTCCTGCTTGCTGGGCAGGGGAGGAAGAGGAGGGTGCTGATGTCAAGGTGCCCCCTCCCACTTTATATCCTGTCTCCACAGAGCAGAGAGGAGACACAATAGGACTTGGGACGGAGTTTGCTGGCTACTTTTGGGAGTGATGCAGGGCCAGGGCAGGGGTGAGCCTGCCTTAGCCCCACTGCTCCACCACCTAGAAGCCACCTGAGGTGAACAGTGCCCAGCTGGAGCCCACATCCCTAAACCCCCTCTGACACGCCAACTGCCTGCAGCTCAGAGCCCCTCTCACACTCCAGAGTCTGTACCCCAGGACCTTCTGACCCAGCCTTATGAAAGGGAGGGAGAGAGTATGGAGTGAGCAGAGATGGGACCTTGGAGAAAGAGCACAGAGGAGGCGGAGCAAGGGAATTTGGGTTTCAGGTAGATCTTGGATTGCACTTAAATTTAAAAAGTGATCTCAAGCATAAAAAGGTTGGAAACCCCTGATCTAGACCATCCCTGATAGGTGTCTGTCTAATCTGCTCTTAAATATCTCCATGGATGGAGATTCCACAACCTCCCTAAGGAACTTATTCCAATGTTTAACCACCCTGACAGGACGTTTTTCCTAATGTCCAACCTAAACCTCCCTTCCTGCAATTTAAGCCCATTGCTTCTTGTCCTGTCCTCAGAGGCCAAGGAAAACAGTTTTTCTTCCTCCTCCTTCTGACACCCTTTTAGATACCTGAAGACCGCTAGCATGTCCCTTCTGTCATCTCATTTTCAAACTAAACAAGCCCAATTCGTTCAGTCTTCCCTCATAGCTCGTGTTCTCTAGACCTTTAACCATTCTTGTTGCTCTTCTCTGGACCTTCTCCAATTTCTCCACATCGTTCTTGAAATGTGGTGCCCAGAACTGGACCCAATACTCCAATTGAGGCCTAATGGGGGTGCAGATGGGGGCAAAGAATGACTTCTTGTGTCTTGTTTGCAACACTCCTGGTCACACAGGTGTTCCATCTACACTCACTGCTGCTTTACAATCTTGGCAAGGAGGATGGGGACAGAAAGAAATGCCAATATTTCTTCTGCATTCCTAACACCAAGGCTGTTAAACCAACAGCTTTTGTAGCCCCTCTGTAAGGATAAGGTCTTGTCCTGTAACCGTATTTACTCTGTAGCCATATTGAAAGGCCTATGGCTCTGTCTCTGCAGCCAGATGAGAAGGCTGCAGCCATTAGAGAAGCAGGGAGTCATAACCTCACTTTCCATCTATAAATTTACATGAAATATCAGGCTGTTAAGGAGGAGATCTAACAGCACTCCTCATCAATGGATAAAGAAACTCTTAAGATGGTTAAAGAAAATTTGGATTGACAGCATTCTGTCTGGTAAGAAACCTGATTAATAGTTGTGGTTGTGAAATCGTTGCTTCTTTTTTCTTCTGTCGTTAAGGTCCCACTTCTCTATTGTTTATCTGTAAGGTCTGATTCCTTGATTGGTTTGGTCCACAAAATTTTGCGAGGTGTGAATCCATGAAGGTAATTGGGGATGTGATTGGTTAGTAAAGATTGGTTAATAAGATTTTAGTGTAATTAGTAAAAGTAGAACCAAGGAGGACTCAAGTTTCACACTTTAACCGGAGGCCCAAAAGGAAATTCTTTGGGAACCAATTCTAGGGCAGATCCAGGATCTCAACCCTGTGCCGACGACATCACGCAGAAAGTGGAGTCCCCCAGGCTGACCTGATCCTGGCTGGCCATTGAGAAGTCGATCTGTCTGACTGCAGGTGGGGCGTGGGTGTGCCTGAGGCAAGAGCTCAGTGCACTGCCGCATGTGTGGCACTTGCACAGCAACAGCGAAACTGAAGACAAATTAACTCCAGCCCTTCCTCTCCCGTTGTGTTTCTATCTGACTTAATGGTCTGTTTGCGGCTTGTGGCCGTAGGCAATTCTCCCTCCTATTTGGACTCAAATCTCTCAGAAACCTGGCCGCGTCTTGGATGCAAACTCGCATTCAAGAATTACAAAACTTACAGGAAATGTTCTTTTACAGTTCATAATTGCTCTAAGTTCTCTCTGTTCCTGCAGGCGCCCCTAACTTCTCCCACGGGGAACTGAAGCAGAGACTGATGAAGTGGCTGCAATTCTTTAAGTCCTGGCTCAGAATGTCGTCATCCATTTCCCAGAGCAGGCGGCCTCTTTGTCCCAGCGGTAATGTGATAACGCAAATGGCAGCTCTCCCTTCTAGAATTCAGAACGGAGACCGCCAGAGGCGATAGCTAGAGGCTCTAAGCTCCGTTATGAAAACCAGGTTCTGGTGTCGTGAGCGGCTGGTGGGCACGGATAGTCCCACAAGCACCTCGGTCTCGTCTGTCCCAGCAATACGTGGGTGTGGAACATTGCTAATTTTGTGTAGAGTGGTGGGTCTCGCCCCTGAGTCTGGTTTAATGGGACAGGTGAAGCGTGGAATGGTTTTGTTTTCCAGTCAGGTTTTACGGGCTTGACCAGAGAAGAGAGGATTAAGATTAAAATGGCATTTCAGTTAATGGAACGCAAATCTATGAATAAAGCCTGCTCCCTGTACAGTCCCAAGGCAAGGGAACCTGTCCCTAAGTGACTGGGACTCCAGATTGCAAGGAAACATTCATATGTTGGTAAAAAGAGACTGAGGCTAGAATGGGGGCAGGGGAGCCCAACACCTCAGGACGTTCTCCTTATTCAGCTCAGCTATATCCCCAAAGCACCGTTTGCAGGTGAAGAGAGAGATCTTTCAGTTGCACATGGACTGACTGGTGGGAAGGCACATTGCTAAGACTAGAACCTTACACTTTTTCATGCGCGTTCACAGACGGTCCCTTCCTACAGCTTGTTGTGACCATGTCCTGCTAGGTGGGGATGGCGAGTCATGCCTAAGCAACTCCTGAATGTTTCATCCCAGGTTTTTGCAGAGCCACCCACCTCTAGATACCTTTTCTTCCCGCTCCTGGGCTGAACGGGACTTCTACCCACTTCTTGCTGGACTAGAACGGAGACTGAGCGTCAGATTCTGGTCTGTTGCAGCCACAGCCCTTTAATTGTGCACTAGGGCAGAGATGTTCCAAACACCAGGCTGGGGGCCCCTCACTTCCTCCTCCAAGGAGTTACGAGTTCTGGTGTAGGCTCTATTGGGGCCCAAGGGCAGGTCCCCCCTCCCCCTTTCTGGGGCAAAGCCTGCGCTTCAGGAAAACGTTACAAGAGAACACTTGCCGGTCCCTCCCAGCCAGCCAGTTCCCAGAGGGTGCAGGAGGCCCCAGACTATCGGGGGCTCCTTGGCGTTCCCTTCTCTCAGAGCTTCCTTATGTCTCTGAGCTCCTCCAAGCAGCAGCTATCCCTGGGCTCTTGTCTGCAAGAGCTCTTCTTGAAACGTCTGCTGTGAACAGCCCGGAGGCGTGGGCTGAGGGGAAATGTCTGGCCTGCGTCTCCTGCTTTCCCCCCTCATTGTGGTGCAGTGCTAGCTGCGGGGAGAACCTTTTCCCATGAGGTCTCAACAGCCCCGTTTTGCAGCTCTCAGCAGTTCTGATTGGCTGTTGACCCATGTGAAGTGTTGGGCGCTGAATTAAAACACTGGTAGGCCTATCTTGGGTGGATGGTAGCCTCGACGCTGAGGGGCAGTCTGCCTGCAGCGGTGGCTGAAGAGGCCTCAGGCCATGGTCAGTAAATGAATATGCAGCCTTCCTTATGTGGAAAATGACCCATGACGCCACCTGTTCAGAGAACAGCGCCATAGAACTTTCTTACTTTCCTTCTCCTAGCGCGTCTCCTTGGGCAGCCTTAGGAGACAGGTGAACTGTCGGAGTAGCTGGCTTGACTAGTGCCAGCCAGAAGTACTGGACTTGGCTGCTCCTCTACAAAAGACAGCAGATGGGTGACTGCAAAACCAGAATGCCAGCCTCCCAGAGCAGATCCTGAAAGCGTGTGCCGTGCTTTGGTCTACACTGTGAGAAAGAAACAAACCCTGAACTTTAACCGTTAACTCGTGCCTTCTGAACAAAGGGTGGGCACAGTAACAAGAAACTCCGTTTCCATTTCTTGTAATGCCCCTGCCAGAAGTCTTGCATGTGCGCACAAACTGAGGACGCTGGAGCTACGTCTACACTGGCAGCTTCTTGCGCAAGAACATCTTGGGCAAGGGTTCTCGTGCAAGAAGCCTTCGCAAGAAAACGTCCACACTGCCATGTGTGAGCTGTGCTTTTGCGCAAGAGCTCCCACGGCCGTGTGGACGCTCTCTTGCGTAAGAAAGCTCTGATGGCCGTTTTAGCCATAGGGCTCTCTTGCGCAAGAAATCCCTGCCGAGTGTCCACACTGCCCTCCTGCGCAAGAGAGGTTACACCTGATAAAAAGAGTATAGCTCTTGTGCAAGAAGCCCTCTTACCACGCTGTACTGTAAATGTCCTTGCGCAAGAGCGGGCGGGCAGTGTGGCCGCTCTACAGATTCTTGCGCAAGAACGGCCGTACTTGCGCAACAAGCTGCCAGTGTAAACATAGCCTGGGTGTTTGTAGACAGCATCAGATGGGTTAGACGTCCCTTCGTTCCCCAGCTGAAAGTTATGTAAAACAGCTTGTAAATGAGGGGAATGGAGTATTCTCCCCCACCCATGGATTGTGTGGGCACTAAATGATTCTAATTAGAAGGGACACTACATCTGCACTTAACCATGGGTAGCTCCCAGACCTGCTGCCTGTACAGCCAGGATAGCAAATGTGGGAAGAAAAATCAAACCCTCATCTTGCTTTCAGAGACGAACTGCTGAGTTTCTAAACTTAAGAAAGGTTCCTAAGAAAACCAAGTGGAAACCAAACGTCCAGATTTAATAGTTTTCTGGTCTCTGAAATCTTGGTGCCTCCTATTGCCAGGGAACCTCTCCCTGGCTGCTCTTCTGGGCAGAGCAAGTCATGACACTTAGGGTACATCTAGACCGCACTGCTGTTTCGGGATACTGGAAGTATCCCAAAATAGCAACACCGTGTCCAAGGAATGCATCCCCTATTTCGGAAAAATTTTCAAAATAAAGGACATGCTCTCTCACCATCCCTCTAAACCTCATTCTACGAGGAATAAGGGATGGCTCGAAAGAGCACTTTATTTCAAAATTTGACGCTGTGTAGATGCGTCAAATTTAGAAATAGCCTCTTTTGAAGTTAGATTGAAAAAGATATTAAATGTGTGTAGCGCAAATTGCATATCTTTTTTTGATTTTAGAGTGCAGTATAGACGTAGCCTTTGTTACGGTTGTCCAACACCTCAGTATAACCCCAGGTCCACACTACAGGGAAAGATCGAATTAAGTTACTCTACTCCAGCTATGTTAATTGCATAGCTGAAGTCAACTTACGTTAATTAGAGTTTCTGTGCATTTGCCACAGCAAGAGTTTGATAGGCAAGCAGCAGGAGCACCAGTGCTGACAGAGGCATCCTCTGAGTTTGATTTAGCAGATCTAGTGAAGACCCACTAAATCAAATGCTGGACGATCAATTGCAGCAGTGTCAATCTTCCATGTAAGGAAGACAAGCCCTAAAAGTCTGGTTTCTGGTGCTTATAACTATCCCTGACTTTAACCTTTGAGGTTGAAATGTTCAGGGTTAGGTATCTGCCTTTGACTTGTTTTATTTTGGAAAGATCCCAGTAAAATGGTTCAGCCAATTCTGGGAAGTGGATTAGTGGAAAAAATGCATTTTGACCATGTTTTTCCAGGACCTTTCCTCACATTGTGAATTATCCCTGCTTTCTGATCTGGTGCCACTGCAGATGGGATTGGTTTTCCCACGCTTTCAACGGTCCCTTGGCAGCATCTGTGCAGTGTGTAGGAGGCAGCTGCCTGAGGCAGCTGTTGATGGGACAACAGCTGGACCAGAGGGGAGTGCACAGCCCTGGAGCCAGCGTGGGCGCAGGGCCACAACAGGGGCAGGGCTGGCAGCATGGAACTCAGCAGCCAGGCTAGCTGGCAGAGGAGTCAGGTGGGGGTGTGGAGCCTGGAAGGGAGCCCAGTTGTCTGCTGATGGACCATGGGAAAGCCTGGAGTCAGCGGAGGGGCCGGAATTGACCTCCCCTGGTCTGCATAATCCCTTGTTCAAGACCCGTCAGGTCCCTAGGTTGCCAGACCACACGTGTCCAACCTGTAGTTAAACTTCCCTGAACCTCTCATAGAATCCCAGGGCTGGCAGAGACCTCAGGAGGTCATTGAGTCCAGCCCCCTGCCCAAAGCAGGATCAACCCCAACTCAGTCATCCCAGCCAGGGCCTTGTCAAGCCTGGGATTTAAAAACCTCTAGGGCTGGAGATTCCATCCCCTCCCTAGGGAACCCAGCCCAG
>JANRFK010000867.1:22371250-22385752 GCA_030068395.1 Apalone spinifera
TGGCCTCTGTTTGTCAGAGGCTGGAGAAGGATGGCAGGAGACAAATCGCTTGGTAATTATCTTCAGTCCACCCCCTCTGGGGTACCTGGTGTTGGCCACTGTCGGCAGACAGGCTACTGGGCTAGATGGACCATTGGTCTGACCCGGTACGGCCGTTCTTATGTTCTTATTTCCCCATCTTGCTATGAAGCCACTCCCTAAGGAACCTGCTCCTTTAATTGCTCTCCAGCAGATGCAGGATGAGTGCTATGAAATCAACACAAGATGCCACCTGCAGGGAATTCAGGCGAGATGTCTGTCTAGGCCATGGGAACTACAATGCCAAAGAACATCACTGCTTGATCTAATCATAATGCCCTGCCTCCCGCGCACACACCTCCCCCCTCCTTCTTGAAGAAGTGCTGGGCTGGAGTTCCCAGGCTATTTACATTAGGGATGAGAAGGGTTAACCTTACCGGGTGAGGCTTACCATGTATTGGTTAACCAGTATCTGGGAGCACTCCCTGTCTGCAGCCTGCTGCAGGCTGCCCCAGCGTGGGCCAGGAGCTGGCAGCAGCCCCAGTGCTGGGGCCAGGAGTGGGAGCCACATGGACTGGAGGCTTCTCCAACCAGGCTGGAGCGTCTTCCCTTCCCCCCCCCCCGTCACCCTTCCGGAATCCCACTTAGTCAGTTAACTGGTTAAGCGTTCGGTTAACTTAATGTTTTACTGGTTAAGTGATTACTCAGGATCTTACACCCCTAATTTCTATTGTTTTGACTGTATATTTTTGTCACAGTGCACAGCCATTCCTTATAATTGGTCTCATTATAACATGTCTTTATTGTCCAGGGAATAGGCTTACTGCAGAAATAGAAATAGGCTGCTCAAGCGCTAACCCGCTCTGTCTTTGCAGTGATGGATGGAGAGCTGCCTTCCTTGAGCCCCTGGAATCAGGGTGTTCCCTGCTAACTTCCCTCCACTTCTCTTTGATCACTGCATGCCAGGTTTTCAAAGGTACTTAGGCAGTTTGGAAATCCTGCTGGGCACCTAACTTCCTTATGCCTGGAGATGACGAAGGTACCGAACTGATTTCAATGCAGAATACACCTGCTCATAGAGTCGTAGAACCCTAGAACTGGAAGGGACCTCGAGAGGTCATCGAGTCCAGTCCCCTGCCCTCGCGGCAGGACCAAGCACCGTCTAGACTAACCCTGACAGGTGTCTGGCCAACCTGCTTTTGAGTATCTCCAAGGATGGAGATTCCACAACCTATAGGCAACTTATTCCAGTGTTTCACCACCCTGACAGGCTAGAAGTTTTTCCTAATGTCCAACCCAAACCTCCCTTGCTACAATTTAAGCCCATTGCGTCTTGTCCTGTCCTCAGAAGCCAAGGAGGACAATTTTTCTCCCTCCTCCTTGTAACATCCTTCTAGATATTTGAAAACTGTTCTCATGTCCCCTCTCAGTCTTCTCCTTTCCAAACAAAACAAGCCCAATTCTTTCAATCTGCCCTCATAGCTCATGTTCTCTAGACCTTTCATCATTCTTGTTGCTCTTCTCTGGACCTTCTCCAATTTCTCCACATCTTTCCTGAAACGTGGTGCCCAGAACTGGACCCAACACTCCAGCTGAGGCCTGATCAGTGCAGAGTAGAGCGGGAGAATGACTTCTCGTGTCTTGCTCACCACACGCCTGTTCATGCCGCCCAGAATCACGTTGGCTTTTTTTGCAAGAGTGTCACACTGTTGATTTGTATTTAGCTTGTGGTCCATTCTGGTCCCTTTCTGCAGTAAATCTGACGAGGTGCCTATCTGCACACCTTTGCAAAGCTAGCCTTGGGCTCTGAGCCCTCAGTGCAGGGTCCTGCCTCTGCTGAGATATCAGCAGGAGAAGGTAGCTGGGAGAGGCGTTCCGTCCATCCGTGTGAGCGTAGGGATTCTCCACCCTGTCAGAAGAGATTCCGGTAACGGTGCCTCAGATATGACCCAGGTTCGACACGTTGGCTGCTGTGGCTCTGTAGCTGCGTGCAGTGAGAGTGCAGCCACTCACTGGCACAGTTCCTGGCTATTCTCAGCCACACGCTGAGGCACAGTGCAGCAAGAGATGCCTTCTGGGATACACAAGTATACACAAGTACCGCCCAATGAGCCGCCGGGAGAGAGAAACCAGCGATAAAGGATGGGAACAAAGCCCACATAGTTGAAGTGGGAGCAGCGATGGAGGTTGACTAGAAACACTTTTAATGGTGCTATGAAAGGCTCAGGAGAGGTGTAATTAGCGGAAAATCCTTTACTGATTTCTAGATTACTAGCACAGGTATAAAGTCCAGGCAGGCTCACAGTACTTCTCCACATTTGTATCTGGTGTTTAACGCCCTCGATGCAGAAAGGAGAGACAGAGCATTGCTCTGGCCATATGCAGGTCTTTTACGTTCACATCCATGCCGCGAAGGTCCTCCTAATCTGTAGGAGTTCCTCTGGGAGACGGGCCAGGGCTTGGACGCCAAAGATGCCCTGTTTTTATAGCCTGGCAGGCAAAGCAGAAACAACTCCTCTTTGCTGTGTACTGATTTTTGCCGGGACTTTGAAGATGTTTTAGTCTTTGTGGATGATTAACTGACGTTAGTAAAATACCATCGAATCCTGTGATGAGAATATGGCGTGCCCTGCACTGTGACTGAGGAGAGTGTACTGCATGGCTAAAGCACTGATAAGGTAGCTGTGAAGTATTCTACTCTATTCATACGTCCTGGGGTCTAATCGAGGTGACGTCTTACTTGATGACACACCTTTTTCCTCTTGCATCCTTCCACCAGTCGGCAGAACGGTGGCTTTCATTGTCTGGCACAAAACTGGGTTGCAGGACTTGGGTTTGATGACTCCCTGCCTCCTGTTCATCCCCCTGCTTTTGTTTTCCCATGGGTGGGATGGAGGGAGTGCTTACTCCTCTGCCTGGGGGTGATGGTAATTGTTAGCTAGGGCACAGGGCTTTGGAAAGGAGAGGTGCCACGCGATGATTACTCTGTGTGTGTATAAAACGGCAGGCAGGAGTGTGCACAGCAGCTGACAGAAAGAAGACAAAGCCCATGACCCAAGGAACCTACAATACGAGGGCTAAATTGCCCCCATACCCTCTCCTCTGAGCCTGGGGTGGGGCACAGTTGCATCACCCCTGCAGCAGATGGGAGAACAAACTCATAGATCCTCTCCCGCTCCCTCCTGCCCCGAGGGAGATGCGGTTCCTCCTTCTCCTGAGCACCTGGCTCCCCCTGGGGCATCCTGGAGAGCAAGTGGGAGGAAAAGGAGGCGATGCCAGGGTTCCTTCCACTTCCTGCCCCTGCCTTGCAATGGGGAGTCGGATCTGAGTATCCCCTGGGTGGAGTCATCATCTGTGCAGAGTCGAACATGAGCGAGCGTGGGGGCGGGGTTACTGTCTCGAGGGGTCAAGTACGGGCTGTGACAATCTTGCTTGTTTTGAGCTAGCTTCTCAGGAAATGAAAACAAAGGAAAATGAAATGAAAACAAAGCCAAACGGGGGCCAGGAAGACCCTGTGCAAGGGAAAGGAGGAACGCTGCTCCTCTGCTCCTGGGGGGGACACTATTTGCAAATTGCCATTGTGTTGTCCATGAGAGACGTTCCCTCAGCTTGGAACGCACAAGCCCTGACCGTCCTCCCACTTCTGAACATTGCGCGGAATCGCAACAGACCTGAGACTGTCTGTAATTCAGATTCGTGCCTGGCCATTTGGCTACTTAGCTCAACCTCCTCCTACACCTCTTGGGTCTGCCAACTGTGGCTGGTTTTGCAAGAACTCGGGGGTGAGGTTGCTGGAGAGGCGTGATACCCAAACAAATCTCTATCCAGTTGCAAATTATTTTAAGTAGCTCGGGCTCTCTCCTCCTTAGGGACGGGAGCACCTCCACCAGTACAGCCAGAAGTCAGGGGCTACAAGTGTGAACAGGAACGTGGAGGCTGAGAATTCTGCCCCCCGTTGTGCGAGTCTGGCCGGAGGCCCCTGATTGTCACACAAGGAGGGGATGGAGGGCAGGGCGAAGCTGGGCGGTGCCTCCCCAGGAATGCAGTGAGCCTGATCGAGCCCATGTGCCAGATGAACTCGGGAACAGGCTGGCCTGGGGAACTTGCTCCACAGACCCTGCAGTCCTCGCCTTACCTCTCCCACAGCGTGTAGGTCACAAGTTGCCGGCTCCATGGAGTGGCTCCACTCCTGTTCTCTGTGGGTTTCCCCACCCTCTTTTCTCTGTGGGTCTCCTCCATTTGAGACATTCTAGGCTTAGCCCCTAACTGATACGTATCTCTTTTGGGGTAGTTTTATTTCAAGACTAGAAGACATATCCAGCGTTCCCAAGTCCTTCGGGGCATGGGGCTGGCGGTGTGGGGGTGCAGGAGTCAGGGCAGGACTTTAGGGATGTGGGGGGGGACAGCGCAGGAGGCTGGGGGCAAGGGGTGCAAGAGTGAGGGTTGAGGAGGGATTCGGGGGTGTCCCATCTGGCACAGGCCTTTTCTCTCCTCCAGCCCTCTCCTGACACCAGGGTGTTTTCTCTCGCCTCAGCTCCCTCTCCCCCACCACCAGGAATGTTTTCTCCCTCGTCCCCTCCCACTCCCCAGCCACCAGGGGCTTTTTAAAATCTCCCCCTCCCCTTTGGCACAGCAGCCAAGGGCCAGGGAGAGGGCGAAGGGTTTGGGGCATGGGTGGCGGGGCTATCTGGTGTGCTCGCAGGCAAGTCTGAGGAGCTCCAGCCCTGGGGGCCACTCTCTTATTGAGTCCCTCTGAACAGCAGCCCCTCCCTTTGCACATTATGGAAAACAGTCCTTTTCCTGGGGCTTCCAGTTGTCCCGGCACAACCGAGCCCTGACTGCTGTAAGTTCAGAGAAGAGGATAATCTGCTGATCCCAGCTCTTAGGAGGGGTTCTTGAACAAACAGACCCACAGACAAACAGGCTCTAAAATATATATTTATCAATAATGTGTTGTCCTCGCCATACCTGTGGTGCTATCCCGGTACAGCCGCCAGCACCCACAGCCGTTGTAACAGTGTCCAACCCTTTTTTCTGCTTCTTTGAAGCTGTGCGCGTCTGCAGTCCAGTGGGTGTAAGGACTGGTGAGTACCCAGCGGCCCTGGAAGGACAGAGCTTCAAGCAGCCACTTGACACAAGGGGATTCTGAGCCAGGTCACTCCCAAATGGGCAGCAGCACCCTCTGTTAACCAGCAGAATGGAGAAGTCATCCAGCCCTGAGACCCAGCTTCTTAGTTCTAAGAAAGAGCCCTTGGACTGCACGGCAGGAGAAGATTGCACAGAAAATGGACGCCTGGTCAGGACCCCTAACTCCTCCCTGCAGCTGGTGGAGGACGGGAGTAAGGTCCACCCGAGCCAGGGAGATAAAGAAGCAGCAGGTCAGATCTCCAATGGCTACTCCGTGGTTCAGAGCCCAGTGCCTTGCAATGGAATAGGAGAGGGAGACGGCTCATGCACTGCCCCAGCTGCCACCACTACCACCACCACCACCACCACTTCCACCACTTGTGGCATGGAGGCTCAGCCGCAGCTGATGGAGCTGGAGGAAAGAGAGACCTGGAGCAAAAAAATGGACTTTCTTCTCTCGGTCATTGGCTATGCAGTGGATCTGGGCAACGTGTGGCGATTTCCTTATATATGCTACCAAAATGGAGGAGGTGAGTGCCCAGCCTTCTCTGCTGGCTTCTTTGGGTATCAATGGTTCGGTTCAATGGCTCACGTTAATGTTTACGGTTGGTCTCCTAAGCTTACGGGGCAAGAGAGACTGATTTGAGAGAGAGATGAAAAGAGCAAATTATGTTTAGCATCAGCACATATGCATCAACTAATGGTTGAGAGCTATACACTCAAAGGTGAGGAGAGACATTTTCTAGAATGATGCAAGATCCAGGACAGCTAGAAAGCACGGGCTGAATGTAAGGAAAGAACAGAAGGAAAATGTAGACTACTCATTAGGCAAAGTGTCCTGACCATGAGATCAGTTGGACAAGGGAAAAGAATGAGACGCCCAATCCCCAGAAACATTTAAATTCGGACTAACCAATATAATTTCAGTGCTATGGTCAAACAATGGTTGTAACCAGTGAGAGAGCTGAAGAAGGATCTGTATCCCCATCATGCATCTAGGCAGTGTACCAGAGGAAGAAATTCTTTTATTTTTTGCTCCATCCTGTTGCTGCATCCACGGGAGCGAATAAAATCTTAGAACCCTAGAACCTTAGAACTGGAAGGGACCTCAAGAGGTCATCGAGTCCAGTCCCCTGCCCTCACGGTAGGACCAAGCACCGCCTAGCTCATCCCTGACAGGCGTCTGTCCAACCTGCTCTGAAATATCTCCAGTGATGGAGATTCCACAACCCCCCTAAGCAATTTATTCCAGTGTTTCACCACCCAGGCTATGTCTAGACTGCCGCTTTTTATCGGAAAAAGGTATGCAAATTGCTCTCCGCAATTTGCATACCTTTTTCTGATAGTTTTGTCGGAAGAGGCTTTTCCAAAATTTGGCCTGTCTACACTGGGCCAAATTTCAGAAAAACCTCCTCTTTCGGAAGAGCCTTCCTTCTTCATGGCACGAGGAAGACAGGGCTTCTGAAAGAGCGCGTCTGCTCTTCCACAAAAAATGTCCAAAGAGCAGATGCGTTCCCTGGATGAACTCCTGGACAACTTCCGGTATCCCAGAAAAACTCTGTAGTCTAGACATAGCCCCAGACAGTAGGAAGTTTTTCCTAAAATCTTGGGTACCAAAGTCTGGGAGGAGACAATCTTGCAATCTTTCAGAACTTCATTCCAGTGGAAACTTAGAGCCAGATTGTGACCTCACAGCGGTGGCTCAGGAGCATCACCTGTGGCACTTGAGAATTGGACTCTTAGTCGTTTGTGATGCTCCAGCACGACACATAACTGCTTTTGTGCTTATGGCATTGTCCATCGAGACAGCTGCCGGAACCAGTGGTGAGCAGTTCCTCACATGTGTAACCCTGTTGAAGATGATGGGACTAGTCATGTGAGTAACTTCCCACCAGCAAGAGCAGAGGAGTCACAACCTGGCCCTTCAGGAGTAAGCCCACTTTTTGTGAGTTCCGTTCAGTGTGACATTACATGTACGTTTGACTGGACTGACCTCTTGAGATCAGGGGGCACCTGGGGTTTTACTGCTGTACTTCAGTGGTTGCAGCACATGAAGAACTGTTCTTTATGAAGTGTTGATGCTATCCATGACAAGCTACAGTCATGCCTTTTCTTCCTTGCAGGAGCGTTTCTCATCCCATATACGATCATGGCCATCTTTGGAGGCATCCCTCTCTTTTACATGGAGCTAGCCCTGGGCCAGTACCACAGGAATGGATGTATCTCAATTTGGAGGAAAATTTGTCCTATTTTCAAAGGTAGTAAGGGGAATGGGAAACGTACTATGCTCCTCCAGAGATTTTCTATAAGATTACTGAACATAAGAGATAACGCAAAGGGTTAATCTCAAGCGGTTTAGGCCCCTTATTTTGGTTCTGTAAAACAAGCTTTCCTAACACCTAGCAGCAATCACTTTTAGAAATCATGTACTTTGAGAAAACAAGGTACAATTTTGCTCCGGACATACACATTGCCCAAATTGTTTTCCAACCTGGCAGATGCAGCCTTGTGCTAGTGTACAAAAGCCAGGAAGGGAAACTGACTAGAAACAAACCACTCTTTCACTGTCTCAAGCCAAAAAAATACAAAGTTATATATAGAGCATCATAATGGTGAAAGTCATTTGAACTTTCCAAAATGTTCCATTTTTAATATTTGAAATGGTGTCGGAAATGCGGGCTGGGAAGAATATTGCAAATCCATTCTTTCTGTGCCTAAGAGAGATCTTTTAAACAAATGACCCCACAGCTTCATCTCACTTCTTTCCACCATCTCTGCTGGCAGTGATGCTAGAGTATCTGTCATATGCTTGTTATCCTGGCCCTCAGAACCAGAGCTGGATTTCCTTTCCACTCCGTTTGTTTGTTTGTGGGAATGGAAGACGGGGGGAATATGCATCCCAGTCAAAATTCCAGAGACCGGGACCTGAGTCAGGGCAGCCGTTCTGCAGGTTCTGTTTAGAACAGGGATGCTTTTCTGAAGTGGGATTTGGGCAAATCCCTCTCCCGCCCCCCCCCTACACACTTTCTGAAGGCCCCACAGAGTTCTAGAACAAGGGTGGGAATGGGGCATGTCTGCTCTCTGATTGGGTGTCTCACTGATTGTCATTCACACATTTCACCCGCTCTATGGGGCCAGCACTCACATAACTGTTTCCTGCTGTCCCAGGAATTGGCTTTACCATCTGCATCATAGCTTTCTATATTGCCTCTTACTACAATACCATCATGGCTTGGGCCCTCTACTACCTCGTTTCATCCTTCACGGCAGAGCTGCCATGGACCAGCTGCAAAAATGCTTGGAATACAGGCAACTGCACCAATTATTTCACCAACACCAGTGTTACCTGGACTCCACACTCCATCTCCCCAGCAGAAGAATTTTACACGTAAGTGCATGTAAGTGGAGACAGTGATACCAGAAAGCAGGGTAGAAATGCAGGGGGGTTTTTTATAGGGCAACAGGGAGATTTATCAACCACGGGCCTTTTTCTAAACTGTCTAGGGATTAAAATTAATGCAGATGTTGGTGTGTGTGGGGGGGTGTCTCTCCTCTCATTACTTCTCTAATGAGCACTCTGTGTTGGTTACACAAACATTAACAATGTGCTTTTCTCTCCTGTTTTAGCCGCCACGTTCTCCAGGTGCAAAGGTCCAAAGGGCTGGATGATCTGGGAGGAATTAGCTGGCAACTGACTCTCTGCTTGATGTTGATTTTCACTATTGTGTACTTCAGCATCTGGAAAGGGGTCAAAACATCTGGCAAGGTGAATGCAAAAGCAAGAGGAACTTGCTTGGGAGAGCATCATTTCTGCAGCGTGTCTGGAGCAGCCTATTAACGTGGGAGAAAGGAAGCTTAGATCGTCTTTACGACAGGGACTGGAAAGTCGTGTACATGTACTGTGTAGTGAGTGCCACCACAGTCCATATAATAGAGGCTACCCATCCGTTGGGTTGCTGTTCTGGATCATCCGATCCAGGGGGTATGCAGGGTAATCTCAGATTACTGCTCTGTTAAACCACAGTTCCACTGTTTCTTTTTCTACAGATGGGCCTTGCTGTCTTCTGTCAGAGCAAATCATGTTACCAAACCAGGGCTGCTTAATGCAAATTTACATTTACAATTGCCAGACCAGGGGAGATCATTTCTGGGCCCTCTGGTGCTACTCCCCCATTCTAGCCCTCCCCCAAGGCTCCTGGACCCTACCATGCAGCCCAGCTGGGCCACACGCTGGTTCCCAGACCCTCTTGCAGCCCAGCTGGGCCGTGCATTGCTCCCCCTTGCATAGCACCTGGCTCCGGGCCCCTCCATCCCCCTCAGTGCACCAGGACTCTCTGATCCTGGAACATCCGTGGTCCTTTTGTTGGTCCTTTTGGACCAGGGATGTTGCCTGACCAGAGAGCTCCTTTTTTCAGAAGTGTCACCTCTAATAATAAATCTTTCCACAGACAGTTCACCTCCTATGTGAGGAGCACCCATCACTTTCCAAAGCTTGGTGCTGCTGTTCCCGTTTTACAGGAGGGGACACTGCAGGGCAGAAAGATTAAGATGGATGTTTTGAGGTGGGTCAGCAAACTGAGCCGAGGCTGAGACAGGCAGGGCCCGACTTCCCGGGGTGCTGAGCTTGTGCATTTCCGAGTCTCTCCCTCTGGAGCGGTGGCAACTCAGCAGCTCTGCAAATGTGGCCACGGGGGTCTCAGGTGAGGTGCTCGGCCCTTCTCAAAACTCCAGCGCCAGCGACTTAGCTCTGGCTCACTCCGTTAGTCAGCAGCAGATCTGGAAATGGAATGTGGACATAGGACTCTTCACCTGGCTCAGCTGATACAGCAGTTACAGCAATGGGAAGTGATTAAGCAACGTGCCTGTCGCCTGTTTATTGACACAGCGCCAGCAAACCTGGCTTCAAAAGCCAGAGCCGACTACCTGAGAGGAGAATGCATAAGTATCGGTGGGGCAGTGAGACCCGTGATGCTGAGTAAACTAGTTTATACACCGTCAGCAGCGAGTTGTGTATAACTCTTGCCTAAACACACTTCATCAGAGGGCGAGGGAGACGGAAGGAGACAGGCTGTATGCAGAACTAGAGAAAGGAAGCTAGTAGGTCTGCTTGGAAATGGCCCATGTGTTTTCCTCTTTGCACTGATGTTTAACAAAGGGGAATTTCAAAAGGAGCGCAGGGTGGGCACTGAAGGACGTTGGCAGTAAGGAAGGCAACGTGGCCCAGGTGCTAAGAGGAGGCGAATGAGAGTCTGGACTCCTGGTTGCTAGATCTTAGCTCTGCTACTGATTCACTGCAGGATGTTGGGCATGTCATCTAGCTACTGTGGGATGTATTTTCTCCTTTGATAAAAAACGGCGATTGCCTTTGTAAAGCACGTTGAATGAAAGGTGGCATGAGTCTCAGGATTACTGTTCATTCCATGCACTGTGCCACTCTCATCATTTCAGTTTCCTTCCGTCAGCCCCCTGGCAAACACTGTCCTCGTGTTTTCTCTAACAGGTGGTATGGGTGACTGCCACATTCCCTTACATCATACTCTTTATCCTGTTAGTACGAGGGGCCACGCTGCCTGGAGCCTGGCGGGGGGTTGTCTTCTACCTGCAGCCTGACTGGCAGAAACTCCTGGCCACTCAGGTAAGGCTGTAGTTACAAAGGGGACATACGCGTACGCGCTTACAGGCTGCAATTAGAGTCTCCCCTTTTCGGAACGTGGCTCGTGCCAGCGCAGGAAACAGGGGCCCTCGGATCCGGAGGCCTAACTCTGAACTCCAGTTCTTTTAAATCTTTGTCCAAAGTGCAGTTGTAACAATTACGCAAGGTAGAGCTCACCACGCTGTCACTGCTCCTGGTCCCACTCAGCTGGCTAACCTGGATCTGAACGGGGGGGGCACCTTCGCACTCTGAGGGACCGGGAGACACTGGAATGGGCTAACCTACCTTCAATGGAGCCCACGGTCAGGCGGCTGGGCTCACGGCTCCCGTTTCAGAACCAGGATTATCGCCACCCCCAAAACTCAAGCTCCGTGTCACGCCCTGGCAGGAGGCCCTGATGAGACCTTCCCTTTTGACCTGCTTGACTCAGGTGGAAACCTCCCACATTCCTCTGTATCCACACGGGCAGCAGGAAAACGATCCGACTCAGCCTGAAGAAGGGACACAGCTGGGGAGGTAGGGATGTGTGGGGAGAAGGAATGCCCCACGGAGGCCTGAAAATGCTCCCAAATTTAGGGGAGAGAGCAGGTATGGGGACGAGACCCCAATAAAACGAAACAAGCATCACCCCAGTGTCTGGTTTCGATGTGAACCCGTCTGGAAGAGGCACCGAGGCCATCCGGCTCCTGGCTGCATTTCCTTCGCTACCAGTGAAAGTCACTAATGGGGAGGGAGATGGAAGAAACCCAAGGCAATAAATACAAAGATTAAAAACTCTGTGAGCCTGCAGCTGGCCAGCTGATCTGGAGCGTTTTCAATGAGGAGGAAATGAAGAGACGCCATTTTCTGATAAAGCAGCATCTCCAATAAGGAGCCACGTCGTCCTAAAAGCAATAAAGGACATTGCTATTGTACTGAATAGCTCTGAAGTGAGGACAGCAGATTGTAATCGGTGTGCTGGCTTCTAGCAGAGCTCCGTCAGGGAACATGCAGGCTCCCCGCATAGGGATGCGTTAGAACCGAGATGCAACGTACTCCACGCTACAGTCAAGAGGGAACAAGAGAGGCAGGACTCTTCCTTCCAGGGATGGACCCGAGATCAACAGTTTGGAGGTGCTGTTCAGTGCGACTCCGGCCAGGGTTACCACAGTGGTTTTGGAACCAGGTCACCACCCTTGAATTGGTGTTCGGGTTGTGTTCACACAGCTGGAGTTGTGCCCATACCACCAGATGGATTTAGCTCAATCCAGAGGACATGCCCCCTGAGACACGTGCAGGGCAATGCACTCCAGCTGTCGTCCTGCAGAGGGATCCCGGAGGAAGGAAGGCAGGCCACACCCATTAGAGAGGCACCGCTCCAGGAAGCCTGCCAGCTGCTAGCCTCGGATTCCGCCAAGGGTGAAACACTGAGAGCTGCCCCGGTTCGGGAGTCTTTACAGCGTGTGTTTAGAAACGTGGCAGCGTTTCACCCACGGTGCCCTCCTACAAAGATCAACCCTAGTTATGGCGCAAGTGAAAAGGATGATGTTCTCACTGTGCCGGGTAATTGCCTCTGTCACAAAGCTACAAACGCATCTCTCATCCTTCTGCCCAAAACCTTCGATCCATGTAACGAATTCTTAATAAAATGTTTGTTAAAATAGGCCTTGCCTGTACACTGGCTGTTGAAATCTAATTGGCAGCAGTGGACTAGAAAGGGGCATTTGCTCCGTGTTTAACAACCTCTTTTCTTCATGCTCTGCCTCTTACATTTTTCAGGTCTGGGTGGATGCTGCAGCTCAGATTTTCTTCTCTCTTGGTCCAGGTTTTGGGGTCCTACTAGCTTTTGCCAGCTACAACAAATTCCACAACAACTGCTACCAGTGAGTTCCACCTCGGTGTCACAAACAGACAATAAAAGGACAATGCATGAATGTAAAAAGTCTGGGTGTTTAAAAAGAGAGAGAGAAACGTAATGCTGGTAAAAGTTCCCGGGTGGTCAGACCCGTAGAGTGAATTCATCTGCAGAACAGATACGTTTAGCATCAGAGCAATCTTGCCTCAGCCCACAACTGGGCCTCACATCAAGGCAAGCTGGGGGGTTTCTTTCCATGTCTAGCTGCTTATTATTATTTAGTATTTGTGTGGTGGTAGCACTTAAGAACTCCCAGTGTAGCTCAGGATCCCCTTGTCCTAGGCTCTGTACCAATATGGAACACAAAGTTGGTCCCTCCCCCAGTTTAGAAGCCAGGTAATTCTTGATTTCTGCTGAGACTGCCCATAAAGGGGCAGTGAGGCAGATCCCTGTCCAGTTATGTCTGGACTGACTCCACCACAGAACAGCCATCAGATTGTCACAATGCGTAGTCACTGCAACCAGATCAGCTATAACTTGGTAAAGGGCTGCGTGGGGCTGTTTCCTTATCTTCTTAAGGCTGTTTATTATGCTCCATGAAATGGAACCTGCAAATGGTCATTCTCCCTAAAGCTATTACTATAGCGCTGTGAACTCAGTATTAATCAGATTGGTGTGGTGTGTCTGGTATGCAGCCAGAGACAGCCAAGCAGCTGTTGCATGAACTACCCAAAGTTCTTACTCAGACACATATAACGCAATTCAAAGTCTATCGAAAAGAGAGTGAAAGTATCTCAACAGACAAATCTGTACTGCCCCGATCGGCTGGGGCTCAAGGAGCGAGACACCTTGTCTAATTCCAAGGCAAGACAGGGGGGGGGAACACATCACGCCGGAAGTGCTAAATGGATGCTCTCAAGGGATCTGGGAGCTTGTTTGATGATAATCTCAAAATTTTAAAAAACGAGCCGTTCATATCAGCCCAGGGATCGTTCCACCAGTGACAGGCAGCTGCCTTTGGGGTAGTCCATGGGAGACAACTACCGTTGTCTCCAGCCCTGTTTGTCATCCCCTAAGGACACCAAGACAAAGCCCTACTTTTCTTTTGGAAAATTGCAATGGGATTTTTAACATCCGTGAAAAGACAGAACCGTCATTTTCCTGGGGTCTTTCCCATAAACCCTCACCTATTGAAATATATGGGCCAGTATTTGTATACCCTGGCAAGCTGAAGGGTTGAGTTGATATTGCCAGTATGAAAACATGCCCCAAGTGGTCTGGTCGGTTCACACTCAATGCTATGCAAGATGCTGTCCTGTCTGGCACAGTCATTCTCTGACATGCATTGGGGTTTTCTGTTTCAGGGATGCACTGGTTACCAGTACCGTAAACTGCATGACTAGCTTTGTGTCTGGATTTGTCATTTTCACTGTGCTCGGATATATGGCTGAAATGAGGAACGAAGATGTGTCGGAGGTTGCCAAAGACACCGGTAGGGGAACTTAATTCTAATGCTATCTTAAATTTCCTCTAAAGTTTTGCTAGAACTTGTTTAATGACATTCCAGCTGGGAAGATATTCTTACCACCTACACATGGATCATGGGATCCATTTAAAATTCAAGACCAGGGGAGAGACCCTGGCCCTGAGAAATCAAATGATGCATGTTTTCTATATAATATGATTAATCATACTGCTTTATGCCAAGGGCCCTAACATAAAACAGTCAGCGGCATTTGGGTTCCATGAAAAGGACACAAAAATCATGTCAACTAGGACATGTCATCTAGGGAACCTTATGTGACGTAGTGGGGGTGCTGTCTGCTCTGTGACCCGGGGCCCCCCTGCACTGTGATGGGGGATTCTCACT
>JANRFK010000867.1:22385852-22400125 GCA_030068395.1 Apalone spinifera
CGACATCGTACCTTACCACAGCTACACATGGTAACACTACCCTGTGGGCAAAGGCATTGCCACTGGAAAGGAACACCAGGTGTGGGCAAAACAGTGCCGAGCAGTAGGCTGACCTGTAATAATCACCTGTTCTCCTTCTGTGTCTCAGGGCCCAGTCTTCTCTTCATTACCTACGCCGAGGCCATTGCAAACATGCCAGCTTCAACTTTTTTTGCCATTATATTTTTCTTGATGCTGCTCACTCTGGGACTAGACAGCACGGTGAGTGGATATCTTTAGTGAGAGGGCCCTCAATCGATGGGCGGGGTTAAGCATTTGGAATTATTCCAGCATGTTCCAAAACAAATTTCGGAATTAAAACATAACCTCTTCTTTTAATACTAGAACAACTCTACTAATATTTAGCACCCTTCAACCAAGGTCCTCAAATTAAGTGCAAAATGCATTGCAAACATTCATTAATCCTCTCCACCCCCCACCCACAGAAGAGTATTTATTATCCCTGTTCCAAAATTGGGAAAACTGAGGCATAAAAAGATTAACTGGCTTGCCCAAACTCACACAGTGAATCAGTTGCTAAGCTGGGAACAGAACCCAGAATATTCAACTTCTAGACTCTTGCTTTTAACCCTCAGTTAACTGCCTTCCAACATGCAAGTCAGTGAGAGGTTTCTGGGATTTTGCACAGGTAACGAGATTTAGAAGGTGGGGACACGAGGTGGAGTTCTCATAGTGGGGCAAGGTGCTGTAAAGGTTTTGCCACGTGAGGCACATAGTACTTGCAGATTAAGGACCAAATTCGTTCCTGGTGTGAGAAGGCAAAACTCCATCATCTTCATGGTCTTGGCTATAATGAGCCATGTATGTGTTGCTGTTGTCTGTCATATGGTAGTTCTTGTTCTGTGCTAGGCACGTCCTCCATGTAGGGGACACAATCCCAGTCCTGAAGAGAGCAAGGTCTCTGAAGACATGGTGGGGGAGGTCTCCCAAGCAGCCAGCTCTGTCCTGTCCCATGCAGATACCATGAAAACAATGAACCTTTGGCACTTCATTGTATCTTGTGGTATTGTCTACACTTAACATACGAGCACAGGGCAGCTTCAGTGTGGACACACTACAATGACCTGAGGGGTTCTCCCATCGTGGTATACAACCCGCCTGCCCAAGAGGAGGCAGCCAGACTGACAAGGTGGGGTGAGGTTGGCATAGTGATGGCCTTGGGGGGGGGGGTTCGCAGGCTGGAGGGGCTTTTCAGCGCACCCCCGTGGTGGGCTGTGCCTGGGGGATGTAGGGTGGGAGGGCTGCTTTCTTTCTAAGACTCTTTGCTGTCTTTTCAGTTTGCAGGCTTGGAGGGGGTGATCACCGCAGTGCTGGACGAATTCCCACACTTCTGGGGCAAGCGCAGGGAATGGTTTGTCCTGGGTCTGATCATTGCTTGCTTCCTGGGGTCATTAACAACCCTGACGTTTGTGAGTATCTTGGCATTGTGGCCTTGGCTTCTTGGCAGGAGACACTAACTGACATCTGCAGGAGGGAAGTGTTTCTCAAACAGAACCTCCAGGAGTCCCATCAGACACACTCAGGCCAGTAGGGAGCAGAAGTTTCCCTTATGGGGTAGGAGACTGTTGTAGCTTGGCAAATGCCCCCAGGAGAGCAAGTGCTCACAAAGTTCCAGTCTACAGTACGTAATAACACCATGCCACTGGGCAGGTTTATTCCAGGTCAGACCATGGCCCCAAATCCCAGCTTTGAAAAGTACATTGATCGTTTGTATGTTTGTAAAAGGGTTGGAAATACATTTCAAACCAAGAACAGTCTGGATAAAAACCCGTGTTCTAGAAACCACCATAAATGGCATTTAGGGAACTGGAGTCTAGAAGCTCTGAACACTAGCTAATCTGCAGCATTGACCTGTTCCTTACATGCCAAATTTTGCCTGAAGTTACACCTGCACAGCCTCTGTCTCGTCGTCGGGATTTCACTGCTGTAACTGCAGCGCAAACTGGTACTAAGAGGTCAGCTTTTGCAACAGATGAGGGAAAAACGCACTGGCTTTTACATGCCACCGCTCATTTTATGAGAAATTCCCTCCTTGTAAAGCATTTATAAGGAGCCAGGTTCCTAGATAAGACATAATTCTCTCTCCTTCTAGCTGAATCCAGATCCAAGAGGAAAGCATAGAACCTGATGCTGCCCTTTAATGTTCATGGACAGGAAACAGTTATTGAGCAGGAAAGTTGCCATCAAAGGAGGGCATGGAAAGCACAGATCCCATCTGCTTAGCTCGTTAAAATCCCTTTCAGCTTGGCTGCATGACACTTTTACTGGCCCAGGATGATCCCAGGACATTAAAGCAAGGATCCTGGACAAGTGATTAGTACTGTCAAGGGCTACCAAAGGCCAGAGAAGCCAGGCAGTGATAGGAGAGTGTATTTTGCTCTGCTGAATGCCCTCTTTCTAACTGAGGACAGCTGCGTGATTTTGGAATAACAGCCGTTCTTCTGAAATAACAATGCGAGTGTCTACACAGCAATTCCGTGATTTTCAAAATAAATTCGAAATAACGGACGGCTTATGCCGACTTCTGTAAACCTCATTCCACAGGGAATAACGGCTTTTCCGAAATAGCAGCAGTGGAGTGTCTACACTACTGCTATTCCGAAATAGCTACTCCCCAAGGCCATTCAAAGTAATTACTCCCCAGTGCCTCCTGGGGCTCTGAATCGAGGTAGCACATCCACATTCGGGGAGCCTGCCTCAGACTAATTTTGAGACTTCCCTGTAGTGTGGACGTGCTATTTCGAAATAAGCTATTTTGGAGTATTTCTTCTGGAATAGCTTATTTTGAAATAAGAGTGCAGAGTAGATGTACTTGTCTACTAGCAGTAAAACTTCTGTTCTGGGGATTTTGGCTAACCCGTGTCACAATCTCTTATCTAGGGTGGCGCATATATGGTGAAGCTGTTTGAAGAATATGCCACAGGCCCAGCTGTCCTAACAGTGGTGTTTCTGGAATCCATTGCAGTGGCTTGGTTCTATGGTAAGATTGTTCTCGCATGTACAACCCATCCCAGCCAGACTCCCTGGCATCCGCGGAATAGCAGTCCTGCAAGCGCGGTGGACAGGAGCGCTGCTGTCACATAGCAAACGCAATTTACCGAGTACTGACCCTGCAAACAATATTACTTTGTCCTCTAAGCGCGACCCACCCTGGATGGGAGGCACTGAATAATTCATGTTTTGGGGTAATGAAAAGGTTGCAGGGACATGACTACACTGTTTCATTTCCTGGTTCTATCACATGCGTGAAGCACTTTTTCACCCTCTGTCATTAACCTCTATCCTACAATTATTTTCATAGGAATCACCCAGTTTTGCAGTGACATGAAGGAAATGCTGGGTTTCACTCCAGGCTGGTACTGGCGCATCTGCTGGGTCGCAATCAGCCCCATCTTCCTTTTGGTGAGTTCCTGTTCCATTAGTAAACTTGGACTGACTTGGGTGAGGAACTCCTTAGAGTTCCAGACGTGGGGTTTCTATTTACATAATATTTGTGTTAAACTCTCTAGTGCCAGCTTTTGGAAGCCAACAATATTCAATCAATGAGATAAATCTGACAAAAGCAGCTAGGACTAGTTAGTAGATTAATACTGAGGGTTTTTTTGATAGTTACTGTGATGGCGCGTTAGGGTTCTCGCGTCTCCTGCACCCCCATAATGGCATGAACAGACTCCACCAGCCAGTAGAATAGAGAGAGTTTATTGCTTCTTCAGGATACAGCACAGCATAGATGCAATCAAATTACAGGGCCAGGCCAAGGATGCCTCAGCCCCCCTTGAGATGGGGTGGGGAGCTGGGCCCTCAAATCCCAGCCCCTGGCTCGGCTGCTTCCTCCATGATACCCAGACAGAAAACTAAAACTAACTCACTTCCAGGCCTGCCCCCCAGCCAGGGCTCCCCTCCCCTTCTTCCCATTGTTCCGCTCCCTGGGAGATACCTGTCTGAAGCCCCCTTTGCATAATGACTCATCCTCTGCCCTGCTGGGCCATGCTGCAGCCGGCAGCCAGTGGAGGTCACTCACACTACGTCACACTTACCTATTAAAGTTCTCCAGTATCATTGTTTATCTAACACAGGACGAGACTAATTTTATCTTTGCCACTTTACATGTATGTGACGTTATGTCTAGACCGCAGGCTTCTTTCGGAAGAAGCTTTTCCAGAAGAGATCTTCCAAAAAAACTTCTTCCGAAAGAGAGCGTCTACACAGCAAAAGCACATGGAAAAAGCGACCTGCTTTTCTGAAAGATAGCGTCTACACAGAATGGACGCAATCTCGCATTTCAGCTGTGATTACTATGGACGGAGTAGCCACCTGTGCTTTTTCCTCTTTCTTCGAAAGAACTCCCTCTTCCCTGTCCACGCATGCCTTTTTCCGAAAGAGTGATTGCAGTGTGGACGTAATTGAAATTTTTTTTGAAAACCAGCCGTTTTTCCGAAAAAAACTCCGCAGTGTAAACATACTGTCAGTGAGGAAAAATAGTCATTTCTCTGTCATCGTCTTTTAAGATTGTTTGTAAATCTGTTGTATGAACAGCCACTGCCTAGCAACCTCAGAATACACCTCCCCAAACTCTCCCTCACCAGAGAGCATCCTTCACAAACCCATAATCAGAACCTGGAGCCAGGGTCCTCACAACTGACTCGGCAAAGTTGTTACTAAGATCTTTAACCAAAGCCGCCATTCCCTGTTCCCAAATTAGTTCACCCTGTTTTTTATTGCTGCTTGGCTTGGATGAAAGGCAAGTAAGCCAACGTGGTTTATGGAGGGAAAGGGTTTGAGTTCACAGGGAAGGCTTTAAATCTAAACAAACACTGTTGGGATGATTAATGTGTGTTTAACAACTTTCCATTTTATTACTTGTAGACAAAGGAGAAAAAAGCTATAAATAGATGTTTCGTCATAGAAATAATTTATTCACTATTGTCCTGAAGCAATGAAACTAAATTACATAAAAAGCAATATAGTTTCAAGTGATGTGGTTACTAGGCAAAATTGATGTTTACACTCTCTATGGAAACTAAAATAAGAAAAGCCCAGAAGTAGTTGGCTGTCTATGGAAATGTTACTAAACTTCTAGGCTATGTCTAGACTGGCATGATTTTCCGCAAACGCTTTTAACGGAAGAGTTTTCCGTTAAAAGCATTTGCGGAAAAGAGCGTCTAGATTGGCACGGACACTTTTCCACAAAAGCACTTTTTGCAGAAAAGCCTCCGTGCCAATCTAGATGCGCTTTTGCGCAAAAAAGCCCCGATCGCCATTTTCGCCATCAGGGCTTTTTTGCACAAAACAAATCTGAGCTGTCTACGCTGGCCCTTTTGCGCAAAAGCTTTGCGCAAAAGGACTTTTGCCTGAACGGGAGCAGCATAGTATTTCCACAAGAACACTGACAATCTTACATGAGATCGTCAGTGTTCTTGTGGAAATTCAAGCGGCCAGCGTAGACAGCTGGCAAGTTTTTCCGGAAAAGCGGCTGATTTTCTGGAAAAACTTGCCAGTCTAGACACAGTCCTAGTGCTGGGAAATCCCTGATGAAATCCTGTGAAAATTAAGTTAAGATGCTTCCAAGAACGTCACTAACACTCATTTTGCAATTTACCACTTTAATACCTTAGATTTGCCTTCAATGAGAACTGAAAGCACCAAGCGTCTCACAGGGTCCAATATGCTGTAGCATAAAACTGGAATTCTGTAGTCTTAGTATTAGAGTAAGAAAAAACATATAAACCCAGGAATTATTGCATTCTGCAAGCCAAGCAGATGTACCAGGGATCAAACCACAATGATTTCTGGCCTATAATCAACATCAAAGCTGGTAAGTAATTTCTCAACCATACAGCTGTTGACAATGAAGCAAGTTCTGGAGAAGATTGCTAAATGCAGTGAGTTGTTGCTATAGACAGTGACGATTCCTCTATTTGGTGTTAAGGAAGAGTATTTTAAGTACTTGAAGAAAAACTAAAAGGTCCCTGTGACCTCAAAGAATTCTTGAAACATGTATACAACTAGTGCAATACTACTCAAGTTTGACAAGCACAGAGTTACACAAGAAAACGATCTCTTAAACTTTACACCATCTGCCCGGAGAAAACATTCCAAAAACTGGACTCCGAAGACACCTGCAAATTTGAAGTGGTTCGTGTACCATTTTTATCTTTATGCACGTTTCTTCAGTTTAACCCCCAAAGAACTTGAAGCAATAACCTGAGCAAGGAAGACAAAAAGCAAGGACTATAGATGTATGGTTAAATATACAGAACATAAAAAAAACCCTCTAATGCAACTGTGGAAGTAGAGACAAAAAATCACACTAGATCAGAAAAACTGTAAACGTGTATGGATGTGGGCTGAATAGTGCAAACAATAAAGGGAGAGAAGAATCCAAGTCGGATGAATCTTCTGGCAGGGTAAACAATGTCTTCAAGAAAAAAAAATTATCTCAGTTCATTATCAGACCTAATTATTGGTTACAGGCTTCTCGACCACACGGATTTCAAACAGAATGGTCCAAAAATTCCATCTTTGATTACCAATTCTAAAATTCAACTGAATTTTAGAATTGGCATTCAATGCCAGATCAGATCTATGGATCAGTTATACTTCCCTGTTTATACATCCAAAGCTCATATTGGCTCTTCGATGTATAAGAGCGATTTTTACTTCTGCATACAGCACTGATAGCAGAATACTACATCTAGGTCTAGTGTCCATTAGGGATGCGAACATGTAATCGGTTACATGATTAACCGATAAGCCTAGGCTTATTGGTAAATCCTAACGTTTACACACAGTGCCCCTTGCTGCCTCTGATACTGAGGCAGCAAGGTGGAGGGAGGTGGGAGCTGGTGCCCTTGGGGAGCCAGCTTTTAAGCCGACTCCCCGCATGTGCAGGCTCCTATGGTGCCGTCTGCTCTCCCTACTCCCCCTACCCCCCCCCAGGCCTGTCTCTGGCCTGCAGTCTAGACTAGGTGATCTAATGGTCTCGTTTGGCCTTAAAATCTATGACTCTAGACCAATACCCTGTCTCTATGTTTGGATTCAAGAATACCCAGAATATGGAATAAATAGTCCACAAGAAAATTTTTTTCCTAATATTTTCCTGTTAGGGTGGCTTATGGCCTAAGCATGAGGGCTTACAGCCTTTCTAATGTAACTGTGGATTTTGTAATTATTCACAGACGTGCCTAACCCTTTTTTGAATCCTGCTACACTTTTGGTCTCAGTGACATACTGCAGCAGTTGGCCCCAAAGGCTAATTGTGTGCTATGCAAAAACATTGTGTATTTATACTATTGTCTTGGATTTTTATTTCAGTTCATCATTTGCAGTTTTATGTCCAGCCCTCCGGATCTCCGCCTTTTTGATTATAACTATCCCTACTGGACCACTATCGTGGGTTACTGCATAGGGACCTCCTCTGTTATCTGCATTCCAATCTACATGGTTTATCGGTTGATAATCACCCCAGGGACATTGAAAGAGGTATGTCAATAAAAATGTGTTTTATTTGCTCAAGTTAATTTTTGAGGGATTATACTTCCGACCCCACTACTCAGCCGCATGTGAGAAGAGGTAGGAAAATACTGCATGCGCACATAAGATAAAAAGGTGGTCTATAACTGATGCTTCCTTATTTTCCAGTTGCTGGATGCATGGATCAGTATTGCAAGAATTACTTCTGTTTAACAGTGAAATCATAACATCAATAGAAAGAATTGGGTGGGGTTATGCATGATAGCGGAGTACTGCAAGTAATTAAGGCTGAGAATTCCTTTCTGTTTAAAGACCAGTTCTTCCAAGTGCTCTAAAATCCTTTTGGTTGTACCTATTGCTTTAACATTTGCCGTGCCTAGCGGGGATGTTGGCTAAAGTTAGTGATTGAAATATGGGGTTCCCGAGCTACAGCGCTCCCCAGGAAATCAGGTTTTGACAGATTCTATCAATATGTTTTGCTTAGCCCTAAGGCTCTGTATGCCCAAAGTGTCTCAGCATTTACCCCAGCTGGTGCAAGGTACCAACTAATCTTTAGGAGAAGCAAAATTGAACACGAGTCTAGCTTTTTCGGCAGACACGTTACCCCCTTGCTAGCCAACTGAATACACAGTGCATAGAATCCCAAACGCTTTACTAGCCAAGCACCCCTCACCGAATGTGTGTGACTCAAGTGAACGTGTTATGGACACTGAATCTGCACACCACCTAGGCACAGAAAATGCAAACCCGCGGTAGAAAGCTGGCAGGAAAGCGAGGCACGCTGAAGTAATCTGCCTCTAGCCAAGGGAGGCGTGTGAGTATTACATTTTGGAGAAATGGAATCTGAGAGTAGCAAAAGCTTCGGAAGGCATTTGTGCTCTTTCAGAAAGAAAAGCCATTGCCCAGGAGTGCTTGCTGGATGAGGAGGGGGACTGGGTGAAGAGCAGTAGGAGTGGCAAGGGGGTTACGCAGAGGGGTAACTGGGGATGGATAGCAGGGAAGGGGTTTCAGGGTGAGAGGGTAAATGGGGTGCTATAAGGGCTGACATGGAGGCGGAGTGGGAGGAATTAGGGATGTCTGTCATCCTCACATGCTTTTCTTCCAGGTATGTGCTGGGAACAGGGGGACCCTAATGCTCTTGGGGTGTCTAAGCTACTCTCCCAACCCCCTTCTTATGTGAACTGGATCTGTGGGAGCCCCTCATCCCTCTCCCCTTACAGGATCTGAAGCCCTCCCCAGTCTGGGAGGCCTGGTCACTCCTCAGAGGACAGCGGGGGGGAGGCAGGAACAGGGGCCCAGGCCCCTTCCAACATCCATTGAAAGGAACGGGCCTCTTGGCACCTCTCTGAGCCTGCTCCACTTTCAGACTTGGCCTGTGCTAGGAATCTGGGTGCAGCAAAGCAACTGCTGATTCAGCTGTAGAGCGTTCCAGTGGAGCGCTGGCCAGTTCTGCCGCTGTTCAGGTTTCTGTTGGAAAAATTACCCTTCTGGGCATGCTAACATCCTCATGGTTCCTCAGTAGGTCTTGAAATGTGCCATGTGCATCACTGAAGTAGGGTGAACGGTCAGAAAACCAGGACTGTACCGCGGGAATCCTTTTCTCACCTAGGGACCATTCAGATTTCTGCCCCCTTTCTTGTGCACGCCTGGCTTCTCAAGTGCTAGGGCCGTAATGGAATGGGGAGGGTGGGAAGGGAGCAAGAGAGAGATACCAAGTGTGCCCATCTTCCCTACCATTTCCACCTCAATATATGCTCACAGACTTACTGTTCTCCTTGTGCAATAAAACTTGGTTTTGGGCCACAAACCACGTCTTGAGATTTTTCTCACTGGGTTTTTAGTAGCAGCAACCTCCAAGCATTTCAAAGCACAACCGTTCCCCTATGTCACTAACCGGGGAGGGGGGAGGCGCACACCTAGGAATCCCACGGACACCTACTGGAGAGAACAGTGGTCTGAAATGTGGAAAGCCTGCCGCGTGCTTGCTGGACGACGCTGGCCATGTCACTTTGCGCTCCGTCCCCGTTTGCCCAGCTGTACAATGCCAAGGAAGGAAACATCGTAGCCCCAAAGTGCCGTGAGCTCTACTGACGTGAGGACAAGGTATTAGCATCGTTACCTGGCCCCACATGCATCTCAGCTGCATGCCTGCGGGATAACTGCACCTCAAACTCCTAAGATTTCCCCTGTTAAAAAACATCTAGGAAATTCACTGACAAAAACGTCACTAATGGAGAGTTAATGTTGAGAATTAGTGTTTGCTAGGAAGAATATACCGTGGTAAATGCTTTAAGATCTTGAATGAAAGGCACTATAAAGGTGACAACTAGTAGCAGTACAGTGTGGTGTCTCACCAAATCACAACAAGGTTTATCCTTGCACAGATTACTTCTGAATCCGTTTTGGAGGGGGCATAGGGTAGTAGAAGAGAATTGCTTTGCTCTGACTGCTGAAAAAAAGATGGGTTTTTTTCCCCCCAGATTTGGACTACACTAGGAAAACAGATCAGTGTAACAGTTGCTCAAGGGTATGAAAAATCCATACTCCATAGCGACATAGCAAACTGGGTTGCCATTTGGAAACTTTATTGAACACCACCTCTCTAAATGGATATTTACATATAATAATTAAAGTTGATAGTATATAAGTAAATGCTCACAAAAGCATTACTGCAAAAGCTCTGTAAATTTGCCTGTGTGCTACTTTATGTTGACTAAAAAAATACACGCTGTGCAGCACTTTAAAAATGTATAGCGCTACAGAAGCACAAACTGAGTTTCAAAATACCTGGGTGAGGCAGGTAAATATGTGCATTTTGAAAGGTTGGTCAGATTCTTCTGGCAGCTAAATCCTTTCCAGTGTCTCTTTTCAAGTAACTGCAAGGTCTACCTGAAAGTTAAATTTGTGCATTTGTCTAACATGTGTTTTCTTCTCAACAGCGTATTCTAAAAAGCATTACCCCGGAGACAGCCACAGAAATTCCTTTTGGGGACATCCGCATGAACGCAGTTTAAGCGAACACTTATTGGGGAAGGGAAAAGGTGTAAGTTTAACTTTTCCCCACCCCTCCACACTGCCCTTTCCAAAGAATTGAGTTTCCAGCTGAGCCAAGGAATGGGAGGGCGTTTTCCACGGTGGCCCAGCCTACGGCAATGTGCTTGAAAGTTGATGCCTCCAGCATACAGATCCAAGTATTTCAACCAAATCTGCTACGCACTCCACACCAGACCATTCTTTTTGAAAATATGAGGCTGTGTGTATATGAGAGAATGAAGTTACTCCATGCATGGGTTCACGGGGCTATATGAAAGCGTGTACGACGGCATAAACCACTAGAGGATAAGAGTCATCAGTTTAGGATTAGATCTAGACTCTCAAACCTGTGGCAGTACTCCTGTATTTTTTTTCAATGTGATCATTTGTACTGGACCATGTTGTATTTGCTTCTAAAGATCTCATTGCTTAAACCAAGTTGAAAATACAGGAAAATAGTTCTGATAGCCATATATTACCTGAGTAATACAAGTGTTATTGCTTAAAAATAATAGGCCCTTCTGATCCTTGTTTTGCTGTGGAGCAGGCAGCGAAAGATATAGGAAACAACCCAGGAAAGGACTCTGTATGAAGATAGTGTGTACTGTGGCACACACATTTGGTAGTCGCCTTCCTCCTTTAGACCACTTACTTTTCTGCACTTTATGGACCATTTTATTATGTTTCTTGCATAACAAGCCCTCCACAAAGAAATTAATTTTAAAATTCTGGGCTTCAGAAAATGCAGCTCCTCTTCCCCTATTATTCTCCTCTGATACCAGTTATAAAAAACCCTCAGCCCGTCTGAGATCAGCTGACAAATATTCAAGTTGTTAGCACTGGCCTGTAGCAGTTTCTATCTCCCTTTCTCTTTTGGTTGTACATTCATGATGACATTTTACACACTTAACAGTTTCCAAAGGAATCAATAACCCAGTGGTGAAGTGTTTGGAGGTCAGATGCCAAAGATCGGCCCATCAGTGCAACAGACTTTTTAAAGCTCATTTATAAGAATCAATCTGTGGTTTTTTTCTCCCTATTGTTTCCTGTTGCATAGGATGACATTTCATACTGGTTGGCACAAAAAGTTTTTACAAAATGTTGTGAAAATTTACTAGTTCATGTACTAAATCAGTTCAGAAGATAAAGAGAACAAAAAAATAATGCTATCTTACTCTGTAGAATTGTATTCACCATTGGCCCAAAGATTAATTCCAATTCTAATTCAATAAATAGAGGTTGAACCCCTCTCTAGCGTGGCACCCTCGGGACCTGAGCGTTGCCAAACCATGGGAGGTCAATATGGTCGAGCAGCATTACTAGCATTTCCACTGCTTACGGGGCTCTTAATTTAACCCTAAGGCTACATCTACATTGGCAAGATTTTGCGCAAATACTTTTAACGCAAGAGTTTTTGCCTTAAAGTATTTCCGCAAGAGAGCGTCTACACTGGCATGTGCTTTTGTGCAAAAGCACCCATACCAGTGTAGATGCTCTCTTGTGCAAGAAAGCTCTGATGGCCATTTTAGCCACCGGGCTTTCTTGTGCAAGACATTCATGTTGCCTGGCTACACTGGCCTCTTGAGCAAGAACAGTTGTGCAAAAGGGCTTATTCCTGAGTGGGAGCATCATAATTCTTGTGCAAGAAGCACTGATTTCACACATTAGAACGTCAGTGTACTTCCGCAAGAACTCCGCGCCAGTGTAGCCAGGGAGCATGTTTTTGCGCAAAAATCATGCCAATGTAGACACAGCCTAAATGTCTTCTAAATCACAGCACAGAACCCTGAGAGCCAGGATTAGTGGCTGTAAACACTCTACATTTTCATCTTCTCTCACAAGACCTTTCTGCTTATGCCTGTAGACATCCACCTCAAGAACACTGTCTTACACTTGAGCTGTAAATTTAAGATTACTTGCCATGTCATGCTCTAGTTCAGCTCATTACATGGCAATAATTTAGAGTGATGACTGATTAAGTCTGTCCCAACTGCTGATAAAGGGTTACTAGGACCACATGAATCATTTTTAAAGGGAATAAATGTCTCACAGTGCCATGAGAAAGATAAATTGCTAATTTACTCCTTGCAAGTCATTAGACAGCTTCATTTTACCCCTCATGTAAATCCCACAACTGTGAAGTGTTTATTCATTCTTTTTAAATGGATGCATAGTCAAAGCTGAATTGTTGCTTTAGCCAATGATGTTCCCCAGTAGGCTTATTCAATGGCAGCGCTGTTTGGGCTAGGAAGAGTTGTTTGAAAAGGGAGCGCTCAGTGTCTGCTTTCTGACTTACAGTAAACATCCACTTCTTCAACAGACATTTATGCTAATCATCCCCAGCTCCTTATCCGACAGGTTTCACTCTAGATAATGCTCTTACTGATAGAAAGCAAAGTTTCCTCCCCACATCCTCCCACAGAAATTGAAACTCAGGGCATGCATTCTAGTGGAATAATTGTGTAGAGAAATAACTGCAGCAGTCTCTGCTTTTTACTGAAAGGTGGAAGTGTACAGGGACTCATTTGGCATTACAATTATGGTGCCATATTATGGCTTTATAGATGTAACTGTACTTGCAAAATAACATCTACATAATGCAAGTGAATATTTCTTTAGAAAACACTGGTACACCTAGAGCAATTAATTTTCTGGGCTGTAACCAGCCAGAAAGTCAAATTGTGGTGGGTTAGAGGACTAGCGGACAACTTTGAAGTCCCGAGTTTGAGGAAAACAAATGACCTGCCCAAGGTTACACAGTGGGTCAGTGGCCTTAATTTTTAATCTGGGAGAAAGACTAAAAACAAGCTAAAAGGCCTCAGTCTTTGTTTCACTTGAGTTCTATAGACAAGCAGGTTTAACACACTTTACAGGGCTTTTCACCTTCAAAGCATTTGGAAGCAGACATGCAATTTTCTATAAGTATGCTGCCAAATGGGTCATAAGTGGCATTACCCAGTTTACATGATGTAAAAAGCAGATGGGCTGAACTTTAACTTTGCTGACCATTACTGACAGGACTAGAACACTATCCCGACAGCTACTTAAGAAGTCCTACTGACTTTTAGATTTTTTTCCCCACCAGTCACCAAGAAAAGGATCACATGAACTTTTAAGACTAATGAAAGTATCAGCTGTTCCCTTTATTGCTTTTCCAATTAAAAACTAGTGTAATTTAGTTCCAAAGCATATGGGCCACATCCCATAGCACAATTGTTTCAGCCTGCGCAAAGTGAATGTAAAATGCTACCAAATCAGCATGGTAGCACTTGGCATGTTTTCACACGGGTTTACATGACTCCAACAGGTGCTAGGCAGCGTGGAATCCTGCCCATTGTCATTAAAGAGGGGGTTCCGATTGGTCTTGAGTATAATGAAATATCAACCGAAGTGATAGCACTTCCCCTCTGTTTAAGCGGATTGTGCTGTATCCCATCTTTTAATACTATGCATCATCCTGATTATCATCATTACACATCTTGGTTGGGTTTAATTATAATTAGAATGTGGTAGTATTGCTCACAGTGTGCACAGCACTTTCCAAGCACAGATGAAGATAAAGGTCTGGTAAAGCCCATCCAGGATGCACACCCTCTAAATCATTTCCTTTCCTCCCCCTCACAATGATCAGTTGTCTTGGGTTTTAAAGGAATGAGTTCATAAGGAGGGGAAGGAACCATGAGAAACATTTTCTTTGCATTTATCAT
>JANRFK010000867.1:22400225-22416927 GCA_030068395.1 Apalone spinifera
ACTTTTTAAGAAGCAGAATGTAAATATGAGAGCACTATACTATCTGGCCTGTGGAAAAAACTTTGGTTTCCAGCTAGCTTATTTGCTGCTGAGTTCATTATTCGGTCGAGTAATTCTGTAAATACAAGGATAATTTTAAATGACACCGGGCTCTTCACAAGGAAAATACAACTGAGGTCTTGGCACTGCATTCTGGGAACAGGGCAGGCAGGAAGCCTTTGAACCACATATGAAAATGCACAGCTCTTTCTTTTTCAGTATAATGCAGATCTACCATACACCTCTTTAAAAGCTGAGCCAGCAAGTTGTTCCTGTGATCTTTTTAACTGTAGGTTGGTTTGAATTTTTTTTAAAATCCTCCAGTCTTGGCACCTGTTGGCTGATTTTTCTCTCACACTGTTAGGAGATCCTGTCAAATCTCTGACCAGCTCAGAGACAAAACTGAGACCATGATGTCTGAACATTAATTTTTATCATTAATACTTTGATTTCAGAAGGAAGTGAAAAGAATGCATTTATGAATAATCAACTACAGTCCCTCAGTTCAACCAGTAGTTTTAGATACCTAAACATTACATCTTTGTGGTATTTGTAGAATTAAGGTTTTAGCCAGAGGCTACATTGGATTTGGAAGCATTTCAGGCAAATGGATTCATTCTTCTACTCCTTGGCTCACGCACCAGGTAACTCGAGCCGCTAGTAAATTGCTATGAACAGCGATAAGGGAACTTCCAAAGCCAGTTTTTTCTTTGTGAACTGGGAGCGTGTTTACTTTTCAAATTTTAGTAAGAGAATTAAACTGGAGTTTTATTTGTATATTCCCTCTAACTTGTATATGATGCACTTGTATTAATTTATGCAGCTGTATAGTTATGAACGTTCCAAGCTGGATTGTAAGTCATCAGTATGTGCCTTGTCTTGTAAACTGTTATTGTAATAAATTTAATATCATAATAAATATGCATCTGTCTAGCCCATCTCTTGTGGAGGTAACAGACCGGATTCAGAACACCACACGTTTTCCAACAAAAAGACTCAGTTTCAGTAAAAAGCAGAATTATCCCATAGTTCACTTCAGACAAGACTGACTGCTTTTGTGATTGTTTAAACAAATGTCATGAATATTCCTATTACAGGGCTGTTTAAGTGATGTTTTAAGGATGTGCTAACATACAAGAGGATACACCACACGTTAAAGCAAACTCCTCCATTAGTTGCTCAATAAACTTGGGTATCAATTTTAAACCAACTCTAAGCACTAGGTATTAGTGAAGTGACATGGCACTGCAGTTAGACTTACGCATGCAAAAACAAAAGAGGAGTTTTAAAAATCTGAGGAACAAAACACGAGGAAAGCAAGCAGAGGATGCCACTACTGGAGAGCACGGGTATGAAGAGCAGGACTTTAGCAGGATTAAAAAAATAATTAGATAAATTAATGGAGCATGATCAATACTTAGTCGGAATGGTGTCCCTAGCCTCTTGTCAGAAGCTGGGAATAGGCAACAGGGGAGTGATCACTTGAGGACTCTGCTGACAGTGGCCAATACCAGGTACCCCAAAGGGAATGAACAGATAGGACACGGGGTTAAATGGACCTTTAGTAGGACCCAATTGGCCGTTTTCATGTTCACTCACATTTGATTAATATTTCCATTCAAGACATGTCAGGAAAATTAAATGTCACTTGTTTCAGACAATTCAGCTTAAGGGTTTTGTCTTGATTCAAATCTAATGTAGACAGGGGCAACTCCACTCACTCAGACTGGGGTCTGGTTCCAGTGAACAGGAATTTGATCCTGGTTGACAATATTAGGCCAAGCTACATCCCATTTTTATTCCCTTTGCATTCTGACACTTACCTGAGGGTACAGAGGAACCTCAAGCTACAGCCCATTCTATTACTGAACCTTTAAAAAACAAAACAAAACTCTGTCTGTAATTATTAATTTCCAACGGGAAACACTGAATATGATCCATCTGCTTTATTTTCTATTTTGTAAATCACCATTGCAGCTGAGATAACCAAAATGTTTTTAGAAAGGCATTGCCTGCACACACTCCCTTTAAACATTACTAAAACATACTGACATTAGTTTAGAAAAGACTGAAGAGCAAGCAGATTTTGGTGAGGGGCAGGAACGTTTTCAAAGCATGAGGGTGGAAGGCTAGCCACCAAGTTATCTCGCTTATGTGCCCTACCTAAGATGAAGGGTCAGAAAATAAGGTATGGAGGCCTGTATTAGCTTAGCATAGAGAGTCTAATTAAAGGCCGGGGGGAGAACAGGAGGGAAGAGCTGGCCACACCACTCTCTAGTTCAGTGCTGTCACACCGGTAAGACAGCTTATGATTTCCTGCAAGCTGTAAAAGCAGATATATCACCAATCAAAACACAATTCTGTTCTGAAAAACATTTTCTGAAGGTTCTGGCTGCATTTCCCAAAATGAAATAGTACAACAGCACCGACTTGCTGGTTGTTCCTGAAAACACCCTACAAAGTATTGTAGTTTCACAAACCATATTGTGAGCCTCCTCAATGAAATGTTCTTAAACCTGACATTCACTAGTAGTGCAGTGCTTTCCATCCTCCACAGCAGGACACGACCTGGTCACAAAATACCAGGTCGTCAATTCTCTGTCCAAGGAAGCTCTGGAGTTTGCAAGAGTTGTATGCGATAAACCTCTAATTGCGTTGCAGATTCACAACTGAAGTGTACAAACCTCTCTCAGCACCTCAAAATAGAAAGGGGAATTTTGAACAAAAGAGGATTTCCTAACCTTCTACTCAAGCACTGACAGATGAATTGCAAGGCATTTCTTGGGCATTAAAGTGAAAATGGTCCAAAGTGCAGGTAAGAGACGCCTTAGTGATATTAATCCCTGGAAAATGCATTGTTCCAAATTCCAATACAATAAAAAGCGAGTACATGAGGAATACAGATGTAAGATATTTTATTGTTGATATAGTTACCAACACAGTTATATAGAGCATTTGAGCATTCACGTCTCCTATGCTGGACAACCGGACTGGCCAAATCATCTCTCAGCATTCCATTCATTCATTTCATAAGTCTCTGACATGTCTCATTCACTAGAACTGTGTCTGTACGGGACAGGAACAGAGACTGAACCAGGAGATGTCTTGCCTATTGATAACCCTTCAGAAAGATGAACCCAACTCTTCCTTTTTTGTTTTAAATCTGTGCATGTGAATGTAGCACTGATGAACGATGCTGGAGTGACAACTACAGAGAAGGAGGGTTCTCTTTTTCCACTTAACAGGCCTTGAACTGGCAAGATTCTTCACACTGCCCCACGAATGTGTCCACTTAAGACCATACTGAGGGGAAGGGAGAGGATAGGTCAGTGTCCGTGTCCATTAAATACTTGGCCTCAGTGTTCAGACAGCTGACAAAGGTGTAAATTAGTGTTAGAAATAATAACGGTAGATTGTGAAATTTAAGCCCTGTTGACATGTACAGAGGTTGCATTCTAAAATAGACAGTATAGTTAGGATATACCATACACTAGCTGAACAGTGAGGTCTCATCTTAAAATGGTGCGGAAAAAAAAATCTGACGGATTGATTACTACCAAAAGCCTTCAAAGATGAATTATGTTTTATAAAGGGACTGTATGAAGAGAGAGTAGCTGCTTGCCCAATAAAAATGGAACACTCTTCAAAACATAGCACATACCACAAAGACAAGGGGAGAGAGAAACCCAAGGAGAGCAGATAGTAAGAAAGCTTGGGGAAAATCAAAAAGAAATGAGAAGAAAGGTACATGCAGGGGCAGACCTGTTCAGAGTCCACAAGGTAGAGACCACCAGCATGAACTTGATGTGAAAAGTTAAGGGAAGCCACTGGAAGGATTTTAGTATCTAACCCATTACAAATCCCAGATCCCAAGCTAATAATCATAGATAAGAGTTTAAGTTTTTTCTTTAATGTCCTATTTTAAAGATTCTGCCTTCCTTGAATACCCAAATCTCCACCGGAAGCCCAACGTGAGTTATGGATGAACCAGGAATGCAAAAAACAAGCACTTTTTTGGGAGAAATAAATGATTGTGAGGATTTGGAAAAAGATATACAACCAGACAATGAAAAGTCATGGACATTTTTTTTGGTTGGTCATAATTTCTGTAATTATGGATATCTTGAGAGTCAGTTACAGACTACCTAAATGGCTTGTAGGACCTCAATACCACTCTTAATATAGAAAAACCCTTGTCATATGCGTGGTAAACACACACACACTCACTCTAATTTGGCCATATAATTTAGTTTGAAAACACTCAAACATAATGAGGCTGTATGCAAGTGGTCAGCTGCCATGTTTATTAGGATTTTATTACAGGAATGCTGCACAGTGACATTGAGAATGTCTACACTTTTTTCAGCCCCTGTGAAGCCCAAGTTCTTCATGCTGGCACAGCCACTGTTAAGTAAAAGATATACACTTACGAGGAAAAAAAGGATAAGAACTGCCAGGGTGGTTGCTGAAAATATAATTTAAAGATATATTTGCCCTATTTCCTGTTTGCCAAGTTACAGTTTAGAATGATTTTTACTACTGTGCTGGAAAGAAAGGTTTATTCTGGCAGGTTCAACATATTAACTACAGCACATCAAGCAGATATGACTAATACATGAAGTGGAAAGATATAATTGATGCCTGTTCTTTGCTAAGCTTTAGCGGAAATAGCTGCAGTATTGCTTCCTTATGAGAAATCAAAGAAAGATCTAAGCATTAACTATAGTACATATTTTACATTTTATTTAAATATTTCTGTACAGCAAGCACTAGAAAAACAAAAACCCTTACATACGTTATATACATTCAAATCCACGTATGTCAAGATGAAATTTACCTGGTTTACAAAACACCACAAAGCATACATCACCACCTACATTATTATTCTGGTTGTTTGCCTGTATATCCTTCCCATACACTCTGTGTTAATGCCTCTGGACAGCGATGTCTGCTACAGAAAAGGGGCAGCACTGGTATAAGCTCATAAGGATTACATGCAGGCTGGCACTGAAGTGTTCTCACCTGTACCAGCCAGCTCCCTGTCTCTGAATGAATGAGATAACAAGCAGAGGCCATAGTGTGGAATGCCAGGATGAAGAGAATCAGTCAAATTAAATACCTTGCCTGTACAGTTGATTGGATGAAGGTACAAAGACCATCAAAACATTTCAAATCACAAGTTTGTTTTATTAAATTACCGAGCAAGTTTTCAAAAACCCGTCAGGAAATACTTGCATGTCAATGCTTTCCTGCTGCAGTGATTTTTCCACCAGCCTCCTCTTGGTTTTTAGCCACTGAAATGAAGCTAATCCTCTTCTTTCTCTATGTAGGATTTTGTGCTAACTCGGGCCATTTGCCTAGCCAAGTAGCGATCCCTTGCTGACACCACGGTCTCTTCGTTGCTCCGCTTGGCAAACTTGCTCACACACTTTTCCCCCATCTGCTCTGCACCTTTTTGCCCTTCCTCAGCATCCTTATTTTTTGGCTCAGGAAATCTCTCTGAGCACAAGTCTCTCTCGTCATTACTCCCTCTGTCCTTTGCCTCTCTTTCCTGGTCAAGTGGTCTGTCTTTTTCAGAGGCTCTAGGACTACTTTCCTTCTTGTCCCTGTATTTCTTGTCATCTTTCTCTCTCTTTTCCTTCCAATGTTCATCCTTTTCTCTGCATTTCTCCCCTCTTTCTCTATCACTGTATCTGTCTTTGTCATTTCTTAGTCGCTCTTTTTCTCGTTCCCTTTCTGAATAACTGTCCTCCCTCTCTTTCTCTTTCCTACCTTCCTTGTCATATCCTTCTCTCTCTTTTCTGTCTTTCCCCCTCTGTCGGTTCTCTTGCTCATCCCTCTTTCTGCAGCTCTCTTTACTGGTACGATCCCCATATCTGTGTCTGTCTTCCTTTTCTTGGTTTCTCTCTCTCCTCTCATAATCCCTTTCCTTGTGCTGATCATCTTTTTCCCTTCTACCAGTTCCACTCTCTCCTCTCCTAGGATGATTTTTATGGATTTTTGTGTGGTGACTTCTCTCTTCACTGGAAGACTCTGATGAGGTGGAGTGCTTCCCGCTCTGGTAATGTTTGGAATCCTCGTCACTGCTCTCATAGCTGTCTTGAATTTCCTTCTTTTTAGTACTAGTTCTGTTATTTTTACAATCATCCCTACTACTACTTTCTAAGTCACTGTCTGCATCTGGGTCATCCTCTTCCTTAGCAGCGGTTTTAAGTATTGGTCTCTCATCTGGACTTTTATTTCTTTGGTTGGATTCATCAGACTTAGTGGTAGATTTTTCTTCCTTTATCCTAAATTTTTTTTATTTTTAGTTGTAGGAGGGAAAAAAAAAGATATTACATAAACCTGCAGTCACATTCTGGAATTGGCGATTTTTTGTTGGGACTTGAGCAACCATGTTAAGAAGCAACGGAGCTGAAAATTACTGTTGAAAAGCTGAAAAAGTCTACTCTTCCTGTTCGAATATTCCACCTCTGAAGGATTTGTATTGAAAGTTTGCATCAGCTTCTTCTACACTTCATAGAAAACAGCTGCTTTGATTTTCAACACATCAAAAATTTCTGGGTTTGAATTTGAAGAATGAGTATAATTTTACAGCTCTGTTATCCTTATTTAAGGAACAGACCAAAATTTGTATCCTGGTACTATTACTACATGGCACACCATTTCCTATGTGTCTCACAATCCTTCCCATACCACATAATTCCATCTGGGGAAAAGGAGGGATTTGGGTTTGGGGGTTTGTTTATTTTTTGGTGCCTGAGAGTTACTAAAAAAGTAAGAGTTGTATTTGTAATAGCTGTAAACAGAACACCTCATGCTAACATGCTAACCATGTCTCCTCATAAGACACTACAAAAGTTTAAATTTCAACACAATATTCCTGACTTTTTCTGTGCTTGTTGGCAAGATCTCACTCTTATGGTTAAAATGACACTAGTAACTTGTTAAATATAATAAATCAGAAAACATGTGGGACAAACTCACAGATATCAAACTTGGACAACACCCAACAACATTACCTCAGTCTTTTCTGACTGATAACAATGTGCATTTTTAATTCCCTAGCCTGCATGTCTGTTTTCACTAATCATGTAGCTACAGCAACAGTCTTTGGGAACCAATATGGTTGGTTCTTGGAAAATATGGTTAATCTTGGAAAGTCAACTTTAAAAATTACACTGTAGTATTCTAGAGTTATTCTCTTTTAGTTATGTTCCAGATCTACATGACGACATTTATAAGTCAAAGATGAAATTTCTATTTGGCAGTGCTGCAAACTAATACTGTAGCTGAAAATCTAGATATTTTCTTTCTGTACCTTTACCAGCATAATGAAAAAAAATACATAAAAAAAATCTACAACCAAACTTAGCTGACAGTTTTGCTGGATTTAGCAGAATAGATTCCTACTTGTTTTCCCATAGATTAACTAATAATTCAACAGGACTCATAGCAGCAAAACGTATTTCTAATCCATAATTATGGTCTAAAAACAGCCAGAAAGCAGATATACTGATTAAGCAGCCACCATTGAGAAACAGTCACTTCTCTGAACATAAACTAATTGTAGCAGTTGCAAATGGAGAGAATTGTTTGAGTAAATACAATACCAGGAGGGTTAATCACTACCTGCATTGTTTCATAAGCATAGATAAATCAGAGTAATCCATGGATGGCTTCATAAACAGGTAAATGTGAAAAGCACAGTTCATTTTACTATTATAGCAGAAGTTTTGTTGGTGAACACTAAGATACTAAATACACTTTGCTGATTAAGCTAAACCCTGAGGCAGAGTAGATTTTAGAAGAGCATATTGTTGTGGCTAAGATTTAAAAAAACAGCTAAGTTAGGGTTACTGTTGTTTGTCACTTTATTTTATACCTGACTAATGGAGGTAGGCTGGTAACTATTCTGAACTGCTGCTGGGTCTTCTCCTGGCTTTCCCTCTTAATTCTGAGGTGATGGCTCAGCCTCACAATAAGTGCAGGCACGAAGTCCTGTCTCTCCGTAGAATGAGTAGCTTTAAGGTAATAACCTTCCTCACATCAGCTAAGAACTAACTCTTAGTTCAACTGAGACTCCATTCAATTTCACTCTGACTGAAGATAATATCCATAGTCTAAAGGCACAGAAACATGTGATCACTGAGGACTTTGTAACATCCAAACAAATTAGTTTTTAACCTGAATGAAGTCCCTTGAGTGGTCTTTGGTTGCTATAAAGCCTTCAGTAAAATAAAAAACCTAGCCAGCCCTTCTAAGAGGAGACAACCTGTGTTCTATGTCGGCCCAATAACACAGTACCATTTAAATTACTTTGTTCTACACGGGATATGTAAAATTCAAAATATTCCCAAAGGACTTGTTCTAGAAATGATTTCTTGATTTGTTTAATACCCATGATAAAAGGGAAGCAAATGAAAGAATTTTTTCATATGTACAGTTAAATGCTGCCAGCTAAAGAGAGAGACTCAAGACTTTCCAATTTTCCAGTGGGTGGCAAAATGAAGTTGCACAACTGTTAAATATCATCCACCTGAATCCAAAACGATCATCTTCTCGCACTGCCTCTGGGAGCAAAACTGTACAATTTTTAATAAAGCCACGTTAAATGAAAAATGTCAAAGTATAAACGGACTTAGAATGATGCTAGAACATATTACTGGTGTAAGTATATGCTTGACAGCAGATAAACAAGATCCTTGTGTTGCTACCTTCTCCTGTCCCATACTTTCACCCCATGATGATGATCTTTCATTTTCCAAAGGATGTAATCAGCTCTCAAAAGCAAGCTCCTCTCCCTACCAGTGTTTTGGTTCTGCCTTCCCTCTTACTAGAATTCTCGTGACACTGAATTCCAGAAGGATTTTATATGTAAAGTTTCTTCATGGTGTTCCAAATTTTATGTCCTACCTGACTTCACGAAGGCTGCATTTGGGCACTACTTCTTCCCCCACTGTCTGGTTTAAAAGATGTCTGTAAAATCCACTGAGATCCTTCTGTTTGGTCACATCCAGGCATGCTAAAGGAAGAAAAATAAAAATGATGTTACAGTTTCATGAACGTAAACCTGATCCTATTTACATATGGCAAGCCCATAATCCAGAAAGAGATGCTTGGGGGCTCATCTAGGACTACAGGGAACGGTCGAAAGAAGATATGCAAATTCTGCAGGAATTTGCACATCTTCCGATCGATCTTTCAAAAACAGAGCTTTCAAAAGTGAAAGTAGTTAAGATGCGGCTTTTTTCAGCAAAACCCCTCCCCCCCTTGTCAAAAAGCCACGTAAACCTCCTTTTTTAAAGAAGAGTGGCTTTCAACAAAAGGAGGGAGTTCACCGAAAAAGCTGCGTCTTAACTACTTTCAGTTTCGAAAGCTCTGCAGAATCCCGCAGAATTTGCATATCTTCTTTCGACCGTTCCCCGAAGTCTAGATGAGCCCTGGGATACTAAAAGTGTAGAAGAAAGTAAATCTACCGGGCTTAATTATTTTCCATTCTAGTTATGCTGGCTACTGCTTCTTATGGCTAAAACAGCTGTCTTCATCTCAGGGACATGTGATTATAAATCTGGCAAGAGAATAGCTGCAAACTCTTCCTAAGCAGCACTGACTTACTAGTCTCCCTTTGACTGCTGCCTCTTTCCTCACATCCCACAGCCATCTGCCAGGTACATTACAGCCGCAAAGTGCCCTCTCGTTCATTGCAGTGTCGCCCTTTGCTCTTCCTTCCCAGTAAGTAGCAATAATTCCATGTCTTTCATCACCATGACAGCTTTCTACACCCCCACCTTCTGCCCTGCCCTCTCTCTGGCCACTGAGTCAGCTCTATGGTTTTGGAAGTCCCACCTACCCTTTCCAAGAACTGTTGGCCATTTTAAAAAAATATGCATTTAATTTATCCTTATTGGAAACCCAGATGGGTTGAACACTTCAAAGAAGTGCCTACCCCCACCTCATCCAGCAACTCAGCTTCAGCTCAAAGAGAAGCTGCCAGATGAGGTTTTGGAAATTTTACACAAGCTAAAAAACAACAAGGCATTAGGGCTAGATAGCATTCACCCCGAAATGCTCAAATATGTGGGTGAAAAGTTGGCAAGACAAGTATGTTCATTATGCAATCAAAGCCACAGAGAAGAAAATTCCAAAAGAAGGGACACCTGGTACTATCAACCAGCTTCCGACAATGGGCGTCTGAAGTAACTGCTCTATTTGGAGAGGAATGACACTTCTTTCCATCACAGGAAAAGTCTTAGCTGGGGAGTGTGTTAAGTAGGATGAAAGGAAAAGTGGGTATCATTCTTCACGAGGAACAATCTGGTTTTAGGCAAGGCCGCTCATGCACAGACACAATTTTCACCATAAGAGGAGTTAATTGAAAATGGGAATGAATTTCAAGGAATGCTCAGTATTAATTTTAAGACTTCCAAAAAAGCATTTGATAGCGTAAATAGGGATACAACGTGGAAAATTGTTAGGCAATACGGAATTCCGAAGAAACTTAAAAGTGTTTTACAATAACTCCAGAGGTTGTGTTTAAATGGATACAGGATTAAGTAAATCATTTGAAATTAAGATGGGATAAGGCAAAGGTGCATTCTGTCTCCATTCTTGTTTGCCACTGATTACGGCCTCAAGTGATGTAAGAATAATCGATGTGGCTTAAAGTGGAATCATTCAATACTATTCAGTCAAGATTTTGTTGGTGTAAGCATGCATAAATAAAATTAAAGAAATGACGACGAGGGTAGGACTACGATTCAATGTAAAGAAATGTAAAACCACGGTAATTGGATACAGTCATTTAAACAAACAAACAAAAAAAAATAGACAGTGAAGCATTCGACAGGGTAGATCAATTCAAATATCTTGGAAGCTCAATGAGTGACAGGAGATACTGGGCTAGATGGACCTTTGTCTTGGCCCCGCACACCTCACCCCACCAGCCCCCTACCCTGAAGGACCCAGGCAATGCTGAGTAAGTCGTCTAATTATCAAAACCAACAAAGAAAAGGCAGAAACACTTATTTAACACTTCTGTTTGGTTTTTGGAGAAAACAAGAACATGTAATCATAATATATGAAGTATCAGAGGGGTAGCCGTGTTAGTCTGAATCTGCAAAAGTGGCGAGGAGTCCTGTGGCACCTTATAGACTAACCGAAGTGTTGGAGCATAAGCTTTTGTGGGCAAAGACCCACTTCGTCAAATGGCATGCATCTGACGAAGTGGGTCTTTGCCCACGAAAGCTTATGCTCCAACACTTCGGTTAGTCTATAAGGTGCCACAGGACTCCTCGCTACTTCTATAATATATGAAGAAATACTTTCCAATCCAACAGTAACTTCGCAGGATGCAAAACATCAACCACAAACGTTAGATATTTTAAAATCAGCAGATCTAGATAATTCACATCCAAGAAATTAAAAGGGCTAGCAAAAAAGTTTGCTGAATTGTTAATGTCAATTTTCAAAAGTTTCTTGGAATACTGAGGAAGTTCAAGAAAGCTAATATTGTGCCAATATCTAAACAGGGTAAATGGGACAGCAGGTCTGTCATCAGTCCTTGGCAAAACAAAAGAATGGACTGACCAATACAGGACTATTAATAAAGAATTAAAGGAGGATAATATAATGAACGCCAATCAACATGGATTTACGGAAAATAGATGTCAAACTAATCCTGATGTTTTTATGAGGTTACAAGTTTGATAAAAATAATAATGTTGATGTAATATACTTAGACTTCAGTAAGGCATTTGAGTTGGTACCATATGACATTTTGATTAAAAAACTAGAAAGATATAAAAATCAACACAGTATACATTAAATGGATTAAAAAACTAGCTAAGTGACAGTCTGAAAATGTTACTGTAAACAAGGACTCAGCACTGGGTGGGTTTGTTTCCAGTGGGGTCTCGCCCAGCACCAACCCCTCCCAGCCAGCCCTTTAGTAATGCCTGGCCCAGGGCTCAAGCTACAATTTGAATAGTCCGGGGCTCCATTCACTGAGCAGTAACTGCAGCAACTGAGGGACCCAGGTCCTTTTAAACCACTGGGCCCCAGGGCAGCTGCCCCCTCTTCCTACCCCTTGCCCTACTGGCAGACCCGCCAGTATGGTCCTTAAAGTCCTGCTGTAGCATCTCTGGGCTGTGTATGGGCCCATACCAGTGGCCATTTTCTTACCGGTATGCCACACCAGCCCACTTGTACCTCTGCAATGACCTGAACGAAAACAAAATAATAACTGAACATTTTCAGGAGTGGTAAATAACCAAGAGCACAGGTTCCTGATACAGTGATCTGGACTGCATGGCAAGCTGGGCTCAAGCAAGCAATATGCGTTGTAACACGGCCAAATGTAATATATACATCTGGAGAAAAAGACTTTTGGCCAGACTTTTGAGATGGGGGACTCCCTCCTGATAAGCAGTGGTTCTGAAAAGACTTGGGGGCCATGGAGTTAATCAGCTGAACACACGCTCCCAGTGTGATGCAGTGAGCTAATGGGCCAAGATAATTCTTGGATATACAAACAGGGGAATCTTGAACAAGAGAGGACACATCACTGCTGCATTCCACACTGGTACAACCCTGGCTGAAAAACTATGTGCACTTCTGGGGTCCGTAATTTAAGGACGTTGATACGTGCAGAAAGTTCAGAAAAAAGGAACAAGAATGGTTAAAGGCTTAAAAAACATGCCCTTAGAATCCAGTCTATTTGGTTTAAGAGGCGAAGCAGTGAATTGTTCAGTTTATTAAGGACCAATATAGGAACAAAAACATGATAATAGGCTCTTCAATCTAGCAGACACAGGAACAAGAGCCAATGCCCAAACGTTAAAAGCTAGACAAATTCAATCTGTAAATGTTTACCAATGAGAGTAATTAGCCACTGGAACACCCTAGCAAGGCTCGTAGTGGATCATTGGTCACTGACTATTTTAAAAGTAAGTTTGTATATTTTTCTAAAAGATATGCGCTAGTTAAAACAGGAATTAATTCAGGGATATTTTATGGGATGTGTTATACAGGTCAATTAGACAGTCACAGTGCTCTCTCTGTGGATTATAAGGCCAAAACACAAACACACTGGTGTGTATCAGCATCTCTTTCTTCCTCTATCATTAAGACTTTGTACAATTAGTTAATTCTATATAGAACCATTAAATAAGTGCATAAAAGACATGGTATCTGTATGCATTAATTTATTGTTAATGTTTCTAGCAGGGAAAAATAAATTTTAAAATATTCCCTCCCTCCCACGGCATGTGTCCAGAAATGATACTTGGGGCCCTGGAAAGGTTGGAAAGATGCTCAAAACCACATGGCCAACTCTCCTCTTTTTTGACCAGTGAGAATAAAGGGTGGGGGAAGGAGGCATGGGAAACTGAACTGTACGTGGATGAAAAGCTTCTGAGGGGTAGCTGAGTTAGTCTGCAACTAGAAAAACTTAAAGAACGAACAGTCTAGTAGCACCTTAAAGATGAACGAAACACGTAGATGGTATTGTGAGCCTGGAAGTAAACTAACCTTTTGGTGCCCCTCCCAGCCCTACATTTCTATGATTACCATAGAACCACTTTCTCCAGCCTAATTCAGAAGCCAGGATGAAAACTGCGCATCACCCCCATGACCGCTAACTTTCACAGCAAAAGGCCAAACTTTCCTTTTGAGAGGGAATCATCCTGGTTCAAGCATCAATCTCACCCTCTAGTGCTGCTTCCTTTTTTTCTCTTTCCTCCTCCTCTGCCCTCTCTTGCAGCTTCTTCTTATAGGCAGATGTCACAAAGGCCTCTTTGTCATCAAACGCTCCCCCTTCCATTTCACGCTCCTTCTGAATTTTTTTTTCCATTCTTTTTTCCTGCTCCTGCTTCCTTACCTCAGCTGCTTTGAGGATATGCTGGATGTATTTGGGCTGAGGTGGAGGAAAACAGTAATGAGAGAGCATGCAGGCAGTTGAGAAAAGACAAATGAAAGTTGCTAAGTAAACTAAAAATCAATTTTCAGTAGAACAAAATTGGCAGTAGCCAGTCCAGCTAGTTTATACTGTCACCATTGCTGGGACAAGGATCTCAAAGAACACACACAACTTTTTCCCAGCTCCACATTATGGGAATTCTCTCCTTACAAATGAAACAGGTTGCTGCATTCCATAAAAATCTGAGCCTAGCTTCAGTGGTTGTACTGCTGCTCAGACTGAAATCAAGTGCTTTCAATACCACCTGTCTTCCAGCAGTTTTCTGTCTTGTGATAGGAAGTTGAGGAGGGAGACAACTATCAGGGAATGGGATGCACTCTTCATTTAGACCTTCCATAGCCTGACACACTTCATTACCAAATGCAATGAATAATAATGGAAAATGTGATTTGCCACAATAATTCAGCCATTTTCTGGAATAAAGAATTGGGTTATAGAAACTGGTTCATGTTACAGATTAAATATAATTAGTTTTTAGCTTCTTGGCACTCCCTGTGGCCAATGACTAGTGAGAAGCGACGTATATTCATTGCTACAAAATCTAGTAATGCTGCTCTTCCCCTATTTAGTTGGGCTGCCTTTTAGGAGGAGTACTGTTGTAATGACCAAAAGCTCTCTTGGGATTATCCCATTGTAACAGGCTCTCCAGAAATGCACATGACCCTTGCCCCACAGAACTTGTGGGTGGGAAGCGAATACAGAACACGATGTCCTCCCACTCAGCAGAATGATGGGACTAGAGTCATGAAATACCGGGGGAAACCAGCAGTCTTACATCATCACACTCTTATACAACACAATTCTGAGCTCACCACACGTGGGCCCTGCTACAGAACGTGCAACAGGTTACTTGGATATAAAGAAAAATAACCATGGTTATTCCCAGCGTACAGAAGTAACAGACAGCATACATTTTCAGTTATGGACCTTTTTGTCATCTTTTCCTGAGAGTACTTGGGCATTACTTTCTTTCTTCTGCTGCTGCATTTCATCATAAATACTGTCATATTCATACACTGTAGAATCTTCTGCCAAGGCCTTCTGAATCTCAAGTTTGGTCTTAAAAAATAAGAGACAGACGAATGAAGTATACAGCTTTAAGCTTTTAAAACTTTTTATTCATATACTTTGCTTTAACTAGATTAGCTCATGATATAAATCTTCTAGGAAACTATATATGGAGTTGAGGTGAGTTTATGTTAAAAGTTCTTGGTTTGGTTTCAGAGTTAAAAATAAGAGTAATTATAAGAACAATATTTAAGAGGATAAGGAAGAGTACAATGAGAAAACATAATAATTACAGTTAAGCAGCTATTATGGATATACTGCTTACTGGACAATTACCCATCAAATAATATTCCTAGCTCAAATTCAATGGGATTTTAAATAAATACAAATAATAAAAAGTTTAGCCAATCTGTCCATCTATTTTTCTACACAGTTTTATCTAAACATACTCCTATAGGTTATTTGTCTGTCACCTGTAGAATTTTATCCTATACACTTTACCACCTATCAATAGTCTTATGTAATTGTTTTACTATAATTGGATCTCTTTACAGAAGTATCATGATCCTCCTAGACAACGTACCCCTGAACATTGTAGCCCATAATGCTATTTTACGTAATCTTGTTTTTTTCTATAGTACTCTATCATATCCTATTATGGATTAATCATATTATTTTCTTAGACTGTGTTTATGTTGAATTCCAGAATGTTTTATTCATAATAGTTATTCATACTAGCTGGCTGTAACACAAACAACCTATAGACTAGTTTACTGTAGGATTAGCTAAAGCAAGTCAGTTCCAGTGTTTATAACCTTTGGCATAGAAATGACCTACCAGTTGCCCCTCTTGGCTTTGGGGGACTGAATGGGGAACCGAACAAAGAACTGAATCTGTTCGTCATAAGTCTGGAACAGACCAGTAACCGCAGGATAGACCATAGAATATGGAAGTCATAAGTTGGGTCTGTTCCCTGATGCTATAGCCTGTATTGGGACAAGAATCTAAAAATCTTCTGGTCAGACCCTATTAGTGGCAAGCTATAATGTCTAGCTCATAAATTCAGGTCAACGACACAATACAAGACTCTCTTGGCAAGAACTCCATTATATAATTCATCATCACTTTTTTATAATCTTTAATTTCCTTAAAATATTATATTTTTCCTCCAAAATAAAGTTGTTTAAAATATTCATTTAATAAAGTATCACTATATGCTATGTCACACAAAGAAATGTAACTTCTTGAGGTTTTACAGTGTGTATAAAGTAAGTCTTCAAGTTTTATTGTGTGTTGTAACTATATCAGCTCTATGGAAACTTCAGTTACAAAGTTTGCTTTAGGCTGTTTTTCAACTATTCCTGGGCACGGCCAAAAGAATCCCAAGAACAGTCTTGTTCAGAAAAGTGGAATAATTTATTACACCCATAAAAACATGGAAGTTAAAAACCAGCCTTTGTTAGGTAAAAGACTCCTACCTCACATTTGCTAAATGGGAATAGAGATGTTAAATACTGGTTAAATGAATAGTCGAGTAACCTCATTAATTTTTAATCAGTTAGTCAACTATTCTATAGTCCCTGGGGTGGGGCTGGCAGCTGCTGTATCAGAGGCAGCATAGGGTGCCAGACAGAAGCTGGTCCACAAGGGGAGCCGGTTTAAAAACCAGCTCCCCTT
>JANRFK010000867.1:22417027-22438348 GCA_030068395.1 Apalone spinifera
AGTTAATTGACCACACTATTGCATCCCTAAATTGGAATACAGAAAATTAGAACTAGAGACTTTTATATCTAGTTGTAAAGATGATCTCGCAATGCAGATGTGATCGAGAAAAACCACGAGAGAGTGAATTTTTAAATATCAGTTCTAAGAATGTGTAGTAACACAGAACCAGCTTTTGTGCACGTCTTCTTAACGAGATTTAAAAATGTAATTAGTATTGTTACTGCTTACCTATCATTTTTGTTCTTTAAGGCTGGTTACTAGAGATCCTCACTTTTTGCTTCTTATGCTCCTCACAATGATTAATCCTGTGGTACCTCACACACTAACAAAAATACCACACTAACCCAAAAATTAATTATTCTATATATTTTTATTAGTCTAAAGGTGCCACAGGGCTACTCGTTTTTAAATTACAGAACACAGCAGCTACCCCTCTGAGATAATTATTAATGTACCTTATGATTTGAAAAGCACATTCCCAATGGATATAATGCACCTTATGCATACTTCTGACCTTGATCGTAAACAGGTCAGTCTAACTCCAATTAATCATAACTTTCAGAGTCTCCCCACTTGAAAACCTAGAACTACAAATAGTAAATGACACCCATTCTAAGGCTCTGACCACAATAAATATACAATATTAATACTTTTATATGACCTGATTACAAATAACCAAGTTTGAATTATTTTCATATTTCAACCATTGTACGAGTCATAAAAATTGTAAGTGGGTTTTACGCACGAAAGCTCATGATGCTGTATCTTTTTTTGTTAGTCTCTAAGGTGCCACAGGACTAATCATTTTAAAGTTACAGACTAACATGGCTACTGAGACTACATAATATTGGTGCACATATCACAGAGCCTGACTGTGTTAATAGCAGTGAATTCTGGAGAAATCTGAAGAACAGAGTGCCTGAAGGGCATGGACAACTGGAAGTAAAGGGGATGAGCAAAACTAGTTATAAATGCATAGTCATGAAGGGAGTCATCTTATCCACACCGTAAAATCTCTGCGTTCTGAAGTGGTTACAGGAAGACAGCCAGCCTAGGTTGTTGGCAAGGGCAAAACACTGTTAGCTGGCATGGTTACTAACCACTGCAATTTTTTACTTTGTTATATATATGAGGACTCCCACAGCGCAACTTACTTGCTTCATTACTTGCTTTTTCAATGCTTCTTTTTGAAGACTCTCACCCACAGATGTCTATTAGAAGAGAACATTAGCAATAACATTATTGTGTTTGCACAGGCTTTAGTGGATGTTGTTTTTCTAACACCATAACGATCCACAGCTTATTTTTAATAAAGTCGTTTCACTGCACCATTAAAGTTTTTTTCCCCTGAAGAGTCACAAAAAACTGAAAATTAGTTAATTATCAAACATATAACAGAGCAGAGCAGAGAAAGATTTTTTGCCAAGTTAGTATAGAAATAATAAAATTGTAGACTATTAGATCTAGACAGGACCACAAGAGGTCATCGAGACCAGTCCCCTACACTTATGGCAGGACCATGCACCATCTAGATCGGGGTGGGCAATAATTTTTTGAATTGGCCCCAGGCCACACTGGAAGGGGAGGGGACAGGATGCTTCCGGGCTTCCCCACCCACAGACCATGACTGTGGGGCGAGAGCGCATGTGAAGCCTCCTCTCACACTTCCAGGAGTGCGTGGCGCTTCGAAGCGCAACGCACTCCTTGTAAGGCAGGGTCAGGGTGCAGGAAACTTTGCACATTCCCCCGTCCCCAGGCCTATCAGGGCTTGGGGGTAGGGGAGCATGCAGCACTTCTAAGTGCCATGCGCTCCTGAGAGGGCAGGGGGAGGAAACTTTGCATGTTCTCTGCCCCCAGGCCAAACAGGGCTTGGGGGCGGGGGAGCACCCAAAGTCTCCTCCCGTCCCGCCGGGAGCATGTGGCGCTTCAAAGTGTTGCATCCTCCCGGTAGGGCAGAGGAAACCGTGCAATTCCACCAGAATTTCATCCTATTTACTTTAGGATTTCTCCAGTTTGTCCAGATCATTTTGAATTATGTCCCTATCCTGTAAAGCACTTGCAATCCCTCCCAGCTTCAGATCATCTGCAAACTTTATAAAAGTGTACCCTCTATGCCAATATCCAAATTATTGATAAAGATATTGAACAGATCCCTTTCACCCAAGCTGCCTTATGCTTTTAAATTCTCATCCAGTTCCTCCCTATGTAGTAATCAAATCTAGAACAGCTTCCCCATTAGTAGTTTTCTTAGCCTTCTTCTGAAATTAAAAAAAAAAATAGTCTCCAATACATGCCAAGAACTTGTTGGATTATCTGTGCCCTGCTGTGTTATTTTCCCAACAGATGTCTGAATAGATGAAGTCCTCCATCATCACTGTACTTTGGATGATTTTGTCAGTTGTTTAAACAAAGCCTCATTCACCTCTTCTTCCTGGTTAGGTGGTCTGTTACAGACTCCTATCATGACACTGCCCTTGTTTTGTTTTTTTACCACTTTTAATCTTACCCAGAAACTCTCAACAAGTCTGTCTCCTATGTTCATTTACATAGTCCAAGTGTATACATTTTTAATATACAAGGCAAAGCCTTCTCCCTTTGTTTCTATCCTGAGCAAGCTGCACCCATCTATACCAATGTTCCAGTTATGTGTATGATCTCACCACATCTCTATGGGTATGACTAGACTACTGGGTTTTTTCGGAAAAAAGTGGCCTTTTTTCGAAAAAACTTCACCTGTGTCTAAACTGCCATCACGGTCTTTCGAAATTAAATTGAAAGAATGAGGAAGTTTTTTCAACAGTGGTAAGCCTCATTTTATGAGAAAACGCATTTTTTTCCAAAAGAGCTCTTTTGAAGAGAGACATTCTTGAGCACAAACAGGGCTTTTTTGGAAAGTCATTTGGCTGTCTAGGTGATCTTTTTTGAAAGAGGCTTGTAGTCTAGACCAGTGTTTCTCAACCAGTGGTATGAGTACCTTTAGGGGTACTTGAGAAATCTGGGGGGTACGTCAACAACTGAAATTTGGAGAAAATTGAATTTTTGTTTTAAGTTTTACAGTGCTTTATTATTTTTGTACTTCTTACACCCTAAAATTTCATTGCCCACCCGGCTACCATTAAGTTGTTTAAACAAATGTGTTACAATGGTAGGAAAAAAGTGTGCGTCTAAACTGTAGATACTGGGGGTACTTATTTTTTTAAAGGGGTACTTTATAAAAAAAAGTTGAGAAACACTGGTCTAGACATACCCTATGATACCAACTATGTCACAGTTGTGTTTATTTACTAGCATTTCAAGTTCTTCCTACTTATTTCCCATACCTCTTGCTTTAGTATACAGACAACTACGATACTGATTGGATTTTGCCTCCCAAATTCTGCCTCCCTCTCCTTTATTCCTGCTATCACAGCCCGTGCTTCCCCCCCAATTTCTCGCCCATTATTAATACCACGGAACCAGTGTTCCCTGTAAGCAGAGCACTTGTGTGGGCACCCGGTAGAGATTCAAATGCTGCCCAGCTGATTAGCAGAGTGCCCACAAGCATGTGTTTCTACTGGTAGTGCACATCTGCACATGCCTTAGTGCACATGATAAAATTTATTTTGCACATGGGTAGAAAAGCTTAGAGGGCGCGCTCTCTCGCTCTCGCTCTCTGTAGAGCAGTGGTGTCAGAATCGAAGACTGAAATAGCAAAGGGTAATTCAGATCAAACTAAAATGCATTAGAAGTGACACAGAGAAGCTTAAACTGTGACTACTCAGATTATAATTCTAACTAATGTAGAATCAGCCCCTCAATTTCTTCAGCACTAAACCTCACTCTGTTTTTGCTACCAAAAATACAAAAAATTAAACATAATAAATCCTGAGTATGCTAAGTAGTTAAAGGTCTGTTCTCCCATCAATAAATTAATCTAATTCCTATTAACATCAGGGAGTTGTATGTGAACAATGAAGGATAAATATAGCTCAGGATTTTTAAAGGTTAAGATTTCTAATGCCACAACAGGGGAAGGTCTTTGGTCAGAATTCACATGGCCTGTTTCTGATAAGTGAAATTCGTCAGATCTACAATACTGGACACACTATGAACAACAAAGTTACAAATCTGCCAGTTTAAAATGTAACCATAATTTTAAAAACTCATCATGACTATTATAATAATACCATGACTATGAATGCCATTTAATTAATCTCTGCAGATTATGCTAGTTATCTGTCCTCTTCTCTTGCTTCCATTCTTTAATTAGGCTGCAGCCAAAAAAAAAAAAAAAAAAAAAAAAAAAAAAAAAAAAAAAAATGTAGTGTCCATTAACAAGCAGACACAAAACCACAGAAGTTTTGTGTATCAGTACGTCCATAAGCTATGTGTAAATAATTTCCCATGGAATCATAATTACACAAAACCCATGTTACACGTCAGATACACATACACACAACTCATTGTACAATAACAAACACGTAAGAATTGTGCTCAATGGCATAACCAGATCAACTGAAAATATTCTTGCAGTTATATAATGGTTGTCCAGATAAAGTCCTTTCATTAGAGGCTAGGAATGAGCAAAAGGGGAGGAATCCCTTGATGATTACCCATCCTCTTCATTCCCTTTGAGGACCTGTCACTGGTCACTGTTGGAAGACAGAATAGTGGGCTAGATAAACCGTTGGACCAACTCAGTACAGGCTGTTCTTAGGTCCTGAGCTATGTTAGTAGTTCTGCAATTTGAAAATACAAAATACCCCTGTGTCTGAACTATGGTCATGTTACGATAATCAGTTCCTTAAAACCCCCAGAAAATAGCAGGATTAGCCTTCTTGAGCATAATAAAATATCCATTGCTGAAAATGTCAGTTAGACCAAGAAAACCTCTCTCTGGTTTCTAATTTTTAACTGTAAAAGTGTCTTAGTTACTTTGTCTTTTTAATTAAATCTCCCCCTCCCCAAGCAGGAGACCATATTTTGTTTGTTAAGTAGGTTTATTAAAAAGGACATGGCACAGTGCCTTGTTTAGGTAGTTAAGTATCAATCTCCAGGGGGAATACTGAAAAAGGAAAAAAAACACCCCAAAACCTCTTGCATTTTGGCAGGTGATTTTTTTCTCAATACTGCATAGAACATGCTCAACATCAGATTTTAGAAGGAGCGTTAGTATCATTAATCCCTAACAAACAATAAAATTAAATGAAAAGTTTTCAGCAGGTGGTTTATGCAGAGAGCCCACTACACACTGAGGAAAGCCAAATACATAAATATAGCAAACACACATTCAAACAGGTCTGCAGATAGATGCAGCTTCTGCTTTCATTTGCAAACTGGTCCCTTGTTTCATATGCTGTTGAAATTATAATAGAGATGTCAACATGGGAAAAGCGGAATGCTACTTCTCAAGCTTTGAACAGCATTCAGTTTTATCAAGTACAGATCTCTTGGTTAGCTCACGCCAGCAGCGAGCACACGTCAACAGAACCAAACTTTTAACCTCTTTTGTAGCCCATCTCTACAAGCAACAAAGCAACACCTCTGAAAGGGCCTCTAGGTGTTTTCTATCGCCCGACAAGAGAACCAATGGCCCCAAGATCATTGTCAATATCCTGAAGGCTGTGTAGAGATGTTCGCTGCATACTACAATTCCCTATTACATTTACCTGCACGCTTCATTGTTTTACAAGACATCTGCTATAATGTAGTCTATATTCAGGTTAAAAAAAAAAAAAAAAAGTAAAACAGAAAGACAAACCACTCAAAATAGCCCTTTCAACCCCCCACCTCAGCAATTAACTCCCTTTAATACAAGTTGGCCAGTATTAGACAGGAAAAAGGGAAGGATCTGAAAAAGCAGCTCTGAAACATTGCACATGCCCGAGCTTTATTTTTCTAAAGGTCAAATAGCTGTGCATGGAGAGAGAAAAATCAAACATAACAGCCAGGCTTCAAAATGGTAGAACCTGGAGCTGAGTCATAAGAACAGCATGCCACTTACTTTTGGGGAGCAAACTGGGGTGACTCCCGAATGGAAAGCTGAGGGTTACACAAACAGGAAGCTCTTTTCTAGCAGTGGGATAATCTACGATGTGGAAACAAGCCACATTCTAGGCCCAGGGCTTGGGGAACCGAGCACAGCACTCAGACAATGTACTTATGGGGAGGAGGGTTTCAAACCCACCGCCGTTCTGCTGCATTCATTGGCCAAGTCACAGAATTACTACAGTAGAGCATCTGCGCTTCAACTCCTACCCAAATGTAAACCATTCACAATCAATTCATACGCAGTCTAGGGAAAAGCTCATGGTATGGATGTGAACAAGTAACCAGTGAACCTTAATGAGTGCTGCTTGCCAGGTAATAGTTAACCGTTACCTGGTAGCACTGCTCCAGTCCCAGGGGGAGAAGGAATAGAGGTTGGGGGGGAAGGGGAGAGCAGGAGGGCTGCCAACTCCCAGCCTGTGCAAGCCTGCTGACACCCAGCCTGCAAGCCTGCAGCCTGGGAGCCGGCAGCCCTCCCCCCTGCTGCCACTTCTGCCCCCCTCCCACTGCATGCGAGGCTGCCAACCCCCAGCTCAGATGGGCTGGCAGCCAGCAGCCCCTACCCGTGGGCCACTCCAGTCAGCCATGGTGGGTGGGGGGCTGTTCCAACCTAGCGGACTGGAATGGCCTCCCCAGCCGCCCGTTTAATCAATTAACTGGTGTCTTAACGTTTAACTGGTTAACTAATAAAACAGGATTTTACACCCCGAGTCATGGCTACATCCTTTTCACTGCAACATGTTTTTGGACTGGAATTAAGATGTATTCATCCACACAGTCTATTTTCAAACATTTTGAATTAACCCTGACTTCATTAATCCATTTCTTTTTTATTGTGGTTTCGGCAAGCAAGTTTTAAAAACAGCATTTCAGATTCTTCTCAAATATTTATTTTAAACTAAACAGCAGCATTGGTTTTAACATCACATACATTACATATCTTCATGACATCCAGTGACCAGGAGTAGAACTTTTCCACTATAAGAGACTATGTAAGGCAGACTTTTTGGGCTAGTGAGAGTGTTTCACAGGACACTGGGGACAGGCCTGGGCTTACTCGAAGATAACCCAAGTCACTCGAGGTGTGGAAAAGCCATCCCCCTGACCACAAGTCACACCAATCTATGCGCCAGAGTTGGCCAGCACTGTGTTGGTAGGAGATGCTCTTCCACTAACACAGCTACCGCCACTCAGGGGTGATGCAATTATGCTGAAGGGAGAATGGCTGGACAAGCAGCACTGTAATGCAGACCTGCCCTTCGATACGACTTCAGTTGCTGGGGGCAAGACTGCCTGGCATATTCAAAGACTCCAAGGCCTGAAGGAATCACTGCAATCATCTATATGACTTCCCCAGAACTTTCCCCAAAATAATTCCTAGAGCTTATCGCTTAAAAACTTCTAGCTAACTTTCCCACGAGACCCAGCTATGAAAGAAAGGCCTCTCCGAAGGGCTCCATCAGGGTAGAATGGAGGGGAAACAGGAAAAAAACTATTGCTGTCTTCATATCAAAGCATTTAAAATGCTGGTTAGAATGTTTTTCTTCTTACTCTGCCTACAAGAAATCAATTTGCTGGTCTATAAACATTACACAAACACAAAAGTAATATATGGTTCTTGGTTTTGTACATAACATCTAAAGAGGTCCACCTGTCATTGTTTGTCCAGAGTGTCAGTACGTTTAAGGAAAACGGTTCCAATACAAAGACCTCTTCTTATAGTTCGTGGATGACAATTTCCTGTGCTGCTATGAGCACTGATAGATGAGAACTTCCTGTTCTTTTGTATTGTTTTTACTTATCAACAGCCCGTTTATTAAAGGGCCTACAAACTCAGCAATCTGTCTCATGCTTTCTGTTTGCCAACAATCAACCTATTCTTTAGAGGCACAAAGCTTATAGTGTCATATTTTCCTGTTAAGAGCAAATATTTTAACCCTCTATTGAAAATACACAGAATTCTCCCGTGCAAAACAAGGAAAATGTCTTGTGATAGCATTCGGGCACTACAATAAATTACTCATGAAAAATCTTCCCAAATCCCCTCTTGATTTCTTTTCCCCTCACATTTGTGTTTGAGCCTTCTTTCACTATTTTCCCAATACGGATACCTTCTTCTAATTCCAGTCCGTCAAGCAACTTGTCCCATTCTCTCATTTTAAATAACGTCTTAAAATATATTTATGCTTTGCAATCCTTCCTATGTGGGTGTGAAAGGATGTGAAGACCACACTACTGAACTGTGATTTGAAATGTCTAAGGTATGTCTGTTCACACGACATGTATTTTATATAGCACTACGAATGCTGTACAAAAAGCTCAATTTTAAAATTCCTCAAATGCCTAAATCTAAACAAGCAGAGTAAATCATAGGATTTCGTGCGTGCGGGTTTTGAAGAATGTAAGATTCAGTCTGATAACTTTTAATTTCTCTGTTCTTCTAATTTAATACAGACACAATGGTCCCACATGCTTTAGAAAATGGACCATTTGCTGACAGTGGGTCATGCACAATGGTTCTCCCAGAACTGGTGCTGAAACACATTTAATTGCTAGTGCAGATTAAGGTTGTTAAATATTAATTGAAAAGAATTCATGAGGTTAGTCGACTAATCGGCTACTTGACTATTCTATAATCCTTGGAGGTGGGACCGGCAGCCAGTGAGCTCTGGCCCCACTCCCATGGAGTCCCCCTACCACTCCACACGGCTGCCTCTGTATCAGAGGCAGAAGTGTGGGGTGCCAGGCGGGAGCTGGACCAGAAGGGGAGCCAGCTTAAAAGCCAGATCCCCTTGCGGACCAGCTGCCTATCACCCAGTGCTGCTGCCTCTGTTTCAGACACAGCAGCCCCATTCCAGGTTGGGAGGTCTAAGCTCTCAGAACCAGTGTGAACTGGAACTGAGCCGAACTGCCCACCTGGCTCTTAATACACTTTCAATGCAGAGCCACAGGGGGATAGGTCCCAGACCCAGCACAGCCAGGACTGATGGCCAGCCTCCCAAAAAAAAAAAAAAAGAGTGCCGGCCCAGGGGGAAGGGGGGGAGAAGAGAGGGGGCGCACACGTAGTCTATAGCATTAACTAATAAGTTTTTGCTAATCGGTTAATCGACCACACTATTACATCCCTAGTGTAGATGTAGCAAAACCACATTCTGCACGATTACAGAAAGCAGGACTGAGGGCCATAGCTGACATTCAGCACTTGTAATTTAAGATTAAGAATGTCTCATGGAAAAATGTAGGACATTCAATTACCTCAAATTAGGATCTCAATGTGCATGAAAAATGCCAGTGCATTCTTCCACTGATGTCTCAGGGAAGTACGTACAACTCCGATTAAATTTTAGACCACCTACAGTGAGTGTATTTTTACTACACCGAATTCAAGTATTTTTGATGAGGGGTAAATTCTCATATCTTTTATGGATTTGTGAGGGAGGGAAGCATGGTCTGTGATTACCACACAAACCTTAAGTACTATAATTACTTGTACACAGGGCATTATATACTGCATTTTCTTTTAAATGGCTTCTCACTTTAGTTGTTAACTGCCACCTTTGGTCTGCATCATCTTTCTCTGACAAGATACCTCCCTGTCTTCTGGAGGTTTCTCCTGCAACACTTTCAACACTGGGCACATGGGATCTATTATCTCCCTTTGTCTCAGAATTCATTTCAAAGGGACATTAATGTATATTTAATAACCTGTCGTACAATTTAAGCCAGAGTTGATTTTAATTTCTAATGATAACCAATGGGTTTTACCCTGGTATGCAGAAAATCCCAGGCTAATCACCAACCATAGAATAAGAAGAGTTATTAATTGGCAAGTAAATGAGGAACGCTGAGATGGTTAACCTGGCCTCAAAAATCAAACTTTCAATGTCAGATTTTAGGCTATCATAGTAGCCCCAAGGTTTAATTATAACATGCTATCCTGACCAAGTATTCGCATGAAATCAAATGCTCAGCTGGAAAGACAAGCTCTCATTTTGACAATGTGACAATACGGAGTAAAGATTCAAAGTGAGGGATCCAATAAATAAATAATACAGGTTTTTATCTCACATCCATAGGCCTAGAGGCTGAGCACCTGCAAAAACTGAATTAAAGCAACCGAGTTTAGCGAGCTAAGGGCTTGTGTATATGTCAAAGGCTACAGTAGCACTGCCTACAGTGTTGGAAGACGTTCTCCCGTCACAGAAGGTAATCCATCTTCCCAAGAGGTGGTAGCTAGATCAACAGAAGAATTCTTCCACCAAGCTAGCCCTATCTACATTGGGGTTAGTTTGGCTTAACTGCCTTTCTCTGGGGCATGGATTTTCCCACCCAAGTGACAGTTTGATCTACCTGACTTTTTAGCATAGTCCAAGCCTCAGTTTCTGCTGCCCCCTCATTGATAGGTGCTAGAATCTGCATGTGTGGGTGCATGGAGAGAAAGACCGCTTCTCCTCTTCTTTTAAATTCCTTCTCTTTGCTGTTGTGTGTAAATTCTGCACTTCAGTCTGACCTTGGAAGATCTACGTCCATCCTTCTCTTCTCTGGAAGAGAGGTGTATGATTCTTGTTGACAGAACCCATCATCCCACATCTGGAAAATCTCCCATGGCATGTGCTGGTCGTTCTCAAAGCAGGAGGTACTGACTTCCTGGGTAGACTGTACGTAACCTGGACTGATGAAGCAATTTATAGTCTGGAAAGCCCAGATAGTACAGTGGCTGCAATGACCAAGAAAACAAATGACCTATTTGATTCTATCCTGACTGTCAGTTAGGACTGCAGGAGATTCTTGTATTGGATGCTTCTGCCTTAAATTGTCAAGCTGGACATTCAAATGTCTTTCCCTCCCTCTTTCATTGCTAGACTATCAGAGAATCAGAGTGCTAGGATAGTGAGATGTTTCGGTGCCATGTTTCAGGCTATTCACAATGTACAATCATTAGAGCCCTGCGCAGATCCAAAACCGGTATCCGCATCTGCAAAAGTGACCCATGGATAACCGCATCCACATCTGTAGATGTGAATAAATGGTGGCTATAAAGTAGATATCTGCGGATTTGCAGGGCTCTAACAATCATAGCCCAAGGAATGGAAGGCTAGGCAAAATGTTAGCTGTTCTCTGTTGTGTTCTCGGAGGATGCTGCTCTGTTTATCTGGACTCATGTGGTTAGAGATGAACTATAATGAGAGTCACCATCCTGTTTGAGGACTGTACTTGGGGAAGAATAGAATAGATGATTTTTGCTTGCCCTACAGCCCCTCCTAGACTGAGAAAAAAAAAAAAGCGCAAGCCACATTGGGGCCAAATCTGTAGGAGTGAATCATAGCTGCTGGAGACACAGGATAGGATGCTCCAATACAAAGGTGTTGAACACTCTGAAGAAAACTTCAGACCACCACTCTGGTCATCTGAAGTGGGCTGTGCCTACAGAAGCTCATGATCCCATCTACACATTGTTAGTCTATAAAGTGCTACCAGACTATTTGTTGTTTACGTTTTTCTCTGAAGGAAGGAAGGTCTTGGGCTTTGCCACCAGAACAGTCAGCATACCTCTAGGTCACCCCAGGACACCTTTTCTATCTGGAGGGCTGCAGACAATTAGCACATCTATGCTGATTTTAATAATTGACTCACAGGTTAAGTGGATACATTTAGATTGGATTCACAGGGATTAAAACACTTTTTCCATTTAAGGACAGATGGGATAGTAGTAATAATATTAACAGCAACAAGCAGCAGCATTTCTAATGTTATATTTTATAAATTAAGGAAGGGAATAAAACGCAGAGCTACGAAGAACAGAAAACAATGCGGACTCAAAGTAAGAGGTCATCTCTAATAAAAGCATAGATGTGTTCCAGGATATAAAAATGTATTCCAGTACTATTTCATTAACTTCATAGCTGAAGTCATTTTAATTGTGAACAGTCACAAAATAAAATCCAGTGAAGCCAAAGTCGATTCCCAAAAAGACAGCATAGTTAGAATGTCATATTAATCTGTCAAATTGTTTCTGAAAACCTTACTTTATATGGATTCCATACATTTAACAGCTACACAAGTAATACAGGACAATATCCAAGAAGTAGAGCAAGAACAATACAGCAGGAGGACAGAGGAGGAGGAATGAAGGAATATAGGGGACAAGTTCTTTTGAGAAAAGATATCAGAAATCAGTTCTGTTCCACCTTATTTTTAAAGGCAGGCAAATGATTTATTGCTTTCCTTCATGGTAAGGGAAAAAAAAACACAGAATTTTAAAGATTTTAACAGTGAAAGAACAAAACACTTTCCCTTGCTTGCCAGCCACATTCTAGGGTTTACCTAGTGTACTAGAATTAACGAGTCTCCTTTTCTTACTTTATTATTCATGACTAACATTTCATTTAAATAGAATGTCTGTCCTACTAAGAAACATACATTTTGCTTCAGTGAGTGAGCCAAAGGACTTTCTTCTACAGCAACTTATCTCCACTAACTGGCTTGGCTACTGTGAGCAGACTTTGTAAGACATTATCATCTTTCAAATCCCATCTAGCAGATGCAGCAAGGATGCAGGCAAAATCTTAATGAAATATGCATAGTAACATTAAAAAAAGGGAACATGAGTTTGGTATCTAATATATAATCACAATGACCAAGTCAGGTGTGCAGATTCCCCAGCATGGACTTTATTAGAGTTCAGTTATAAATACACACTCTTCAGACATTGGAGATGTAGTTCTGACTGATAAAGTAGCAGACAGGAAATGAAACCCCTCCCAAATGCTGCTCCTTATCTTGAAAAGCCCTGAAATTATTACTGAACTAATAAAGTAATTTTGTTTAAAAAGAAATGATTTTTTTTATAAAGGCAGTTGTGAGATTATTGCATTTTGCTGGCTGTGTACTGTGCTGACATAATAACATGGTAACTTCTGTGTGATTTGTTATAGTGGAGTCTGATAGTAAGGATGTAGTTAAACAGTATTTCAACTTCCATTCTAAATCCTTTGGAGAAAAGGGAATTTAAGCTCTTGGTTAGTGATAAATGTCACATTAAAATTTGCCATTTGCAATCTTTGCTTTTCGTTGTTTTGGTTTTATATGTAGCATATTAAGGAAGTGACTGAGATGCTTTCATGAATTTCAGTGAGGCTTTATAGAGCAATGACAGCTTTAATATTACCTACATGCATAGAAAAATGTTCCTGGACAAAAGCACTTGGGTTCTGAGACATAACACAGTCTGACTGGCAACCAGTAATTTTCCCACTTGTCACTTTCAAATCACTGAGGTCTCTGTAGCTGCAGAATCCTCATTCTGCAACCCAATTCTCTCATTCCATGCGGAAGGACATGCATTAGACAGCAAGGTTATCCTAGGAATTGCCTTGGCTTGGGAGACATGGGTTCAAATCCCTGCCACAGACTTCCTGATAGACCTTTGGCAAGTCACACAGGCCTGGATCCACAAAGAAGACTTAGGTATTGTGATGCTGAGCTTCACAGCATGTAACTTTTAAAGGCCTGGGGGGCGGGGGGGGGGTGAGAGAGAATCACAGGAATAACTGCACACCACAAAGCCTGGATTAGGCTACTATAAAATGAGTTAGGGGAGGAAGATGCCTCAGAATGTGATGCACAAAGACAGCATGGTATGCAGGAAGCCACCTAACGCACACAACGGAAAATGCAAGAAGGTTGCGTGTGCTTAGCTGCACCCCCCCTCTCTGAATTCAGTGCCAAGTCCTGGATACAGGGAGGCACCTATCACTGTCTCAGTCACGCAATGGGGTAAAACATTCAGCTGCCAGGCAACGGCCAACTTACAAATGAATGCCCTCACCACTAGGGCACACAATCTTCAAACTCTTGCTCTGGCATAATCAGTATTTAATCATTCAATCATTTAAGTGGAACAACTTTAATAGGAAAGATTCCGCAGCCTACTGGTTAGGGCACTCTGCTTCCCTTCCCCATACCAGGCACAGGAAGACCTGATCCAGCAGACTTCCACAGCCCACATCTCATAGGCTTTAAGGCCAGAAGGGACTGTCCAGATCACCTACTCCAGGGGTTCTCAAACTTCACCGCACTGCACCCTTCTGACAACCAAACTTACTATACGACCCTAGAAGGGGGGACCGAAGCTAGAGCCCCACCGTGCCAGGTGGGGGAGCCAAAGCTCATGGCCCTCAGACCCAGGCTTCGGCTCCAAGCTACTCTAAGCCAACCTTGGCAACCCCATTAAAATGAGGTGGTAACCCACAGCTTGAGAACTCTGATCTATTCTGGCAGGCCAAAGAACCTCACCTAATCCTATAAAAGATACCTGACCTCCAACTGATCTACTGAAGTCCCCAAGTCATGATTAAAGACTTCAAGTGAGAGAACCCACTGTTTACACGAGTGTAAACTTGACCCATGCTCCTGCTGCAGCACAAGGTGAAAAATGGTAACCACTCAGCTATAAATTGTACAAGTCCTCCTCCTGCTCCTCCCCTTGGTTGTTGCTACCTAAGAGCTCACTTGCTGGATTGGGCCCTGCATGCGACTTACATGGCCAAAGGCCCATCTCTCCCCTAATTCATGAAGGATTCCAGGACTTAGGCTGCAGATAGGGGCCAAGTCGCCTAGAGTAGGGCTGCAGTTCACATGATCAGATATCATGTGCACATCCATCAGGGATGATCTAGACCAGGGGTGCACAACCTTTTTGGATCCAATAAAGGGGGTCCAGAAAATTTTTTTGTTGGGGGGAGTGGGGGAGAGAATAGAGGAGAAGCGCAGCCCCTTTAATTGCCGCTCTGCTCCTGCCACTCCCCACCATATGTACGGGCACTGAGCCGGGAAAAGAAAATCCCGGCCGGCCCAGACCAAGGCACTGCAACCCCGCTGGAAGATAGCCGCACCACACTGCTGATCTAGACGGTGCTTGGTCGTGCCACGAGGGCAGGGGGCTGGACTCAAGGTCCCTTTCATCATATAATCATGGAACACTAGAACTGAAAGCAGAAACATAGGCCCCTAGGGAGCTTTTACAGCAAAAACTTAGGCACCTAAGTGAGTTGAGATGCCTACAAGATTAGCTGAGCTGGAGGTTGTGGATCACAGCAGAGCCTAAAATCAAGTTTAAGGAGCCTAAACACCTCTGTGGATCCCATCCTTGGTCGCTCTGCTATGCCCGTTTCTCTTCTGTAATATAGGACATTGCTACTTCACAGGGGCAGTCTGAGCATTGCCCAGGAACTATGCGAAATGAAGGACCTGTGTTTCTTTTCCATTCTGATTTGCTCTAGACCGTCCCCACACACAACAGAAAGAACCCTCAACGATTAGTTTTAGAAAACCAACAGAACTCTTCTTACCTCTACTGAAAAATTTTGGAGTGGCAAATGGAGTGTGCATCATATTAAATGAATTATAACATTTGTAAATTAGAGTTTAAAATTCAGACTGTGGCATGATTAATATTCTCAGGGGTAAGTTTTGGTTGATAAAAACATAATTGTAGTTATCTGATGCAGAAGTTAAATATGCTGTAACTCCAGCTCCATAATCCTGAATTTACTTATCTTCTCTTTATCTACAGGGCAATATTTAAAGAGGATAGAGATCCTGGTTTCAACTCCTTTGTTATATAACAATTTAACAGATAATTATTGCTATTTGTAAAATAATCAGATCTATTCAACACGCATTACACTGTTGTCTCAATGCCTTTGACTGTGGCAGTACTCACCAAAATGTAATGTGTGGGTTGCTGCACCCTCTGCTGGAGCAGAGAAATTATTAAATTATTACTACTTTTTTAAAAAGTGGGCTGCACAATTTTACACAACTAATTTCTTGGTTACTAATAAGGCCACAGATTATTTAAACTAATAATACAATTTCCTTTTCACCATTTACTTATTTTGCATTCCTTCAGCTTGGACAATAAAAATTAATGAACTGGTTTCAAAGTTTTGTTTGTAATCTGTTCTTTCAGGTTCAGACTGCTGCAAAAACTAAATTACTGTTATTCTGAATAGTTTAGAACAAATTAATAATTTCTCCTAGCCTTCCAATTTATTAACATTTGATTTTTAAAAGGTAAATGTTGGCTCAAATTTGAGTTGACAATATTTTCCTTATTAATGTGCTAAATAATTTGAGCATAAAGTAAAAATGTTAAAGGAATCACACTATCTGAAAATGCAAAACTAGTACTATGAACTGAAAGGGATTAAAGAAGGAAAATAATTGTGTCATGAATTTACTTTTTACATATGCTAGCACTTCGGATATAGCCATTTTCACTGTTTCCAATACCTAGGCCTCCACTGTGAAAATACACATGTGCTTAACTTTCACAAGAGGAGTCCCATTGAAGTCAACTGCTGGGCTCATGTAAAAAAAGTCAAGCATAGGCATAAATGTTTGTGAGATCCAGATATCAGTAAATTTTTCCTGATGCTCATAAGCATCCATCACAGAATAAAGAATAGAAAAAAAATACAATAAACATGAAATTACTACTATAAAGCCATAAAAACCAGCAGGGGAATTCATGGACAGGCAAATAGTACTTTTAAAATACCAAGTATTAACATCTGTTTTTATTTACCACAACAGTAGTTTAAATTATAACTCCTCACTATAATCTGCTAATATGGGGTCTCTGCATTTTAATGGATCTCTGGGGTTACGGGGGTACAAGGAATCCATGACAGTGGATCTAAAAGCAGCACAGGAGCCTTAAATGGAAACACTTCCGAAGTTAGGTCTTTAGTTTCGAGACCTGAGAAGAACTGATAAGAACATTCACACTGCTGGCATAAACATGGATTTCTTAGGAAATGACTGTTCACTGAAACCTGACTTACTTAAGGTCACAGGATAACTCTCTTTACTAGTTTGTGCTGAATGTTGTATTTATTAGAGAAATAAGATGTGTGTTGTATTTATTAATTACAAGAAAATATGTTCAGCAAATAAGAAAACCTGAATGTGCTTATGTCTTGCAATATAAGGTCTCAGCTTTGTGTAGTAAAGACAACTTGTTTTTAGGTGCGCTCTCCCACATCTTGATTTACACATTTCTTCCCATACAGCAGCATTAAAATGATGGAAACTTTCAGCAGATATTTTTCTTTCAGACACTGTTTAGTTTAAAAGCTTTGTGGTGGCAAATCTTTCAGCCTAGTAATTAAAGCTTTGGGATTTAACTTCTCTTTGATCTGTTATCTTCCACTTAGAATGCCAGCTTAGAAAAATTTAATGATTTTGCATGAAATCTTGCTTCCACTGACTTCAGTAGGGCCAGATTTTATTCTTGATTTGCTATTTTTTGTGTCACTTATCTACAGAGCTTAAAATTGGTAAAAAAACAGGCATTTGCGTATCAAATATGGAAAACTTGCATATATTTTAGCATATTTTGCACTATTAAATGTGAGCGACTACAAGGAATGTTTCCAGAGCTTGTGATGCAACTTATAAGCATACATCAAATTGTGACTAGGATGCTTAGTATGTTTTTCATTTTAAACTTTTTACAGGGAGCATTGTTATAGGCAAATTGAATTCATTTTCATTGCTCTAAACTGAAGCTGACATCAGCTGTATTTCTTTAAAAAAAAAAGTCTAGAGTTAAAATGTGATATTTTAACATAATTTTCCCCACGTCTCAGTTTGAGGGTTTTTTTGAGTTTTAGAACTTGAAGTATTGTTCTAACAGCGGTGACCGAATATCTGAGATAGCTGCCAAAATATGAATGTTTAAGCAACACTGAAAATCTAGTGCCAATATAGATCAATTCGTTTAAAGGAAAAATTGCTGAAATTTTCACAGGAACATAGAGGAAGAACTACAGTGCCTGTTTAGGTAAGTCAAGTACTAGGAGTACTGTACACTGTCCTAATACTCAGTTGGAAATGTCATGGAAATCATCATCCAGAAACTAAATTGCATCATCAAGGACACAAAATACAAAAAGTATGCAGTGGTCTTCCGTATCCCAATTGACTAACAGCACTGCAGGAATTCTTTAACATGTACTAAGTTTAAATTAGACTCCCTAATTATGCTCCATGCCAATTATGAACTCAGTTTTTATGAATGCTTACCAAAAATTAGCTGCAAAGAATCTTTCTGCGGTTGGCCCAGATCCTGCAAATCCTTATTTGTGTATTCAACTTCACTCTTACAAGTGGCACCACTAAATTAAATTAAGTGTGTGGGTAAGTGTTTACAGGACTGGGACCTTTGTTTGTGAAACGTTAAGGATGAACAATAATTCATCCTTGTGTTTAATCCAACTTGTTTACAAACACATCTTGACTAGTGAAGTTATTTTATTCTGTTCCTTAGATTTGAGACATTTCATATTTTATTTTATCCACATGTATAGTATGTTTAACTTGCTCACCCAGCCACCCCCAAACAAATCTATGGAATATTTCCCTTTATATACAGGAATAGAACATGTTGACAGAGCTAACAACATAGGAATATAGTGTAATTTTATCTGTTTTCCAGAGTATAAACTCACAATTCAAGGGATCAACCTATGATAAATTATACTCTATTTCAAACTATACAAAGTAACTTCAAACGAGGTATGGCATAGCCAGACAACCCTCAGGTGTATGGCTCTGACTGTTTATACCTAGTATGTTAAAATAAGTGAGATTTTGCATATACATCAGTGCTAATTCTGCACTGTTTTTATCAAGTTCCAGATATGACTTCAAAAGAAGTTGGATCGGACTATGAAAGCACTGAATTGTATTTCAAAAATACCTAAAACAGAACATAGCCCTTTAAAAATAGTACAGACTTCTGTGAACTGCACCCTGTACTTCAGAAATACCCCAGACAACACACTTAGGGTACATCTAGACTGCAAGTTTCTTTCCAAAGACAGCATCCACACCTCAAACCGGATCATAAAAGCGACCTGCTTTTTCAAAAGACAGCATCCAGACTGCATGGACGCTCTCTCGAAAGAAAGCCCTGACTGCTAGGACTCGACAAACTGCGGCGAGATCTACTCGTCAGCCCCGCACCACGCATGCGCACAGCGCCAGTGAACAGGGCGAATGGAGCAACCAGCTGAAATTTACTCACCACAGGTGAGTAGAAACAGCAATTTGTCAAGACCTGCTGTTTGCTATTCACAGAACGGACACTACAACACCTGTGCTTTTTTCGATTGCCTCTTCTTACGAAAAATGTCCCTATTCTGCGTCCACACATGCCTTTTTTCAAAAGAGCTCTTTCGAAAAAGACATTCTTCCTCGTAATTTGAGGTTTACCAATGTCGAAAAACCCCGTGTTCTTTCGATGTAATTTCAAAAGAACGTGGTTGCAGTGTGGACAAAGGTGAAGTTTTTTCAAAAAAAAGGGCAGTTAAAAAACAACAACAACAACAACAACGTAGTCTAGACATACCCTTTTAGAAGCACTAGGGAAGACTTATTTTAGATAGAGACAAGCTGAAGAAATGAGCCAATCACGGTCTTTTGAGATTCTGGAGGTAACATTTCCAGAACAGCACAAATCTAAAAAAATACCTTGCTCAAGTCACACAAGTCAGTAGAGAATCAGGCAAAGAACCCACATCTCCACAGCCCAGATTTTTGCTTTAACCACTAGCCCATGCTACTCGAGAAGGTTTTTTAGAAATAAAACTTATATTGAATTTGTTTTCCTTTTATTAGCAGTTGCCGGCCCATAAAGTGTTCCCAATTAATATTCAGCTCAAAGTAAACCTCCATTGAACATACAGGGGAACCTCTCTGGCCCAGCACCCTAGGGACCTGTGCCAGTTCCGGCCAGGGCTATGCCCTCCACTGCAGCAGCTCTGGACAGCCCCACTGCCTCCAGCCATGGCCGGGGCTGTGCGCCCCACCACAACAGCCTCCACTGGGGCTGTGCGTCTGAACCTGGCCAGAGGCGGCTCTCAGATCCAGCAATACCCACCAGAGTGTCCTGGATTTTAGAGGTTCAACCTGTACTGAAAAGCAGCAGAATGAAGTGTACATTTCAATGATATTCTGGAGTAAATTATTGATAACTGACCTCCTCCTCAGAGTCATCTGCAAAGACTGAATGTTTCTTCAAAATCAGAGTTTTCTGCAGTGCTTTCTTGGGCATAATAAGCCCGTATCTGGAGTAAAAGGTTAGAAATCACCATTTTATTATTATTGACAGTAACACGGTAAATAAATCCACTATGGAAATAATATTATATTCCAGGACACAGAAAACTACCCAAGCCAATTTAAAAAACAGAACTTGCACACTGCCAAGATCAGTATCCGTATCAGTTACTGAGCCATAAGTCAGACGTTACCTGACACGAGGGAGCCAGCCTTGCCACCCATTCATATGCTTCTCCTACAACTCTCTTTATGCTTTTTTTCATGCCATCTACTAGGGATGTAAAATCCCATTTAAAAAGTTAATGGTTAAATGTTAATTTTAACCAGTTAACTGGGATACTACCCACAGCGAACCTGGCCAGGCTGGAGTAGCCCCCTGCCCTGTGGCAGAGTCCGGCTGGAGCGTCTCCCTGCGTCTGGGGCCACCATGCCGAAGGCTGCTCCGACCAGGCTGAATCGAACCTGCCGCAGGCGGGAGCTGCTTGGGCTGGGCCAGCCACACTGTGCCACAGGCAGAGGACTGCTCTGGCCAGGCCCACCGTACCACGTCGTGCGCAGGGAGCTGCTGGTTAACGGCTTACCTGGCAAGCCTTACACAGAAAGAGTGATGCTTACCAGTTAATCCTTTACATCCCTACCATCTGCTCTGCAGTCAGAGCTGGTCCACAAAGCCAGTACTCTCTCACTTAAATCCCTCCTTAAAGTCCACTTCTTCCACAAGAACTAAGCAGGGCTCATTATTCTTCAAAGGATTAAACATGGCTATAATCGCGTACACAATAATCAAAATTTATAGTAAGAAAAATGCTGCTTGAGAACTTACAGGAGTTTGATCAAAGGACATTTACTTTGTATATTTTGATATATTAACAATGAGTGTTCTCGTGGTTATAAAATTTTAACTTTTTCAATCTCAATATCTATTGTGGTTAAATAATTATTGTCTGCCCCTGTTGTCTCAACTCCCACAATATCACACAACTGTGAAAATTTAAATTGATAAAAATAGAAAAAAAGTTAAATATAAAACTGATATTGATTGTTGAAATGATGGCAGAATTTCATTTTTCCAAGTCCACAAATAAGCATTTGTCTTTAAGAGATTATATCAACTTTTTGGGAAGGGTCTGTTAAACTCAGAGGCTGCGTCTAGACTGG
>JANRFK010000867.1:22441079-22458529 GCA_030068395.1 Apalone spinifera
TCTATTATGGTGTCTTTAAACCATACCAGAGGTCAGACGAGAGGTCAGACGAGATGCTTACTGTGCTCTCTTCTGGCCTTGCAGTATATGAAACATAGGGGGGCAGTGAATGATGTTTTGCTGGGACATTTTACCCTCATTTGGGACTTTCTTCTCCAATACCTTACAGGGTGAGAAGTTGCTTATACTGGTGCAAAATGGGTATCCAAGGCTGCCATTCATGTAAAAGAAGAATTCTCATTTGGTGATGTTTTGCAGGCACGCTCCACAGACATAAATGTCTTCACAAGCTGCAAAGAATCAGGACTTGGAATCAGAAACCTAAAATCGGGCACCTTGTTTCTTGTAGGAAATAGTCTGAACAGTACAATAAAATGCTGTGAGATGTTTCTTCATTCAGACAGATGGCAATGGGGTTTTCTTTTCAGAGGAGAACTGATCATTTGAAAATGTTCCTAGTGTGAGAGGGTGGGAAACAGGCTTTCTCCAATTGATGTTTAATCTAAGACAGCGGATACATACAAATACTAGTACTCCCAGCTTGTGTTAGTGTGATCTCTACCTTAATGAAGTTCCTGTCTCTGCTGCCTGCCTCACATTCAGCTGTGCACACTATAACCTGCAGTTGACCATTGGCTCCTCCAAATTGTGATCAGGCTCCAGTGCAGTGCCATATTCAGGTGGGTGATAGCAGTAAAGGGAAGTGTAGTTGAGCTCTTAGCTTGGTTCAGTTGCCTGAAAAGGTGAAGATACTGAACTAGACAAAGTCCTGGTGTGTTACGTGACTCATTCATGCAAACTATGTAATATTTAAGCATCCTATCTTTTTGTTCCATTCATAATGCTTAGTAAGTAATTTGTATTCACAATGACTTGTTTGTGAGAATCTTCTAAAGGAATAAGTGTTTGTGGCTATCAGTATAATATCTATAAGGACATTGTTCCTAGAAATATCACTGCAAGTGACCTGAAAAGCCTTTCCTCCAACAACAATATGAAACCCACTTGCCAGTTCAAAGCAGGGATCAGATAATCACCATCATCTTATATGAGGAGGCTAAAAGCAACCTGCAATCTCAAATTAGAAAGTATTTGGTAGACATCACACTTTGTCAACTAAATAAAGAAAAAGAAGTTTAATTTCCCAACATTTTATTAAAAAACTGATTCTGCCAAAAGATTCTTTATTGCAAAGATGGAATCTTGCAACAGAGCAGTAAAGTTTGCTGTAAACAAGCTTCAACCCAATAAGAAAACTCCTTTTCTCATCTTAAAATTAGGAGGATTTTCCAGAATAAGCATACTGCCCATTGGGAGTAACTGAAAGCATGCTCTTCAACAATTCTTTCTAGGCTTAAAGTGACTTTGAAAACCTCACTTCAGAAAAATGAATCTTAATATGCAGTTCAATTCAGGAGGATTTTTTTCTGTTATCATTTATGAATCATGTAATGTGCTAGACATACAAGTTCCATTTTTCCTCTTGCTTAATCCTCTTCTCTTTTCAGAATTAAATGTAAACCAGGGAGTATTTTCTTCAGTCAAGTACCCTGAGTTTTGAATGACCCACCAATGCTATCAAAATGGTTCCTTTTAATGTTTCTAAAGAATTTACTTATATATTCCTAATGCTTTTCTATAGCTGTTAAGCAGCTTAAGAATAGCAAACCTAAAGCCAAACATTTAAAAGTAACATTAAATAAAAGATTCACTGGGCTTAGAGGACAGTAAAACTTCTCGACGTATTTGCAATCAGGCTGGGTCTTGGAGTCAGAAATGTTAAAGGTGAATCTTGCATGTGCTGTAGTTCCTTTGTGAGCTCTATTAGCGTTAGACAGGTAAGTGCCCAGTTATACAGGTATTCAACTGGAACTGAATTATGCTTCCACACCTCTTCTCTTGGTATATCTGAAACAAACAAAAACAACACATAAGTCCATTCCAATATTAGGGCTAGTTCTCTAGTAGGGATGTAAAATCCCATTCAATTGGTGAACTGGTTAATGTGATGTTTAACCTGTTAGCCAATTAAGGGGGCGATGGGTGGGGGAGACACTCCACATGAATTCAGGTATGTATGCTAGTGAATCATGCTAGATGAGAATAGGGATGAGAAAGATTAACTAGTTAATCAGTAAGCATTGCCCTTAATAGGTAATGCTTACCGGTTCTAGTAAACTGGTGGGGACTGGAACAACTCCCTACCCACTGTGGGTGGGGGACTACTCCAGTCCCGTGGGGCCTGACACAGACAGGAGCTGCTCCAACCCCCACCAGTTAACCAGAACCAGTAAACATCACCCATTAAGAGTGATGTTAACCATTCACATCCCTATATCAAGAGCATGATCCGCTAGCATAGATGCCTAAGCCCACATGGAGTCCAGCTGAAGTCAGTGGAATTTCGCACAAGCTAAGGGGTTCCATAGTAGCAGATTCTGATGCAGAAACATGACCTAGAGTTTTTCACTTACTGAAGAAATCCAAAATGAGTATCCCAAAAGTCATACTGCAGTAGGAAGTTCCTACTTTAGGCCTTGAACTACAACAGACATACTTTCTAGCTGAGTGAAAATGAGTCACCTACATCCAACGCTGCATATTTCATTGCTCAACATGGCTTTTCTGCAATAGAAACATACTAATGTTCGATGGCTGGTTATAAAGTTGTTATTTGCCTTTTCAATCCATTGAATTTGCTTTACAAATGCGATAGCTTTTTTAAAAGGAAACAAACAACATTCATGATTGGTATGTTAGAAAGCTGGCACCTGCTGGGAGCAAACAAATCGTCTACCATTACTGTCTGACTAGTCTGTGCAGTGTAGTTAGTTGTAGCAGTATCAGCGAGACAAGGTGGGTGAGGTAATATCTTTTATTGGACCAACTTCTGTTGGAGAAAGAGACAAGCTTTTGAGCCACAAAGAGCTCTTTTTTGTCTCCCTTGCCAATAGATATTGGACCAGTAAAAGATACCTCACCTACCTTGTTTGACTATTAGGAAAGTTTGTTTGTATATTAGATGTGTTTGCGTGTCTTTCATTTTGGACGGTTGGAATAAATCAGCACTGTAACTATCCTTGCAGAGATCATGTCTGGATTCAGTAGAGCAAGTAAGTTGACTTTCACCTGTGCTGAACTTTGCCCATAGAATTTTAAAAGGTCTTTTTGACATGTTCATGGTTGAACCCAAAGAAACATCAGTGTGTTGTGTACGCATCCCAGTGTGTTTGGACCCAAAGACAAGGGAATGGCATAGACACGGCAGATGCAGGTAGAAAATCCTGTTGAAGGGTAAATACCAATATTTGATATTGTATATGAAATTCCCTTGATAGAAAGGTGACTTCTTCTCTCTGGCTCACTAAGATCATAAGTGAGCTCTAGAAGCCACCATCGTGTTTAGACATGGTTGTAGCCAACAAGGTAGTAGCCTGGTTTCTCTGAGCAGGTAGTAGCCTGGTTTCTCCCTTTATTTTTTTCTGAGAATCATGCTATAGCCTAATTAGTTTATAGCACAGTTTTGTTCTCAGACATGCATGCTACCTTTTAAGCCTGTCACCCCTAACCTATGTGATTCAAGCCAGGATGATCCATTCCTTCCCAATCCTTTATTTCTTGTGCAATTGTTAATATGCATTCACTCTTTCAGCTTGATGCCACGATTCTTCCTAATTATTTTCCATTTCTTAAATCTGAATTGTGTACCAACCAGGGATAATTATTGCTGTCCTGGATTGCCTGTGATAGCAAAAGCCTGGACTTGACCCCAGAGGTCCACCCCAGTTCTGTGCCCTATAGTCCTATGTTTTTATTTGTGTTCCTGGTCACTTAGGTGCTGCAGAGATTTGTATAACTCTCCAGAGTCAGGGGTAGTCAGTAGGTGGACTGCAGACCAAATCTGGACTGGCAGACGCTTTTGACCATAATCTGAAATCATTTTTTCTGGAGTCTGGCCTTTGACAATACCTTGACCAAGAAATCTGAACCTTGACAAAAAATAATTACACTGACCTAAGCTGTGAGAGAGATCAGATGTGTCCTTGCTGTTCATCAGGTTGCTTTAGAATGCGGACATCGGTCTACATTTTTTCCTGACCTGTTTTAATTCATCCTGCTCCAAAACAGATTAACTGTTCATGCTAATTTTAAATGAAGGTTTGACAGTTCCCCTACCTAGAATGTCTGCATGAATCCATAAATGAGTTACGTGCTTTCAGAAAGTTTCTTCCATAGCAGCTTGATTTTTCTTGATGGACTAGTTGTATGTTTTATAGATTCTGCTTTAATAAAAAATGTAATTAAACATGACAGTTGTTATTCTGTAATATGGTTTGTTGTAGTGGGCGGTTTGAACTTAATAAATCAGTCATGTATAAATCAATTCCATCTTTAAATTACTGTTTATTGGTATTAAGATTTGGCTAGGTGCTGTGCTGGACTTTAATACTATACTTCTGACATTAAAATGCTAGTGAAGGTGAGAAAAGCAAAGTGCTTTTTCCAGGTTCGGATTCTGAGGACATTTAGTTGCCCTTTTTGGCTATTTTGATATGTAACAATTAAAGGTCACTAGGAGGTACATAGCATTAAAAGGGACCTGGAATAATTCCAATGTGTATATCACTGAGAAGTTGTATTTCGCTGATCTCTGTTGCATTACTGGTGCATGCTGTAGGCAGTTAAGTGCTTAATATTCTATTAGAGTCCAGGTGTAGGGGCATGTGAGGGGCACAGGAACTTGTATCTAACTGATGTGAAAGTTGTAGTACATTTGAAATTGATACATATGACTGTCCCTGTTAACTGCATGGAAGACCACTGAATTGTCCTATCAGTATTTGGTTTGAGTCCAGAATAGTTTACATGCTAAGTAATTGTTCCTTTGTAGACTAGCAGCAGCTTGTCTTTACAAATGCAGAACTATATTTTTCCAGTCTACATGCAGGGCTTGAATTGTGGGAAAAGTGGGACCATGTGGGGCTGCTCTTGTTGCTCCAATACTTGAATATCAGAAGGGAAGCAGCCAGGCTTTGTTACATGTTTACTGTTCCTGCCTAGGCTATAGCTATAAAAAAGGTACATGTGTCAAGGTAGGATTAATAAATAAGCCAAGTTTAATTAGTGCCAACCGCTCATCTGCTTTTAACAGACCCTCCATCTAGCATCAGCTCAGCAAAGAATAATTTGTTCTTTAAACAAATGAGAGTACCGAAGGGGTTTTATATAAAAAGATGCTGCTGTTAAAATCTAAACAAATCCTGTGGGTTTGTTACAGGGGACTAGAAGATGGACCCAGTGTTGCTCGGGTCCGTAATTCCATTGATTTTTATTTTTTGGAAAATAAAATGAAAATGTACGTGTTTCATTTAAATCATTGCTCCAGGGTGAGGCTGCCCTGGGGAGAGGGAACTATCTCAGGGGTGAGGCTGCCCTGGGGAGAGGGGATTATCCCAGCCCTCTCTCACCGCAGCACCTTGGGGCCAGGTGAGAAGTGCCTCTTCATGGCCACTGCAGCTCCAGTGGGCAGAGCTGGAGAGGAGTGCATGTCCCCCAGCTGGGGCAGGTCCAGGCTTCTGTGCCCCCTTGCTCCCCAGCCAGAGTGAGGAATGCAGCAAATTGTGCACTTTTCTGTGTCACTCCCTGACAAAGGGGGATAGCCAGCAATACTCCTGTACAAATTGGGGGGAGGGGAAGTTTCAGCCCCCTCCACCCTCCCTAAAGGGTGCCTCCGGGTTGGGAGGCTTGGGGCTGGGGCAGTCCCAGACGGAGGTGGGACTTGCCCCCGGCCATCCCCTTTCACCTGCCTGGTGATTCTGTCTCTTTTCTGTATGGTTTTATCAGAAGCAATCCCATTCTAGGCACATCCCATTTTCCTGGCACAACCCAACCCTGACCTGTTATGTTAAGAGGAAGCTGTATACCGAATTTGGTGGTCCTAGCTCTTACTGTGTAGGAGGCATTCTTGAACAAACAAACAGACAGACTCACAAACTCTTAAATATATAGAAGATGTTCAGAATTATAGCAGCCTCTTCCATGGCCCTACCGCCCTGGGAAGCTCATCCTCATAAGAAGAGGGAGAGTGAGAAAAGATGGACTGAGGCCAGACCCTTACTTGCAACCAGCAAGCACTTGGTGTGTCTGTAAGCTGTTGTTTACAAACATGGTGATTGGCCACTTTTATGCTCCCCCAATCCTGGGGTTGTTCTCTCCTGTGTCAGTTCCCGGGTACTAGTCAGAGCAGGCTGATATGTGTACAACAGGGCTATGTCTACATTCGCGGCTTCTTGCGTGAGTAATATGCAAATGAGGCTAAGCTTGGAATATCGCCCAGCCTCATTTGCATACCTAATGAGCCACCATTTTTTTCAGAAGAGGCTCTTGCGCAAGAAGGAGCGTCTACACTGCCCCTTGAGAGAGAAAAACCCTCTTGCGCAATGCTGTTACACCTATTACTTTTCAGGAAGAATGGCATTGTGCAAGAGGATTTTTCTTGTGCAAGAAGGGGCAGTGTAGACGCTCCTTCTTGCGCAAGAGCCTCTTCTGAAAAAAATGGTGGCTCATTAGGTATGCAAATGAGGCTCGGCGATATTCCACACTTAGCCTCATTTGCATATTACTTGCGCAAGAAGCCACGAGTGTAGACATAGCCTAGGAGTTTACTCATCAAAGTAACTTTTGTTGTCCGAATGTCTGGTGTCTGCCGGCCTGTGCTGAGATCACTTGCCCTGACACGTGTTGACGGAACCCATTTCAAAGCAGATCAGCTGCCTTCTCTTAGAGTTGTGAGTTTTGGTTTCATACCTTGTCCGGCTGTCTTGATCAAAAAAGATTGCACAGAAGTTCAGAATGCTTTGTCTGTGATTTCATTAGTTGGGGAACCAAAAATATACCCGGGAGTTCATGGAGACAATACTTAACTGCAGCATGTGATCCCAGAATTTGTTTTTGATATATACCTTTTATACAATTAGCCAGCAGCCTCTCCTGAACTGGCACATATGTGGCAGTTGGGTCAACGCAGCAAATCTTCTGAATCAAATCACCATCAAGCTTCTGCAGTGAAAAGAATAGAATCACAGGGTGGCCAGGAAAAACAGGAAAGGATTACAATGTCACTAAAGGTATCCAAGCCAAACTGCTGGGAAGTTTGTGGGAACACTGATGGCGATAGAGAGGCAGAAGGGAGTGACGGTGGCAGGAGGCTGGGACAACTGAAAAATTGAACAGTGGGGGGGCAGATGAGTGAGCATATGAAGAGCAAAGGGATGGGGGGGGTCTAAAAGTCTTCTAATGGTTCTAAATAAAATGTCCTTTCAATATAATAATACATTGACTGTAATGCTACAGCTGTTTATTCCACTATATTCTCTATGTCTGTTTATACAGAGAAATATGCATTAGAGTTGTATTTTACACAGACGCCTTTGCCATATATCACACCTCTCTAAAACCCTGGAGAAACAGAAATCATCACTCCTAGTTCTGCTGTCCAGGCTAGTAATTCACCATCTTGGATTATGTTTACTATGGAACTTTTTGAAACAAACAAATTGCCAGTTGGTCATGACAGAAGGGAACCCAAGGGTGGGCAAAGTAACTATGAGGAACTGGAAAGAAAGAGAAGGATGAGTGAGAACCAAAAGAGGGCTGTGGTGGGGAGTGGAAAGGAGGACAGACGGCCCATTGCAATCAGATTTTTTTGTAGAATAAGCTGAAGTGTTATAGTAAATCACATTCCATATTACATTTTCAAAGATTTTCATGGTAAGCTAACATCACTGTTAATTCCTGGAACTTGATAGGAAACGGATATTTTTTTCCTTGTGTACCTACTGTTCAGGCATAGACATAGATTTATGAAGTTTAAGTCCAGAAAGGTCTCTGTTCACTTTTTTGTTTTCCACTCTTAATGAAATCTGGCCTGCTAACCCTGTAGGCCCACAGCCACTTCCCAGAACATATCTCCAGGAGGTTATTTCTCATATCTTCCTTGGCAAGTCCCACTGTGTCTTTTTACCTAGACAGAGACCTGCACAAAAACTTGCTATCTCACCTGTACGCAATGACGCCAGTTCTCAATCTTCTCAGAACCCACGCACTCTGGGTAGGAAAGAAGCAGCACAGCCTTTAGTATGTTATGCACCATGGCTGGAGGCTCTGTGTAGCTCTTTATGTCAGCAAATGACTCAGGATCGAGTTGCTGGACACACTCACGCAAGTCCTGCAGCATGAGCCGATGGAAGAGAATCTTTGTGCGCCTCAGATCCGCAGCACGTTCTGCAACTGGAATCACAAGCCAGCCTTTCAAGGAGAGGCTCAAAAGCACCTGCTACTGAAGATGCTAACCCTAACCCTATGGTTTTGAATGCAGGGAACTGTCCTCCCTGTGACTCACTTTCCCTTGCTGTTCTAATTCAGATAGCATTCGCAAACGGTCTATTTCCAAACAGCCCAGGGAGACTGCCAGTGCTTTCAAAATGGAGGTGGGCCCAAGGAAGGGAGGCAAGGCTCACGATCTGGATTTCAGTCTGAGCACTTCTGAGGAACACACAGGCCCAGATCCTCAAAGGTTGCTAGATCCACTTACCTCAATAGTAATAAATACCTGTGAGGAGCTGGGCCTGAGCCTCTGAAACATTTTTCCTCCCTTGATGTGTTTCTCAGCGTCAGCTGTACTTGTCTGAGTGCTGTCTTAGCTGTACCTTTACTTGAGAGCAGCCACAGAAACCTAGCCCTGTGCACCCAGTACCTAGGACATAGATTGGGTCTGTTTCTCCTGAAGACTCCTTCAGTATCTCAGAGCAGGCCGCTTGGGCCATCTTCAGCATTATGCACAGGTCTCTGTGCTCATGAGGTGGAAGCCCCTGGTAATGCGCAGGGCTGAGGTCCAACACCCCGAGGGCCCGTCCTGTTGGCTCACGGAGTGGAACTGCCATGTGAGGCTCTCCAGAGATGAAACTGCTAATGACCTCGGAGCTGTCTGTGCACTTAAAGAGGTAATCTCTGAAATGACAGCAAAGTGAGGACAAGAACATGAACTCTACAACTCCAGCCTTCGTGGCAACTACTATCGCATTTATAGGGCAGGACCGACATAGCTCGCTGGGAAAGGGAAGGAATTTTTATGTCACTAAACCAGCTGCTTTCTTCCCAGCTGCCAACATGCAGGCAGATACAGGCATCTTTGCAGCCATATAGGAAGGAGAGAAATAATATTTCGGATCACAGCCCTGCTCACTCTAATCTAGTGCAGAGCATCGTAAGGGTATAACAAACACTAAATTAGTGCTGTATTCTTGCTGCAAACACAGTTTCCAATTCATAACTATGTTGACATTGGCTCTGTGGAGTTTCATAAAAATAAAAAACATTTGCTGGAACAGCAAGTAACTTCTTGACTAAGTTTGGCAGCAAGGGAAGATGTATTTAATATGATGTACTTCAGGGAAAGTGAAGATGACAGAACCAGGAAAAAAAGATACATTTGTTTAAAGAACCGAATGCTCAAGATATGGGGCCTTGTCCTGCAAACAGCCAGCACCCGACCCAGTGCTTTCTTGGAGTGTATGGAAGTACTGATGGGAGTGAGCAATATCTTGGTGTGGAACGTTCACAGGATGGAACCTAAAGAAAAGGTCCCTAAGCCTGGATAATTCATTACCGCACACACAGCAGATACCATGATAGAGAGCATGTGACAGACACCATCCCACCGACTGTCTCCAGCGCATGCATAGTCTGCCAGCCGTAGGCCAGACATTGCAGTTGGACTTAATCCACTATCCTAATCCTCTAGCCAGCAGCCAGCAGGAATGCAGCAGGAATTCTAGCCACTTAGCTCACCTCTGGTGAGTGCTCTTTGCATGTGTTACAGCACCCACACGGACGGCTACAGTAAAGAGTCTCCAACCCACCTGAAGATATTTTCTCTCCTGCGGAGCACAGTGGGAGGGGAGAGGTGTTGCATAGGCCCAGAGTGATCTGTAGTCATCGTCATGCGCAAAACATAGTCACCTGCCTTGAAAAGAGGAAAGGGCGGTTGTGTTGCATTCAGGAAACAAACATCCAATTTGAAGCTATGAGAGCCACTGCTTAATTCCCAGGGCTGTGCTCTCGTTCACATGCAGCCTCAGTGGGACGATTTAAGGACAGCTTCTAACTAGGGGTACATCTACACTAGCCCCCTAGTTCGAACTAGGGAGGCTAATGAGGGCGACCAAAATTGCTAATGAAGCGTGGGATTTAAATATCCCGCGCTTGATTAGCATATTCCTGGCCGGTCGCCATTTTGGAAACTGACTAGCCTGAAGTAACTGCCCGCGTCTACACGCAGCAGAGAAGCGCAATTCCGAGATAAATCCCTTAGTTCGAATTAACAGTTAAACTCCAGGTGTGGTGTTATCCCCACAGGCCCAGATTTGAGTGCTCACCATGCAGTATGGGTGTGTGCAACATCTTCCTTTGACTGGCCTAATGGAACTTATCCCCACACTCCAGGCCTGAAGGATACCAAGAGGTGGGTGAGTCTCAGCCTAGTAAGGGGGCTACCTATGGACAGTTCATTTGGAAGTTCGTTTGCACTGTCTATAGCTCCCATAGATATAGCCCCTGGGGCAGTGTATGTGCCAGATGTGAAGCACGCTGCCATCTTTAGAAGCAAAGCACATGACTAATGGGCAGCCAATCAGATGAAAAGGAAAAGCTTGGACTGAAGAGTAAGATGCCCGTGGGAACCTGCACAGTCCCAAATATTTCATCCTCTTGCTTTTCATCCACCTAATTCAGTTTGAGGTAACCGGACAGGTGTGTCAGTGTCTCGAGGCCTGCTGCGAAATTGGCATGTGAGCTGCTGGCGAGTGGGCCGCCCTTACATGCGAGCTAATTGGGAGCAGTCTGCGTCTGGATTTGTCTTTACACTTTGCCTGCTGAGGTCATTTCAGGATGAGGAGCCAGAACATTGACCACTTGGCCTTTCCCTACCATTGTTCTGGCTGGTTTTCCCCTCCATGGTAGAGCAGTTCCCTTTTAGGACCCGTTTGGCAGACAGCTGCTGAGTGGGCTAGCATGGTGACCATGTGGTTATTGTTCTCTACTTCCACAGGGCACTGTGGCGCCAGGAATACTAACAATCCAGTTCCTGCAGCTCATAGAAGAAGCTTACTGAGGGTGCTGCTGTTGAGTTTAATGCAGTAACTGATGGGAATCCCTATCAGCCTTTCTTGATTGAAGGAAGATCACCATAAGAAACAGTGGCATCCTCTGGAGCAGGAACCTTCCTTCCCTTTTCCCCCACAGACTCTGCTGACTGATAGCGTCAGGCACTGGGATCTGTGGCAGGATTAATCTGGCTGGGAGCTAAGATGAGCTAACAATGCTTGGTCCCTGCCAAAATGCACTGGCACAATTCGTCACTACAGGCACGTCTACACAGCGGGGTTTAAGCTACGTCAATAGCATAGCTTATTTTGAAATTGAAATTGGGAGTGTCTAGACAGCACGTATTTCGAAATAGAGCACTCTTACTCCGACTCCCCTTACTCCTCACACAATGAGGGTTACAGGAGTCGGAGTAAGCAGTCCTCCAGCTCGACAGTATTTCAGCAGTATTTCGAAATAACTGCCTGCTGTGTGGACGCACACTAAGTGATTTCCAAATAATGTTGCTGTCTAGACATAGCCTAATATAGCAAGAGGTCTCTTCTGTGCTGTGGTCTAAGCCTAATGTGAAAGGATGACGCGTACCTTATCTTTGCCAGGCTCCACCAGGTACGTAGTGATGTTGCGGATGGTGGGTGCCCTGGTGCAGAGCCAGCCCACAGCAGTGAATGCAACCTGCAATATGTTTTCCAGTGTGCGGACATGGTGGTAGGCGTCGCTGAATACACGGGAAACCCCCTATGGAAACAGCTCTTGAAATGACTTGGAGATAAAGTTGGCGATGTTTTCATAGTACATTAAGCATAACAATTAGCAAAATGTTAGTCTATCAAAATCACTTTTCAAGGGCAGAACCTCTAAGAATTCAAGTATCCTGTGACTGCCAGAGCTCAGGGCGCAGGCCAATACAAGATCTCTGAGGCCTTGCCTCCCATTGCTGGCATATTGTGCTCCCTTCTGGCCAAGAGGAGTAGCTACAGCGAGGCTGGTTCCAACTGCAGGTATTTACCTGCATTCTGGCCTGGTAAGAGGAAAAAGAAAATACAAATATAAAAGAGAGAGAACTAAGGCTAAGTGATGCCTACCTACGGCTAGACTGTGTGCTGCTCTCATTTCTGGCTACCGTGTATCTCTGTAAAGTTCCCTTCCTATTGCATCAGAACAGCCACTGAGATTTTCAAGCTTCTATTTTTGTTGCACCCATCCCTGCATTACCTGGCTGCTCATGCCATCTCCAACTTGACTTCAGCTAATTTGAATCATTATCAACCAGCAAAGCAGAAATGTTTGAAGAGACAATACTGAAAGTTTTAAGGCATTGACCCAGCCTGAAACAGCGGCATATTTGGAAACACTTGGAAAGGAAGCTGAAGTGCAGGGGTTTGCAATTAGTCCAGAAAGTATAAAGTGAACAGCTTCATGGCACAAATATATAGCTACATTCATGGCGAGTTGGTTCATCAGTGGCTATTAGCCAAGATGGTCTGGGAAGCTACCCCATCCGCTAGATGTCCATAGACTTCTGACTGTCAGAAGTGAGGAACTGGACAACCGGGGATGGATCACTCGACAAATTGCCCTGTTCTGTTCATTCCCTTTGAAGCATCTGGCACCAGCTGCAGTTGGACAGGCTAGAGGTCTAACCTGTCCTTATGTTAAAAACACCCCACCCCTCTGGTTAGTAAATAACTGCCAATGACAGTGACTTTGTACAAGCGATTGCGCAGTGCCCCACTCACATGGAGAGGGGAAGCCTCCTCAATAAAGAGCTACTACAAGGACAGTATCTGTGCTCTGTCCGTCCCATCGGGGGAAGTGGATGGGCAGTGCATTTTCAGTTGTACAGCTGCTGTACATCCACAGTGAGGCCTGGAAGGCCACTCAGTCCCTAATATCTGAAGCCTCCATTGAACCTGCTTTTCTCATTCTGCCTACCTGATAGAAACTAATCTCGTGGGTTAGGAAGATGGTTTGCTCACACCGGTCCCGCAGGGTGTCAAGTCCTAAAATCCCAAAGATTCTCCATCGGGAATCTTGCAGTGGCAGCACCAGGAATGAGCCTCTCCTCTCCCGTTCTGGCCGATCGTAGTTCCAGAAGTGGATATTCCCATGGAGCTGAACTCTTGGCACATGGACTGGTTTCCCCTCTTCTGCTGCTGCAAAACTGAGGGACAGGAGCACCATGAGGAGGGCAGGAGAAAATTAAGGTGGCAGAAAAAGTCTAGGAAAGCTTGGAGGATTTCCGAATGCATCTAGGAGTAAAATAACCCAAACACGGGTGTTCTGGGGGAGAGGGACCTTGAGAGCAGCAATGCCTTGAAGACACCTCCAGCCAGGAAATGGTAGAGCGCTAAGGAGACAGGAGGATGCAATGCCACCTAGCAGCACACAGGCAAACCAAGAAACAGTGCTGTCAGGGACTCTCTTATGGCGCGATAGCATTGGAAGGTGATGGTCCCACTCTATCAGGCACTGACAAAACCACCCCTAGAATATTGGGTAGTCCTGGGGCACCTGAGAAACTAACAAAAATATAACAGATAAGACCCACTTCATCATCTGCCTCTTGCTTCCCAGAACTTTAATGACAATCACACTTAGCACTTACATGGCACTTTTCATCTTTAAAGTTCAGTAAATATCTGCCCAAGAATGTAATTAATAGAGACAAGTGAAGGGGACAGTTCAGAGGGGGGTAAAAGCACTGGATGATGTCTAAGGAAGGAGGTGAAGAGATAATGATGTAGAACTTCCAGATGCAATAAGGGGACCTGTTGATGGTTTCCTAGTGCTCATAGGGTGCAAGAGACGGGGAAGTACTTTGTAGCAACGGGTGGGGGTGTCTAAGAAGCAGTAAGGGAAGGAAGTGGAAAGAAGGAAATCGTAGGCTGAATATGACCCCACAGGGGTTCTCAACCTCATTCTTTCTGAGCCTCCCCCCAAGATGCTATAAAAACTCCCTGGCCCAGCTGTGTCACACCAGCTGTTTTTCTGGAAATAAAAGCAAGGACCAGCAATAAAGTATAGCAAGCAGGGCGCCTGCCCAGGGCACAGGGGCCACTGCAAAGCTTTGGTTTCCGCCCAGGGCTGCAGCCCCATGCAGCAGGGCTTCGGCTTTCTGCCTGGGCCTTATTGAGGCTAGTGCTGGCCGTGCTTGGTGGACCCCCTCAAACCCACTCGCGGTCATGCAGGGGCCCTGGGCCTCTGGTTGAGAGCCACTGATATAAAGTGCATTCTAATCTATAAGGAATATTCCTGTGTTGGCCCCTGGGAGATGGTCTTCTCTATCATATCTGTCAGTCACGGCTGTCTGTCTAATGTACCCGTAGTCACAGCACTCTACATTCTATTAGCCAAGCGACTTTAGCACAGTAACAGCTCTGCACAGGCCTCCTTACCTCACTCCTTTCATGTCCCTGTAAAGGGCCTGCTTTAGGATGTATGGAGCATCCTCTGAGGTGCAAGCCACATACCGCAGGAGCACTTTTCCCCGCTCTGGCGAAAGCTGGTTCTGTTCCAAAAGGGCAATATACGCGCTGATCTTCTTGTTATTCCCATGGGTGTCTGCATCCTAGCAACCAAATGGTTCCCATTACATCTGTGCATTAGCTACTGGCCATCCCACCTATTCCATGTGCTTATAGCTTATCTCATGTGCCATGGGATGTTATTCTAAGCCAGTGGCTTTCTACCGCATGATTATCGATGTCCACGCTGTCATTTGTCTCATGGGGTCTGGGCCAGTTCACAGTCTCATCGACTCCATGATGCATTCTGATGGACAGGGAAGATGGGTTTGTTTCCTCCCTCTGCTAAGCAGAGGCCATTTTGTTCTAAAAATACCATCTGCCCCTAATGACGTATGCCCAGTCAGAATGGCCAATGAATTTCTTTCACAGGGCAGACTGTCTTGGAGCAAAGGCACACCCCAGCTCTCGCTTGAAGTGGAATCTTGGCACCACTAACAACTCTGCAGCAGCTGCCATCGTACTGCCTAGGAAGAAAGCAGGGTCCACTATGTACCTAGGGGTCACCAGACAAGCCTTCAAAGGTCAATCCCAACACCTTCAGTTGCACCTGGAGCCAGATGTGACACCACTCCCGTTACACACTCTCCCTGTGCATGGCCAGCTGAATGATATGTATGTGTTCTCTGAAGCCATCGCACTGGGAACCTGCATTTTGGGATTTTATTGTATTAAACTTTCCAAGCCTGGAGGTGATCAGGTGATCGTGAAGGTGAGATGCTGACGGTGCCTGGTAGGCATAGCACCAGCAAGAGTTTCTGCATCTTATCGCTGACCTACCATGGCCTCTGCTATTTCATGTGTCAGTCTCCTGAAATGCAGATGATTACCCTCTCTTCACGCTGCGGGTAGGTGATGTGTCAGCTTCCCACCCCACATTATACCCCCTGGCCTGGTGGTGAATGCAGCCGTTGAGCGGAAGACAGGGTCAGGGTCACTCAAGCAATGCGTACCTGGGAAAGCACCTTAAAGACGGCCTTGTACACTGGCTCCATGCTTGCCCCACTGGTCTCTGCTGCATGCTGGATGTGGTGCAGCCACTTCCTCCTGGCAGAACCTCGCAGGCGTTCCAGGTGGGTTCGTGCCACACTCATGGTCAGAAACTCCACCAAGTTATCAAGCACTTCATCTTCATTGCCAGTGAGCTCAGAAGCAACCAGTTCCAGATAGGTTTGGAATTCCTTTGGAGACAACTTCACCACCCCAGCAGGGCGTGGGTCAGAACAGCGAAGGTGCTTCCTGGCTAAGGGACGGAACAGCAATAAGGACACAGCCATGCCTGTTGGTGGCAGCCTGCTTTGCTCTCCCTCTGCAGCAATGCCAGGCCTGTCCCAAACCTGATGGAGGGGCGTTCCCTGTCCATCATCACAAAGAGTCTCTCTTTCCCCTTGTTTTCTCTTCCCCAAAATCAAACAGAAATGTGCCATGGCAGCCCCAGAGGCAGGATGCGCTCTCCCCTCTAGATCACTGAGAAAACACATGGCCAGTGCCCCCAAATCCTCTCCCCCCCCCCCCCCCCAACACACACACCTCTGCATGACTGCCAAGCTAGTCACAGCAGGGGAAAAACTGGAGCAGGGCTGGAGAACCCCTTTTGGGTCGGGGGCTGTTGATCCACAGAAAAATCAGTCGGGGGCCGCACACGAAAAAAAGCCCTTAGTGACGTGGCCCCCAGCTGAAAAGGAGAAGGAAACTACCCCACATTCCCCTCACACACCAGAGCCTAGGGAGGCCCAGGCTAGTCGATTATGTATGCTACAGCCGTGTGGGAGGTGCGAGGGGTGGAATGCCAGTGCGGGCTCCCCAATACTGGAGGGAGAACCCCAAATCTCAGAGGCTAGATCCAGGCAAGCCGGGGGCTGCATCTGGCCCCCAGGCCTTAGGATCCCCATCCCTGATCTAGAGGTTGCTCTTCATTACCCCAAAATCACATTCACCTCAATCACACTGCCAAACGGACCCCCTGCAATCAGGTGTCAGCACAGCAGACTCCCAGAGGCAGCCACAAGTTCTGCAGAAGAATTACTGGCCATGCCTATAAAACCTTGATGGCAAAAGCCTACAGATGGCCTTACAAGACAGCCATGTCTCCAGGGGTTTCCATGATACATGGCACTTAGATCTCTTGTGGTTGTTTAAGACCTTCCCAAGTAGCTATAATTTTCACTAATTCTACTTTGGTTGTCTGGACTGAATTACTGACATAACATTTGGATTATACTAAATCTCATTGAGGATGAAACAAAATTAAAGCTCCCTTTATAGTACAGAGATGACTGGAGGATGCTCTGGACTTTCAGAAGTTCACCAGCAGGCGCAGACAGGGAAAAGCCAGAAAGGAAAGCATTGTTCTCCATGGTTCTCCACTGAAGAGCACGTTCTCTGTAGTTCTGGTCTCCCCGTTTCTTTCAGGTTTCATGGAAGAGTTAATCTACGGTGATTTATTTCAAAAATAAATCAGGGCTCAGTCCTGGCCCAGTGAGTATTTCCTCCCCGGGTAGCAAAGGGGCTGCGCACCCCCCTCGATGCCAGACTGCCATCTCCCATCCTGCTCATGTGAGCAGAGGGTAAGTGAAGAGGGAGGGGATGGGTGGAGCCACATCCCCACTTCCAAACCCGCCAGCCAGTGCAAGGCAGCCAGACTGACAAGAGAGCCCCTACCTTTGAGCTAAAAGCCACCTGGCTCTCAGCCCATGCTGTAGAGGTCTCTTGGTCCTATCTGTTGCTGTGGTCCACTGCATGGGCCAGTGAACCACACTA
>JANRFK010000867.1:22482274-22501089 GCA_030068395.1 Apalone spinifera
CTGGCTAGATTGTCAGGCCCAATGGGTAGTGATCAACGGCTCGATGTCTGGTTGATGGTCAGTTTCAAGCAGAGTGCCCTAAGGATCGGTTCTATGGCCAGTTTTGTTCAACATCTTTATTAATGACCTTGATGAAGGGATGGATTGCCCCCTCAACAAATTTGCAGATGACACTAAACTAGGGGGAAAGGTAGATATGTTGGACGGTAGGGATAGGGTCCAAAGTGACCTAAACAAATTGGAGGATTGGGGCAAAAGAAATCTGATGAGGTTCAACAAGGACAAGTGCAGAGTCCTGCACTTGGTATGGAAGAATCCCAAGCATAGTTACAGGCTGGGGACAGACTGGCTAAGTAGCAGTTCAGCAGAAAAGGCCCTGGGGATTACAGTGGATGAGAAGCTGCATAGGAGTCAACAGGGAGCCCTTGTAGCTAAGAAGGCTAATGGTATATTAGGGTGCATTAGGAAGAGCATTTCCAGCAGATCTAGAGAAGTTATTAGTCCGCTTTATTTGGCACTGGTGAGGCCACATATGGAATATTGTGTCCAGTTCTGTCCCCCCCCCCCCACTATAGAAAGAATATGGACGCAGTGGAGAGGGTCCAGCGAAGGGCAACCAAAATGATTAGGGGGCTGGAGCACATGACCTTGAGGCTGAGGGTTTGGGGTTTATTTAGTTTGCAGAAGAGAAGAATGAGGGGGGATTTGATAGCAGCCTTCAACTTCCTGAAGGGAGGTTCCAAAGAGGATGTGGAGAGGCTGTTCTCACTGGGGGCAGATGGCAGAACAAGGAGCAATGGTCTCAAATTACAGTGGGGGAGGTCTAGGTTGGATATTAGGAAAAACTATTTCACTAAGAGGGTGGGGAAGCACTGGACTCGATTCCCTAGTGAGGGGATAACATCTCCCACCCTGGAGGCCTGTAAGGTCTGGCTGTGTGACAAAGCCCTGGCTGGGATGATTTACGTGGGGCTGATCCTGCTTTGGACAGGGGGCTGGACTCAATGACTCCTGAGGTCTATTCCAGTAGTAGGATTCTGTGAATTGATGGGAGTTTTTTCCTTGAATTCAGAAAACTTTGAATCAGGCCCACCCTTTCATAATGTAGGCTCACCATTTAACCTGTCTTACACATTCGGGGAGGGGGAGTCTTTGGGCTGTAAATACTTTCAAAATAAAAGAATCCTCCATCCTGTTCCCGAGGACATGATAATACCATGAACAAGAGCGGGCCTTTTTGCACACTCAAACATGAGTATGTGAAGTCCCAGAACTGACTCTGAAACTGCCAATAGGTAACCCAGAGCTGCCCCAAGTTCAAGAAAGAAACAAAAAGAGCTACTGAATTTTCAGTTCAATTAACAATCACTAGTTTCCAAATGTGAGAGGCCCACATCAGTCTGAGGCCAGACCTTTCTCTTCAGTCTTCCAGGAAGATGATGCTAACTGCTCATAAAGGTAAATGTAAGATGAATAGGGCAAACGGAGAGAAGGAATGTCTGGACAGTGAGGTCTGTTCAGACTGTGGGATAGTCTCCCAAAGGAATTTGCTGAAAGCTACATCACTTGGATCATTTAAAAATGGATTGGAAAAAGCCCTGAAAAATACACTGCAAAAACAATCTTCCAGTGGCGGGAAATAAGACTAGCTGAGCTGACATTGTAGGTACTTTACATTTCTGATTTCCATTATTGTTTGCCTCAATTGCGAGTTAAAACAAATAGTACACACCGCGTTATTTAAAGCATTCATTTAGTCTGAATGCAATAGGAATTTATTAAGAACTCATTCATGTATTGCACAAATTATGGATTGACACTTTTTTTTAGTGATAAAAGGGATACTCTGGGATTCCATTATCTGCAATAGTTTCTTTAGTTCAGTCACATGGAGGTTAAATTTTAAAACATATAATTTCATGAAATCCTCAACAAAATACCCCCAAAATGCATCTCTTTGCAGAATACTCAATGGGCGACTCCCTTGGGAGTGCAAAAGGCAAAGAACTTACATAGTCGCATGGGATTCGTCTCTGCACAGCTGCTTTATACTCTCTTCTTAATTACCCTAACAGCACCCACTAGAACTGCTAAAGTTAAAGACTCTCATCATTTCTAGTCTAAATGTTCCTTTTCACAGTTTATAGCCCAACCATAAAATCTAAGTCTACCATTGGTGGAAGCTTGACCAGTAAAGTCTCAGCTCAGAGAGTTTTTCCAGTAAATTTAGCATTAACTGATTTGTTTGTTTTTAAGTTAACGAAGGGAAACGTGATAAAATGAAATCCTTAACTACATTCCTTGACTTTGTGAGTTAGACACATGTTATGTTTTTTAACTAAACTTTTTTGTTATTTTTCCTTTTTTTATTTGTCGCTTGTTTCCTAGAGTGAATTCTTTTCTATTTTGGTAGATCTTAGAAGTCTGAGCACAGTGGAATAAGAACAGCTTCGTCAACTACAGGCGAGGCTAAGAGATGGCACATACAATTGCCGGTCACCAGGTTATTTGGCCAATAGAATGCTATCCCTTTGGTGTGTTATTTTGTGACTCCCACTGGCACACTTGTTCAGAATTTATAATGACCACATTCAAGGTTTTTGAAGTCCCTCTCATCTGAGCAAAATGAAGCCCTTTACAAACAATCTCCTAAGCTTCACATGAACAAAAGGAAGTAGTACTTATTCTCACGCTACCAATAGGTAATGTGAGACACAGGACTAAGGTACATTTTCAACTCTCCCACAATTTTGGGTATCCAATTTACAACATAAATTAGACATTTTAGAAAGTATGATCTTAAATGACTTGACCAAGGCCACAACACAAGCCACTTTTGTCTATTATTCTTTAACCACCAGGCAACAGCACTTGTTATGTATTCTGTTCTCACTGATTGATGGAAACTGCTCAGGCAGATTAAAAGCACCATTAGTAGCCGAGTTAATGTGGATGCATTGGAGTGTACAGTAATCCCCTTCAGACATCTTGCTTTAAATTTATGCCATGGGGCGGTGACCCATGCATTCAACCAACCAATGGCCTGAGTGACTTCTGGTTCAATAAAAAGCACATTTAATTCTGGATGCACAAGAGTATTAAACAAATAAGAACACAAATCATAACCATACATTCGTATTCTGATTTTTAAAGTTTTAGTAGCATTTTCTTCAGATTACTTAAATCTTCTTTTGTCTTCCACCTTCCTTTGGGAGTTATAGGACAAGTTAGAACAAGGTTACAGAGACTTACTAGGAAAGCTGCTCATTTACAGGCCTGTTACCAGAGCAGGAAGCAGTCACAAAGACTGACAATCTGGAAGATGGAGTGAAAGGGAGGTCTGGATTTACTACCTTCTTAAGCTTTGTCACTGTAACACTTCAAAGATGCCCCAGAGACACTGACCGTTGCTCAGCCTTGGGCATTCCCCTATTGGATGACACACATGCTTGTTTGTTCACATGCACATGCATGTTCAGGCTCACATGCTCATTCACAACATCCACACAGCCTCCAGCACTGGGGATGCTTCCTTGAATTAAGCTGGTTTAGAAAAAACCCACCCATGGCACAGAGGGGTTGGGGGTAAGAGGATGAGGAGGCAGGGCTGATACATTAAGATCCTTTGGTTGCTATGATAATTAACTACTACCCTAGTTCCCCACAGATGCCTGGCAGCATTCTAGAACCACTGAATCCTTGTGTCACATGGGCGACATGCTGGAAGTTCCTCTGTGAGACGAGTCAATATTGCTTAAGTTTGTTGCAACAGGTACCGAGCACTTACCTTACGTTCTGTAGACTCCCTGGCATGGATTTTAAACCAAAGTGCCAAGATGGCAAAATATACTCTCTCTCTCTGGGCAAGAATAGTAATGTTGTTCTTCCCTGCTTAGCTTCTGTTGTCTTGCACTTTGGAACTACATCTAAACTACGATCCTCTTGCGGAAAAGCAAATGCAAATGGAGCACTCATTTGCATATGTCGTGCTCTCATTTGCATTTCCTCTTCCTTTCCCTTTTGCGCAAGAGGTTTTTGTGAAAAAAAGCCCTGTGTAGACGGTGCCTTTTTGCTCAAAAACCCCCTTTTGTGCAAGAGCCATTCTTTTTGAGGAAGAACAGCTCTTGTGCAAAAGGGGGGTTTTGCGCAAAAAGGCACCATCTACACAGCGCTTTTTTGTGCAAAAACCTCTTGCACAAAAAGGAAAGGAAGAGGAAATGCAAATGAAAGTGCAACATATGCAAACGAGCACTCCATTTGCATTTGCTCTTCCACAAGAGGATCGTAGTTTAGACGTAGCCTGGTTAACAGAATTCCCACTGGCAGGGCAGTGCTGGGGGGACCATACCAATTGCATTAGAATGCTAGTTACACTGGGAGAAGGTCTCCTGTACATTACTAATGCAAAATCTGAATTCACCAGTGATTTGAAACTCAGCTGCTTGCAGCACGCCTCAGGTGGTGCCCTCACGCACACTAAGGAGGGACCAGCGAGAGGTGTTACCAACACTGCTTTTCAAAAATCCCTGATGATTAATCCATAGTGTCACCCAGGCAGCAACTCTGGAGGAAGCGACATGTTTCAGCCTATGGGAGTGATGAGGTAGGTCTAAAAGATAGGGATGTGTATGTGAATATAAGCAGATGATAATGGCAACCCAGAACCATGGGGTGGCCTAACATTGCCAGAGTCACAGCCTAGGACTGGGGAGAAGGCTTTCATCTTTTATTGTCAGCACCCACCAGGGGAGGAAATACTCCTATAAAGCCTCAATAACAGGAACAGAATTCGCACTCAGGTGCAGTTATTGGGTTTCTCACCTCCCTAAACTCTTCCTCGTTCACTTTTTTTTCCAGTGTATCTAGGGTTTCCAGCTTCCTGCTGTAGATCTCTAGTGGAGAAAGAGAGGCGATTAGACAGGAAACAGGCAGCTGCATTTGTGCAGAATTGTCTTTCTACCTGGGGGTACTCTGGCCTCTGGTAGGGAGTGGCAGGGAACTGAAGTACCTGTATCTACCCTGCATGTTCAGCTCTTATTCCGAATTAGTAGTGTACTTTCTGGCTATATAAATACATGCTGAGTCAGTGTCTTTCCTTTGCTGAGGCCCCCTGGTTCCCATCTCAAAGGCCAGCAATGCTGGCTGGTGCAGACAAGGCTATACGGCCAAGAATGACATAAAGAGCTGGTGTAGCCACCAGCTGATGCCAGGGCAGAAAGGGTTTGGGAGGTGATGAATGGGGATAGTTCCCTTACATGTTGGGAACCAGTGGTTAGGTTCCTTGCAGCTCTGGCATGACTTTGGAATTACTGGTAAGGATTCTGAAAACAAGACTTATAGTCTAGAAACCATATGAAGACATTCCTGCTGATTTTACAAACTCTGCAGCCACCTTTTGGCCAGTCAGAGCCACGTCATGCAGCTAAGAAAGGCCAAGGGTTTGCATGGGAAGTCTTGAAAGAAGAAACGCTACTTCCTTCGGAATTATTATTCTGTTATTCTTGCTTCTACAAGATGGTGAATAGAGCACTAGGAATCGTGAGAACACACTCAATGGAACCTATACATTTCTTGCCCCCTTAAGACGTCCATAAGTTCCACATTAGCTTTATGGACATGTAAAACATGGCTTAATGCTCACTTAGTGCACCGCACTCTCTTAAATGAAATACACCAGGAAACAGCAGGGCTGTGAGTAAAACACTGTCAGTAGTGCCCGGAATGTCTGTAGAGTAAACATCTGGCCAACTTCCTTCTTCCCTAAGCATACCGGTGTCCCCATCGGTACCACAGTAGCACCTAAGGGCTGGTTTGCCATTCCGACTGTCCGCTACTGGTATAAGCTGAATGCTCAGGGCACGGATCACTAATGTAAACAGGGATCACGAAAGACAAGCTCTGAATAAAGGACTGCTGTGTGCTTTCAAGCACCCTGAGCAGCCTCACATCTTCCAGCGAAGACAGATTGGTTGTTACTGATGATCATTATACCACTATTTATTTTAAAGTTCTGACAACGCTCTTCACACGTCAACATTTCTAGCTCTCTCTATTCAATCATCATGATTAAATTAAGTCGAGCGGAAGCCATAAAGAGGACATGCAGTGCTGAGCGCTCCGGTATGTGGGCCCTGCCTCATCGTACGTCACTGGCATTCCTCTGACTGGCAAGAGGAAGTGGCTAGCGAAGATGAGCCTTTTCGTGGAATCCTCAGGCACACGTCAGGGTTTCCCCGCAAGCCCAGGAAGGTGACAGATCTGCCTTGCTTTTGTTTTTATCCTCCCCCAAGCACACCAAGTACGGTCCTAGTAGGAAAGGAGATTTGTGCTGAGGGATCTTCAGCTGCTTGCCATGCACACATGGGAAACAGGTTTGGCTACTCTGGGGGAAAGGGAGGCGGGACAAGCTACTTGTCACTGTCAGACTTGTATTATGCACAGAGGGAATCGGAGTCTGTTACTGGCAACTAGAGAGGCCCATAGCAGATGAGTCTAAAGTGACTGGGCCAAATGCTGCATGCTTCCCCCCATTTCCACAGACATGGAGCAGAACTGGTGCGGGTCCACGTGATTGGGGCCAGCCATAGGACAGAGAGGCCATGGAGAGGAACTCCGCCTGCCTTTGCACCCTGCAACAACGTGGCAGAGGGGTTTGGGGTGGGGGTGGACGTGGGGAGTGTTAGGAACATGACACAGAATAGAATCTGTAGGGCCACAGCGGCTGCAGCTGCTATTATAGCCCCTGGGTGGTAGGCATAGCTGAGGCATGGCGCACATCTGCACCAGGAGACCCTGCCAGATAGGGAGAGGATTCCTTGCTAGGTACATTTACTCAGATTCTGTGCTGACATGGGGGGGAACAAGCTGAGATGTTATTTTTACATACTTGTATTAAAAAATCCACACCAAGGCAACATAATGTTTTGCCCTCTGCCCTTCCTTCCCCACTTGAAGTCTTGCAAGCGAGTATTATGGCCAACGTGCCAGGGCTGTCCGTACAGATTCCACGCCTGCTTTCTTATGCTCCCATTCTGCACCACAAGTCAGACCAAGGGAAATAAAACCACAGAAAACACTTGTGACCTTACCTGGCCCCGCTCCCAAAGGCGCAGAAACATCCAGAAACGACCTCAGGGCACTCTGAACCTACAAATCAAAACAACAATTAAAAGCCTGATTCATGGAAAGACTCTTTGCTCATCTCCATTCCTTTCTAAACACAAAGCAGCTCTGGTTTTACTGTCTCTCCCATGCCTGAACAGGAAATGGGCAGTGGCTTTACCCTGCATTGGCACGCTGGCCCGGGTTATCACCATCCGATTATTATGAACAGATTTAGATACAACTGCTCTCTAGCAATGGGTTGCTCAGAAATGTCTTGCCATTTCTTTTCTTCCTGCTTTGTTTTTGCCCAGAGCTGCTCAAATCTGTATGGCAACACAATGTTCAATGGGTGCTGAAAAGGATAATTGCTTCACAGGCTATCCACAGAGCCCTGTGATCTCAAGTTGTCCCTCTCCCTCCAAAATGTCTAGATACTAGATTGCCCTAGTGAACGTTAGGATAGCCCCTGGTCTCCCACCATCAGCTGAAATTCAGGCCATGTCTGCATTATGTGCCCTGTTCAGCCCATAAAGCTAGTGGGAAGTTATACAGGTGACTTATTTGCCATCTATGGAAGATGTTTGTACCACACCCTGCCCAGACTGGTCCATTGTGATGGCTTCAAGTCTCATCTTCTCAAACAGAGAGTCAAGGGCTTGGGTCTGAGGAGGACAATGGGAATAATGGTGGCCCTGAAAGGACAGGGTGTAAGTGAACTACCCAGTTCCTTTTGAGACGGATTTTGAGTTGTGACCAGCTGTCAGGAGTAGACCCAGTGCTCAGACAGGTAAAACTATCTTGGGCATTTATCTAGCCCCCCTTATGGTAGCATGTGTAGACTTTACAATAATGGATTTACCCTCAAAACTAGGGATGTAAAAGTAGTCGATTAGTCAATAAGCCTAGATTTATTGCAGGGCTAGTCAACTTTGGAGGCCCTGGGGGCCACAATGATACTCACAGCACATGCCAAGGGCTGCAACTTAGGTGTGATTGCATATACATGCAAATATATATGCAAACATATGCAAATAGCTTCTTTCATACTGATGGGTATGAATACAAAGTTTAAGGCAAGAGTACACAACACACAGGCCCCATTTAAGTCAGTTCTGCTGATATTAATCAAATGCAATATTTACCAGATTTCCACAGCACTTTTAATGAGCCATGACAGTCCAGGAATTTAACTACTAAAACACACATCAACAGAAGACCATTATATTGGCTACTTTTTTTGTTTTGGCTCCCACCCGTGGGCTGCAAACAAATGGGCTGCGGGGTACATGTTGAGTAGCCCTGACTTATTGGGTAGTTGAGCCGACTACTCTCATCCTTCCCATCCGCTTCTATATCAGAGGCAGAGTTGAGCCGACTACTCTCATCCTTCCCATCCGCTTCTATATCAGAGGCAGCGAGGGGGGAAGCAGGAGCTGGTGCTGGGGGAAGCTGGCTTAAGAGCCAGTTCTTCCTAGCACTGTCTCCGTGGTACTGCTTGCCCTTCCCCCAGAGGCAGCAGCATGGGGGGGGCTAAGCGAGGCTTCTCTGGCAGAAGTCCCTGTCCACAGGGGGTCACCACCACAGACAGCAGCTGCTACCTACTGGGCAGGCAGCCTGGCCCCACTGCGGCTCTGCAATTTAAAAGGCAGTAGGAGCCAGGCAGTCTGTTCCCTGTCTCCTAGCGCATTTTAAATTGCAGAGCCGCAGCAGGGTTTGGTCCTGTCGAGAGCAGGGACTAAGCTGGGCTGCCTTCCCCTATTGACTAAATGATTAGTTGATAAAAATTCTATTGACTACTCGATTAGTAAAATAACCTCATTTTAACATCCCTACTCAGAACACCCCTAGGCTATTATCCCATGGGGCAGATGGGGATCTAAAGCACAGAGAGACTAAGGCCAGGCCTACACTAGACCTGGAAGGTCGGGTTAAGGTATACAACCTCAGCTACGTAGACTATGTAGCTCTAGTTAGCTTACCTTAAGCCAGGGGCAGGCAATAAAATGATGGTGGTTCACCAGGTGGGCTCTGGTAGGCCGCTGCCACTATATTTGCCTGCACTTCTGCAGGTACGGGTGATTGCAGCTCCCATGGGCCAGGAATGGTGATCTGCAGCCAATGGAAGTTGCGATCCCCTGTACCTGCAGAGGTGCAGGTAAATATGGCAGTATGCAGGCTCACACAACCCTGCCTTAAGCCAAGCTTGGCGCCTTTTTACAGAGGGAGGCTGATGGGAACAAACACTCCTGTCAGTTTCCCTTACTCCTTGTGACTATCAGGAGTACTGGCGCAGACCGGGCTGCCCTTAGCGTTCAGTGTAGTGAGTCTCAACTAGACCTGCTAAATCGAACGCCAGAAAATCAATCTCCAGCATGGCAAGGGAAGACATGGCCTGAGTCACTTGCCCCAGGTGACATAGAAAGTCAGAGGCAAAGCAGGGACTTGGAGGCAGGTCTCATGGATTTTAGGCTAGTGCTGCTAGTGCCTAACCACTGGACCATCCTTCCTCTCCCTTCCTGCTATATAATATAGCAGCCTTATATCCACAGTAGCCTCCATTCTTCTCTTCCCAGGTGTGAGCCCAGCAGAGTTTCTATGAATATCTGCCCTAGTTACCAGTGCAAGTGGTAGCCTTCCACTGACATCCAATGTCCATTCTTTGAACTGCACTGCCAGGGCCTCCTTTCGCATCTCTGCCACCTGAGCCTTGATTTGCTCCACCTGCTCTCGCTGCTCACGATTTTTCTTTACCTCAGACTTCATCCTGGCTAGCCTGGAGGGCATGGGCATATGGTTCACAAAGTTAACTTAGCTAAGCTTGTTTAGACCTCTCTTGAAGAACAGCGGGAAACAGAAGAAAATGGCACACTGTAATTCTTATACTTTCTAGTACATGAGGTCTTTTCCCCCATTGAATTAGTGGATCTTTTGGGCAACAAACTTCCAGTTAAACTCTATAGAAACACTCCCAATCTATGTCTTCATGAGGCAGCTCTTGGAAAGTGAGAATATTTGTCATGAAGTGGATGTTTCTTCTGAAGGCGTAACTAAGAATTTGAATACAGAGTTTGCGTATCAAGTACATGACTACAGAGAGGGGTAAAATTATCCCTAGTGCAACTCTTCTGGCTAGCAGACCTACACAAAGGGGAAAATCCACCCTTAATGAATACATGTTTCTAGGATGGTGCTAATAATTAATTTTGGAGATGTTCTTCAATTTTTCTGCTGAACATTCTAGCAGGAGCTGAGGGGTATAATTTTGCTTCACTTAATTTAACAACAAAATTGCATTATTATGTATTTGTCTCAGCACTACGTGCCATTTAATGTAAGATTGCATTGGCAATGAACTATTTAATTATTTTTCCAAAATACTATTGCACAAGAAAATCCTCACTGCTTTAGGATGGGGATAATTTACCGACCATGATTCTGTTTTTCGTGAACACAGAGTTTGCAAGTGTAGACCAGAAGTGCCTCTCTTTCTTCTTGATTATAACTGTTTTCCTTCTCTAACCTGCAGGAAGGCTAGTCCTCCATTTTGCACCCAGGATAAAAGGATTTTATTAAACTGCAAGTCTTCAGGAAAACGTCATGAATGGCATTCATTATGCCTATAGCTACAAGGTAATAGCTCAGCTATGGGGGAGCGGGTCTGGAGTGTTTTATTCCCATTTCAAAGGATTGTTAAAGCGTCTTTGTCTCTATATTGAGAGCTCCGAACTGTTCCTTTCACTCGCATACTGTGCATTTATGGAGCCAGATATTGCTGTCTGTTATACCAGTCTATAGACAGCAGGAGTAAGTGGACCTACTCCTATTTGTCTCTTGTCACTGAGAGCAAAGTCTGGCCTCAGGACTGTAATCTAACCAGATTATTTCTCTTTTTCTGCTAGACTGTTTTTTCACATAAGCAGTGATAATAATCTGATACGGTCCCTGACCTCTCACTATAGTTTAGGAACAAGGCTTGCAATTATAAAACAATTCCATTTTAATTAATAAACAATGACTATTTAACATGTTATAACAGAACACTGACTACAGTAATATTTATCACTAGGTCACTGTTAATTCATGACCATTTATCATGGAGGCTTCTTAATCAATCACTCAGTTACCCGGTATGTGAGAGGCATATGAATGAATGAAAAAAGAGTCTTGTGAAAGTTAACCCTCTTAGACCTTCCACAATACTTGTGGTTTTAGTTGGGACTCTGCGCTTCACAGCCCTACTTTTAATGGGATTCTGGGAGATGACTCCTGCAGCTCCAAATGGTACAAAGCTGTCTTTGTCTTCATCTGTTGCTTAATTTCCCTTTGTAGTGTTTTAACTCAGGACCATCTCTAATCTTGATAAAATGGTGAGATAAGTACCTCAGCTCCAACCTCAGAATGAGCAGCCAAAGTAGGAATTTACAAAAGGGCTTGCCTGACTACCGCAAAAAAGGGGGGAGGGTTCTCACTTCTCCTGGTCTCTTAGGGTGCGTCTACACTGCACCGTTATTTTGAGATAACTAGTGTTATTTCGAAATAACAATGCATCTATACAAGCCATTCCATTATTTTGAAATAATTTCGAAATAACAGACGGTCTATTCCGAAATCTGTAGACCTCATTCTATGAAGAATAACACCTTTTCTGAAATAGCTCTTTTGAAATAAGGAGTGTGTAGATGCTCCACTGCTGCTATTTTGAAATAGCCTCTCACCAGGGCCATTCTAAGTTATTCCTCCTCAGTGCCTCCTGGAGCTCTAAATCCAGATAGCATGTCCACATTAGGGGAACCTGCCTCAGACTAATTTTGAGGCTTTCCTGCAGTGTGGACGTGCTATTTCAAAATAAGCGTGCAGTGTAGACATACCCTTAAATGTCAAAATATTTGCTGTTCACTGGCACTGCCCAATTAGTGGACAGGTATATTAAAGAGCTGAGTGGAAACTGTGGATCCTTAGCACCTCTCAGGACCAGACCTTATGTGGTTGTGTTGTTAACTGCAAAGAGATAAAATTCTTAGCCTCTGGCTTCTTATGCCTACGTGACAGTGAGTGAACTAATGCTTCTGATTACCAACATGCCAAAGAGGGAATATGCCTCTGCTTTCATTAAGTTTTTCCTGGAGGCAGGGTCTTCCCTGCTAATATTTTTCCCACTTTTGGACTCACATGGGACAATTAAATCTTGTCTTTGCAAAACAGAAATTCTGGGCCTATCTCATCTATAGATAAAATTGTAATGAACATCAGCTGAAGATGGATGCAGCTTCTGAGCTGATCTATCAGTAGTGTTTTTGCTTTTGCTTTGAGGTGAAAAGAAGGAAGATTCTTGCTTGGATTGAGTCCCACTGTAAAACCATATCGATGAAAACAGAATCCATCTCAAACCTCTTCTGGGAGAATCTTGGGTGTACTGGACTCAGGAAGGAATATCAGACTGTGCAGAATACAGGGATAATTAATATCAATGAGCAAATTTCTGTCACGAGTATATCGATTTAGCTCAGTATAAGTAATGCCCTGTGATTTAGAGTATGTACATATTTATCAAGACCATGCAGACTTGGCTAATACCAGCCCTACAGAACAAAACCAATGTGTGAAGTTTCATAGCTCAAATGTGACAATAGGTGGGAAAGTCCTGCCCTTGTTTAAAGTCAAAGAGAGTTTTACCATTGACTTCAGCAGGGCCAAGACTTCAGCCTATAACAATTGGCAGGTAGGTGTACATACAAGACGAAATAAATATTAGGGCAAGGAAAAAGATTTCAGTTTGCAGATATTAACTTATGAATGACAATGGTGAAAAGTTACATTAAAAAATCCTTGACAAAGGCCTTTACATTGAAACAGTGTTTGGCTTAAAAAATCCACAAAGTAAAAGGGGAAACTGCCCTGCTTGCTGCTAGGGAAAAGCCAAACCATGGGACTAAGAGAAAGACAGCAATTTTCTGATATGATTCAGCCCCTGGCACTGTGATTCAATAGTACCAGGGGTTGGGAAAGCTAATGCCCATTTCTGGACAGCTTTACTAATGCTGCAAAGAAGAGCTGCACCAGTTGCCAAATTATGTAGATCAAGAAAGTTCTCTTTAACTTAAAAATAGGAAACATACTTAGAAACTTGTCAACTATCAGGCCCTCGGCAGGAATGCTTAGCAAATGCAAAGCAGAATTAGCTCCAATGTAAAGGTTGCCAAACTGCTTTGATGATTAATTTGAGCAGTGCCAAACACCAGGGATGATATGTGCTGCACGTGCAATGTGCTGCAAGTGTGTTTCTTTAGGCAGCTAACTCTGAAAGAGCATTTGAACGCATTCTCCTTCTGCTGTCCCTGGGTGCAGGACAAAGATTGTCCCACTGTGGAACTTTCCACCTGGTTCTAACAGACCTGGGTAGGTGCACCGTGGTAGGAATGCATTTGATAAGCAGATATGTCTTTAGGGTGATTGCCTGCCCAAAGAAGTGTGTTTGTGAAGGAAGGCAGCCCCTGTTTTCTCACAATGGGCTGGCTGAATCAGATGGAAGCATTGCCAACCTTTGACCAAACCCAGACATTAATTCAGGTGTGAGCTGGTTGAAATAAGAAGGCTCTTCTCCCACCCGACTGCCATATATTCCCTGCCTCACAACAGGATCACAATTAAAGCGAGGATGGAAGAAGTCTGAGAAGGTTCAGCTAGGGTGGGTACATTTTGGATAAGCAACTGAGGTGAAATCCTCACACCACGTAAGTTAATGGCAAAACTTCCATTGATTTCAATGGGGCCAGATTTCCACTCCCTCTCCCGAACTTTGGGTGCTTACATGAGGCATTCTGAGCTCCCTTTGTCATTCCTCTCCTAAGTTGTTCTTATGAGAACAACTTTATTTGGAAAGCCAATGATTCATGGCAAGTATTTTGCACCAGTGCATGGGGCAGCAAAAGCCTGCAGTGAAGCGATGGAGACCCCCAGGTTTAAGAACACTATAGAAATCCTGTGATCGAGCCAGACACAAATATGGAAATCCTAAGACAATGCAAACATAAATCCCATGATACTACCAAACCTGTTACAGCCATGCCTGTGTAAATCCCCTGCCACTGCCAGCCACGGAAAGGCTGACTGCTACAACTCCTCAGACAAATTTCCTGAAAATCAACTCTGACTCTTCCGTATCTGCCACATGGAGAACTTAACTCTCAATTCTGAAACTGGAATTACCACCCACAGCAAAGGTAAAACATGAAATCATAAATCTCATAGTAAGTGGCAAACCACAATGCAGAGCTCTCATGTGATGATCACCAGCCTCACAACACTTAAAGGCAGGTAAATAAAGCTGAGTGCATTTCATGAGATTCATTTTATTGCTGCTTTAATTGCATCAGATATAGGTTATGTAGGTGTCTATGTACTACAATAGCAGATGCATTAGAAATATGAAAGAGATTTAACCATATTCCTTTATTATTTAGGGTACATCTACACAGTGGTGCTATTTCAGGACAACATCCGTTATCCCAAAATAGAGTTCTGTGCATCTTTACAGCACACCCATTATTTCAAAATGAATTCGAAATAACTGGCTTCTTATTCCAGCTTCCTGTAAACGTCATTGCACGAGTATTAATGAAGACACTAGAATAGCAATTTATTTCAAAATGAGTGCTATGTAGACAGCACCAAATTTCAAAATAAGCTATTTTGAAATAAGCTACACAGTTTGGGTAACTCAAATTGAGTAGCTTATTTCGAGGTACACACTATTGTGTAGAGGTACCCTTAGATATTGGGAACTTCCATTATTTTAATTTGCATTTAGGCATGAGACATTTTATATCAACATCTTCTTTCCCTGATTCCTGACACACAAATCCTGAAACCAGTTTTATGAAAATAGATGAAAGTGCTGTACAAATCCAGCTACCCTCTCTCGTGCCTTTCGTAAATAGAGATGTTCACTTGTATAATTTTCTGAATTGACAAATTGAAATGAATGGATTATTTATTAATGCAATGTACTAAATTTTGTAATTCTAACATGTTATGATATGCTATAGAAAAAATACAGTAATTAAATAATTCTGGGCCAAACTTTGCAAAGAATACCAGCTCATCCGCTAATTAAGGATTGGATTGGCAATCGGGATCCAAAGGGAAGTGCTGACAAAGAAAGTCTAAAATGATAAAGGTTAAGTGATCTGAAATGAACCTAGCTGCAGAGGGATTATAGCAAACCTTTTTCAGGAGCGAGTACCCCGGAGAACCTAGACAGCTCTAGCTGTGGTCCAGTCCAGAGAAATTTTAAATATGGCCAGCAGAGGAAACCTTGGCTGCTGTTCATGATCTTTGGAGGGACATATGGGGAAAGGGCCTCAGGAGTGTCAGGACTATATTAATACTGGTGCTAAAAATGTCCGGAAAGGTTATACAACGTCTTCATTCCATGTTTATAGTGTCAAAGCAAGCACTATAGACACAGTAGGGGTACTGCCCTAAGTCTGCATGAGCCATTGCTCAGCTAGTCTGCCATGTGCTGGCATTTCTCTTTCTTCCAAGATTTACAGGAGAGGTCACTGGCCATGGCACCGAACTCCATGGGATTCATTTGGTGCTTCAAGATACACTTTAGTCATCCCAGATTACACTCGCTGCACCCAATGCAGGAATGCACTGCTTTTTGTAAAAATGAATACAGAGCTACCGTAAGGATATACTGAAAGCAAGCACAGTTAAAACTCACTCACCTGTTGAATGCCGTACCAGGCACCTGAGATTTCAACTGCTCCATGACAGCCTTCATCCCTCTCTTGTAGGGCCCTGATTTTGCAGAAGTTTCAAACTGAGGGTTATGCCTCATCAGATATTCTCCTAGGAAATTAATGGGATCAAACTTGGGTGGATCTCGGTCTGTGTCAAGCACCTTTTTTCTTTCCACTTCCATTAACAATTTTTCCACTCCTGGGACTAATGTGGGTAAGAGTTTGTCGAGCAAATAGGCACGGGTATCCCTTGTCATCTGCTCTTCACTGAGCCATTCCTGAGACAGCCAGTCCAGAGGCTCTTTCTTTTGTACCTTTTCCTCCTCTGCCTTACGCACATGAATCTTTTCCACTTTCTCTCTCTGCAGGTTCAATGCTCTCTGCTGCACCTTCTCATAGAATGCTTCTTTCCATTGAGCACCTTTCCTAAGACTTGGCAGCATAGCACTCTCCTGGCTTCTTCTGTCCCCGCTGATGGGTATATGCTTAGCACTAAGCTTGGGAAGTTTCAGTCCAGGAGTTTGGGCTTCATCTTTTGGCTCAGCAGCCATATTTCACTACAAGATGCAAAGCAGATCAACACTATGTAATTCTGAAAGGCAGGGCAGTACGATAGAAAATACAAGAGAAAACAAGTCTGTACAGTTAGAAAACGATCAGTAGATGATTCTTTTACATTCCTTTTCTAATTGGGAAATTATTACTTTTGCAGCCTAATTCATCTGAGGAGCTTTAAATGCTTTAGGAACATGAATTAATTATGCCTCACAATGCCGCCAAGAGCTATTGGAGGTAAATATTTGTAGCCCCTTTTATGGAGGGGTAACTGAGCCACAGAGAAGGGTGCTCAAGGTCACCCAACTAGTGAGAGGCCAAGGTGGGAATAGACTCCAAAGTGCTGTCTGTCAGTTTCATGTTTTAATCACGAGATAACAACTCTCCCTAATTTGAATGTTTTCCTTTAGTCCCCTTTCCTCGTTTCCAACTTTTCTAATAATTGACAAACATGGGATACAGTAGGAGAACCGTGTGCTGTAACAGATGATTAGGACTGATTTTCTGTGTAACATTGATACACCTATTTTCTCTATTCAGAACCACCTATTTTATCTCCATCTTTCCCACAGCCATGGGGAAGAGTGAGGCCACTTGGCAGATACAACCCCTACATTATTTTATTTTTTGCAAATGTTTGTCTTCTGCACTTTTTTGCTCTGTGGAATGGTCCTCTGGGGTTGGGATCTGCTACCTCTGCAATGGGATGGAGAGCTCTGTGTTAGGAACGTGTGATGAGACACTAAACAAGATTCTGAGGCTAAGTGATTTTAAGAACATGAGAACATAAGAATGGCCATACAGGGTCAGACCAAAGGTCCATCTAGCTCAGTGGCCTGTCTTCCAACAGTGGCCAATGCCAGATGCCCCAGAGGGAATGAACAGAACAGGGAATCATCAAGTGATTCTTCTCCTGTCATCCACTTTTCCAGCCTCTGACAAACATAGGCTAGGGACACCCACCATTCCTACCCATCCTGGCTAATAAGTATTGATGAACCTAACCACCATGAATTTCTCTAGTTCTTTTTTGAACCCTGTTAAAATCCTGGTCTTCACAACATCCTCTGGCAAGGAGTTCCACAGGTTGGCTATGTGCTGTGTGAAGAAAAACCACCTTTTATTTGTTTTATACCTGCTACCTATTAATTTCATTTGGTGACCTCAGTTCTTATGTTATGAGAACAAGTTTATAACTTTTCCTTATTCACTGTCTCCAGGCTTGTCATGATTTTATAGACTTCTATCATATCTTCCCTTTAGTCTCCTCTTTTCTAAACTGAAAAGTCCCTGTCTGTTTTATGGCACCCATTCCAAAACCCTAGTAATTTTTGTTGCCCTTTTCTGAACCTTTTCTAATGCCAATATATCTTTTTTGAGATGAGGTGACCACATCTATACGCAGTATTCAAGATGTGAGCATATCATGGCTTTACATAGAGGCAATAAGATATTCTCTGTCTTATTCTCTATCCCTTTTTTAATGATTCCTAACATAGTTTGCTTTTTTTGATTGTTATTGCACATTGAGTAGATGTTTTCAGAGAACTATCCACAACGACTCCGAGATCTCTCTCGAGTGGCAATAGCTAAATTAGTCCACATATTTTGTATGTGTAGTTGGGATTATTTTTTCCATTACTTTGCACTTATCAACATTAAAATTCATTTGTCTTTTTGTTGCCCAATCACTGAGTTTTGGGAGTTCCACAGGTTGGCTGTTCTTCACAGTCTGTGGGTCACTTTGAAAATGGGGCAAGCTAAACAGGAACAAGAGTGCTCGAACATGGAGTTATCCAGAAATAGCTATTGTAGTTTAAATGTACATCCTACCTTAGGGTATGTCTATGCTACAGCGCTATTTCGAATTAACTTAATTTGAATTAACGCATCTGCACACAAAAACTATTTCGAAATAGCGTTTTGCTATTTCAAAATAGCGCGTCCACACTGAGTGGACCCTGAACCGAAGTAAAGGCTGGCCAGAACCAGTGCCGGCAGGGCATCAGGTTAGGACTTAGTGTGTGGGGCTGCTGCCTGAGGCTAACTGAGCTCCGTGCTTAAAGGGACCCTACTCCCACCCCGGACAGACAGTTCTCAGGGTTCCCCCCCCCCCACTTGCTTGTCTTCCTCAATGAGGGACAGCAAAGCAGTCCTGTCTTGGAGTGCCCTGAGTGCCTGCACTTGGGACACCAAAGCACTCGGCCACATGGAGCCAGAGCTGCCCCAGGCATGCCGGTGTGTCTCGAGGGGTCGTTGCCATCAGCCTGGCTGCATTTGCGCAGGCTGCCATCTGGGTGGTCCATTAGGGGGCTGTCAGGATCCAGGAGGCCCTGTGGGATAGCGTTCACCCCGAGGAGCCCTCAGAGCCACCCTGGTCCTTCCCACCGGGGGCTCGTGCCCCATTCC
>JANRFK010000867.1:22501189-22512765 GCA_030068395.1 Apalone spinifera
CAGTGGCTTGCTGGCTCATGTTTTGGGGCCACTAGGTCAGGAGCCCCGGTGGCCACTGCTGGCTCTGGGCTGGCAAGCTTGAGCTGGCACAGGCACTGTGGCCAGAGTCTACCCCTTTAATGGCTCCTGGGCTGGGGGAAAGGAGAGTAAGTTTTCCTGGTTGTGCCCAGAGTGGGCACCAGGGCTCCCTGGGAAGGGCTGGAGGCCCCCTATTTCGAATTCAGTGTCTACACAGCACTTAATTTGAAATAGCTATTTCGAATTTGGCATTACTCCTCGTAAAATGAGGTTTACCAAATTCGAATTAAGCGCTCCGCTATTTCGAATTAACTTCGATATAGCAGTTTGCATGTATAGATGCTATTAAAGTTAATTTGAAATAATGGCTGTTATTTCGAATTGACTTTGCAGTGTAGACAAACCCTCCATTGCTGTTAACTTTCAAGTGTAAACAAACCCTAGTCTTAGAGACCCTATCTCCTTTTCAAAGAACCAAACTCCATAGGTTGGTCTCTAATAATGGTCAGTCTGTGGAGCACCAGGAAGCTGTGTGGTCCTTAGGTGGTACAAGAGCCCAAATTTGAAAGCTGCTTCTCTAACCCTTCACACACAAAGCTCTTATCAGCTTCTACAGGACACACATACCTTTCACACACAGGGCATGCAGGCAAAATCTGGCCTTAGTGGCCAAATTCAGAGACTGAAACACCATCACCATCCTCCAAAACACCCCTAACCCAGGGTAAACAGTAAGGATAATCTCAGCATCATTGACATCTCTGAGGACAATTTGACCCAAGCAAACTCTGCTCTGAACTTCCACGCTTTTAAAGGGGTTTCTGAGGGTGCATCTACACAGCAACATTATTTCAGAATAACGGCCATTATTCCAAAATAACAATGTGAGCATCTACACAGTAATTCCATTATTTCAAAATAAATTTGAAATAACGGACGGCTTATTCTGACTTCTGTAAACCTCATTCCATGAGGAATAACGCCTATTCAGAAATAGCTATGTGCCTCCTGGGGCTCTACATCGAGGTAGCACATCTACATTAGGGAAGCCTGCCTCGGACTAATTTTCCCTGTAGTGTAGATGCACTGTTTTGAAATAAATTATTTCGGAGTATTTCTTCTGGAATAGCTTATTTCGAAATAAACATGCAGTGTAGACGTACCCTGACTGATTAAGGCTGTTCAGGACCCATGTCAATAGCACTGCTTTTGACATATTTTGCTATTTCCACTTCATTCCAAAATACTTGTTCTGGATAGTTGAGCTTTTCAGGAAATGCGCAAAGGTGATACATTGCCATCTTAGCACACAAATGTAATTGCTAGCATGTTGACCTGGTTCATAGCCAAATACTGCCTGAAATGGGGGTGATGATCCCTATCAGTAAATGTCTGTGTTGGTACTCTGGACGGGTCTGGTGGAGCTCTTTAGTCGTTTGTGCAGGAGAGCAATTATCTGCTTCAGGTAAGAATGGGGAGATGGATTGATGTGCCAGGCTGCTTGCTTGGCTCAAGCAATGCGTTATAAAAATGAGAGCTGTCTTGCCCGTCAGCAGAGATGACCTGTAAAGGAGAACAGACTTATAAAGGCAAGAAGGGAATCTGTCAACTCTATCAGATTGCAACTTGATAGGTGAGCTTCTTTCAATAAGATGTGAAACCAATCTCCTTTTGAAGAGTGGATTGTAAAATTGGGCCAAGTGATTATCTGAGGAATGTCTGAGTTACTGAAGCACTTTCAAAAGAAGAGGCCTGAGAATTTGTGTAGCCCTGCCATTGCTCAGAAAGAACTGTCTTTCCCCAAAGAGTCTCAGGAGTTGTATCTGCTTCGTCACAATGGTCCAAATGCTCCAATCTATTTAGACACCTAGCTACCTTTGAGGATCAATGCCATTGTACCTAGCACATTTAGAGGGTTTTTTCTTCTTTGAAGTCCTGATTAAAACCCACCTTTAGAAAAATTATAATTTTGCTTTCTAGATCTTTACTGATGAGCTGTTTTTCTTACCTTCAGAACTTGTACAGAACCAGAAGTCTCCTCCTGCTTTCAGAGAGGCATTGCAAATGAATAAGAATGGAATATATACCTATCTGTTCCTTGCTATTAGAAAACTTACAAGTGAATTAGGGATCTCTCTGTCCTGCTGTACAGTCAGGCTGTGAGTTTTACGCCTGAGTGTGTGTTTGAGGTTGCAAGCAAAAACCCAAAGGTTGCTATGTCTCATCTACTACCCAGAACTGCTGTAGATTGTCTTCTGCCTTTGGCAGATCAATATAAATTCTTCCTTCCTTAATTTACATCATTGTGTCATATGAGCAGAAAAAAGAAGGTCTAAGGTCTAGCGACATGTACAGCACTGAATTGCACTGCTGTCCAAGAGAATACTCCTAAGTACCTTGGCACAGTAGGCAGATCTTCATACGCAAGGATAGTGAATTCCAATCCTGCCTCGTTCACCAGGGACAGAAACAGAGAGATTTTAGGCCAAGCTGAGGATTGTACCGAGCAGATGTGCGAGCTGGAGCGCACAAACAGAAATGAATTACAGGGCAAATTGAAATACACGTTACCAGGTTCTTCTTTTCATTAAGAATCAAAGAACTCTGGAGTGGCCTGTGGAATAAGCCAGCTGCAGTGAACACAAGGGAGTCCTTCAATAGATTTAGATTGGAAGCTTCAGGATTCTGTTTAGTGGAGAACCCATTCCACAGGAATGGAAAGGTGCAGTGGAAGAAAAGTAGTCTGAGCGACATCAATTCTGTCCTCATTCACGCCTGTGTAAATACAGAGGCACGCCTGTGGCTTCACTGATATTACACTAGCATAACTGACAGCAGAAAGTCTCCCAATGTCTTTATTCTTTCAGTTACAAATTAGTACTTCTGGAATGGCAGACTTTTCCAGTAATTGTGTTTATCTCATGCTAATCTTTCTGCAGTGTTTCTATACTTTTGGCTTTTAAAGACGTAGGACAATGTGGATTGAGCCCTCTCCATCTGCACAAGAACTCTGCACTATGCCGTCTCTGTGGTACTTCTCTGGGACTACTGCACCATGCTCTCCCCTGAGCTTATGACTGCTCATTTTATGGGATCTCAGAGACTGTCATAAAACATGAGCTTTATAAATGTTTACCTACAAAAACAAGGGTTGAAAATGATTGGTTTCCAAATTCTGGTGCACTGTTTGAACAATATTGTCTGTCTAATTCCGGAACAACTGAGTTCTAATTCCAGATCTGGTGCACTCTGTGACTCTGAAAAAGTCACGTAACCTTTTTGCCTCAGTTTCCCTTCCCAAAGAGGGCATGAATATTGATATACTTCTGTAAAGTCCCCTGAAGATGAAAGGAACTACAGGTGAAATTTACCGCAAGGCCAGAACATCACTTACGTCCCACTTAAACTCTTGATATAAAGTTGGTTCTCAAGTGCTAACTGGAACTTAAATAGTACATAAGCCTCATGTTGGGCCTCTACAGAGGGGTGAAATTAACCCAGCAGTGACTTAATTATTATAAACTAATGATGTCTATAAACCTTAATGGGGAAATATCACTTTAAATAAATAGTGCAATTTATAGAGAGAAGGAGGATTCATAGGTCATCTAGGCCCATTCTAGTGTTGTCCGTGTCACAAGGTAGTGGGCTGCATTAAGGAAGACTGGGCTCAGGCTACTCATAATGAGTTAATTTAAAGGGAAAGAGTCTAGGTAGGCAGTTAACTGCGTAACAAGCACCTTGGCCTGACAGAAGGCCATCTAGGCTCAGTTATAGGCAGGTCCTCAGAGAGAAAAGCTCTTTGAAGTGGGAGGAACTTCCAGAGAATATAGGTCCAATAGTTCAAGACTTGCACAGATCTTGTCAAGTGGAAAGATTTTATTTCAAGTTTATTTGTACTGAAGTTTTTACTTGTAGTGAAGGGGAGAGTGATAACTCAGTTGTTTGAGCATTGGCCTGCTAAACCCAGGGTTGTGAGCTCAATCCTTGAGGAAGCCATTTAGGGACTGGGGGCAAAATCTGTCAGGGATGGTACTTGGTCCTGCTGTGAAGGCAGGGGATTGGACTTGATGACCTTTCAAGATCCCTTCCAGCTCTAGGAAAGAGGCATCTCCTTTCATTTAGAAGTGGAATTTTATCTTAGAACCTTTTGAACTAGGAAGAATTCTTAAGGGACCCCAAGAGAAGGGAAACTAAGCAGGTCTACAAGGGAGGCATCTCACCACCCTGAGATCTTCCATTTTCCTCTGTGTGCTCCTATAAATACTCTTTCAAAGGTCTGCATGGCATAGTGTAGGCCTTTAGCCATCTAGTCTGCTTATTTAATACCCTGTAAGGTTTTTTTTTTACTATTATAATTAGCAAAACAGATGACTAGGGAATTGATACTTGTTTTAGTGCATTTGCAAAATGTGTTGAAATAAACCCTAGATTATTGTAATAAAATGCTTCTAAAGCTTTAGACATGAGAATGTTAGAATAATCTAAAATGTGGCTTTGAAAAGTATCCTAATTCTAGTCACTCCAAATCAGGTTCCACATGATTAATTCCTGTTTGTCTTTTCATTCCCTGGTGTACCTGATGTTTCTCTTTTGGAATTCAAAATGTTATTTTTGTGATCAACTTATGCATCTTTCTAAAAAAAGGGAAACTATCAATTATAAAAATGCACTAATTTTCTTCAAAGCTGCCGTTAAGCCACCAAACAAGAACAGGTGGAAAAAACCTGGCAGGTATGATCTAATGGCTCTGATTTTTTTAATCTGAGATTTAAATAGGGTGGGCTATAGCAAAGCAGTAATCACACCCTATTTAACTGGGCTGCTATATTTTCTCAAAATAAAGCATATTCTTCTGCCACCAAAGCTAGTGCTGTGCTGCTGACAAAATAACATGCCAAATACATTATCACAGATGTTTTGCTGGGGTAACTCTTTGTTATATGTTATTTTTGGTTTTGTACACAGGATGCAGTTGGGGGCATGCTGTCCCCTTGCTCACTTGATATGCTGATGTTTAGTAATACTGAAAATTAAAAAAAAGGTGTGTTAACAAGGGAACTATTTTCATATTTACTGAAGACAAAAATAACTCATGGTTTGCAAGTGTCAAAAGATCTATGGGGCCAGTGCTGCTGAGCACGGTAACCACAGCAACTTGCAGGGTTTGGGCATAAGCTTATGACCCCTATTCTATAAACAACTGGCGGTCATTACCACAGGCTGCATTTTAATTGCTCTTTTAATTCCGAATACATTTCCCTTATAGCTTCTTTCTCTGTACATTTAAATTTTGCTGAAGAAAACTTTTCCACATGCAAATTATAGTTTTCTAATGGCCTTAAATCCCCTGAATATCTTTGGTTATTTTAGTTAACAGATTTATTAGACCTTTAGCTGGCTGTAGAAAACAACTTGGTTATTTACTTGTTAATAGTGACTTTTTACAAGTGTTTGCTGCTTAAACATTCCTAGAAGTGCCAATGAATATGTGCACACCAGAGAACAATCTCTTGGGGATGCAGGTTCAGATCAACATTTCTCTAATTACTCCTGGACAGAAATCTCAGGACTTCCACTTTTCCAAATCTATTCAAAAATGAAACTGCAGTCCCGTCTGAGAGGATCACCACAATGCACTGGGAGCTCATAATCTGATTGTATTAGATATGCAAATTGAGGATGGATAGGTGTGAAGTCCAGTAGCATTCACCCTCTTGCCTGCAGGAAAACATCCACTGGAATTAATCAATATAGCAAACACAATACTTTGCATTGAATGATGAAAAACAATAAGATCCCTCTAATAAATCATGGGGTAAAAATCCTCCCCATCCTCAAATGTGAAGCCTCTTCCTGCTTCCATTGAAGAAAATGGCAAAAATCCCATGGGAGCCTGGAGCATGAGTTGACTGTCAGTTCAACTCTGTACCCGTGAAAACATCTCCATATTTTATGCTAAGCTTCTCTGTCCTGTCTGGCTATGTCTACACAGCAGTGGTATTTTGGAATAACTGACATTATTCTGAAATAACATAGTCAGCGTCTACACACCAAGCAGTTATTTCAACATAATGTTGAAATAATATTGAGCTGCAGGACTTCTTACTCTGACTCCTGTAACCCTCATTTTATGAGGAATAAGGGAAGTTGGAGGAAGAGTGCTCTAACTTGGACTTCCTGCTGTGTAGACAGCGCCAAAAGCTGAAATAAGCTATTTCAACTTAAGCAACACAATTGATGTAGTTCAAGTTGCGTAGCTTATTTCGGCCCTGCTGTGTACACGTGCCCTCTGTAACCAAATGCGAGGGAACACGTAGCATCTAATTGTACATTTCTTGTGTCCCCAGAGGTACTGCAATAGAAGGTTTTGGTGCACAAGACATGCAGAATTGCTCCAATGTTATGCTTTTACCATGCCTCAAATTTTCTGTTCCTCGGCTTCCAAGCACACATCACAATTACTGCTCGTTATAAGGCACATTTCTAATTTCATATCTAAGGAGTAGTGGATTTAGAATTAGTGGGGCCCTGTGCTCAGCTTAATTTTTAGGGGTCCTCCGGGACCCAGCCAAGAAAAAGAACATTCACTCTTCCTGTCTTTCCCATTTTTCATTCTTTTTTCTTCATCTTCCTCCTGTATTATAAGTAATAAGAAGTAAATGAAAATAAAGTGAGGTACTTTGATTATTTTTGTAGTCTGACTTTTTTTTCCCCACAGACCAATTGAAAATTGCAGAGGGTTTCGGTGGACCATTTAACGATCTTTCCAAATATTGTTCGTACCATTAGCTAACTATTATAAAGTGTTTTGGATAAGAGAGCTTTATTTTAAAAAACCATAATAACCTTTCCTCAGTCCACCTCAGTAGAGTTCCCGGAGCACAGTTTGAGAATTTCTGGCCTAAATGAAAGCTTGTATTTGCATTAAGCCAACATGAAAAATGTGTACAAATAAGATGTGTAGATGTCACATGAATGGAAAAATAAAAGTTAACTTCCTCTGAAGAAACTTATTCAACTTGAAAAAAAAAATCAGCTAGCTTTCTTCCTACACTTTTTCTTTACAAAATCGTCAATTAAGTCATTGTAATAGTTTGTAAAGAAGCACTTTCAATTGTCATTGTAGCTGAACTTGTCAAATGTTCCTCCCTGCTCTCTTGCTCCTCTCCACAGCCCTCTTTGCAGAGGGACTGCCCCCTCGCCCAGAGAAGTTACCTGCTGCAAGAAGGTAGGGGTGTTGCTGGACCCAGTGCTGCTGGACTGCCCGGCTCTGGGGGCCCCATGTTGTTGGGGGAACCCTGTGCCAGGGCACGGTATGTTTCATTGTAAGTCCGCCCCGGATCTAAGTATAACAATCTCATAGACCTAGGCTCTGAACTCTTAATTACAGTATATGGTTTAAATTGAAAGGGCTGAATCAGAAAAATAGTAAAGAATTCCCCACACCCGTGGAGGTGTGTTCCTTGGATGGGATTCAGCAGTTTGAGTGCTCCTCTTCCCTGATTTTATCCTTACCCCTATGAAACTCTGCAAAAAACAATACAAAACAAAAAAACTCTAGGCACACACGGGCCCAATCCTGACCTCCTTACTAAAGAACTGCATTGAGCTCTGTGCAAAGATCTGCGTTGCTGAATTGGTATTGAAGGCAAAACTCTCAATGCAGTCAATGTGGAGTGCAGCATTCTTCTCTGAAATGAGCATTTTTATTTGCATTAAGATATTAAAAAAATGTAAACAGATTGGTTTTTACCTTAGGGACTCGTTTTCTTTGGCCAGAGATTTCTGTTTCATTGAAACAATTCAAAGAATATACATTATGCAAATGTAAAATACAGTGTAAAATGCATGATGAAGAGATGAACACCCTTATACATGTTTTAAATGTATTAAAAACAAAACTGTCCCCCTCTGCCCAATGAAATTGTGTTTATCCATAGCATTATGCTATGATTTTTTTAAGTGAAGTATCATGCTGCGGTATTTTGCTGAATTAAGGCCACAGTGATGAACTGGAGCTACAGTGCTTACTGCAAAACTAGAGAAGTTGGGCCTTGTGGTTAAGACCCAAAAGCCACAAGCCCACAATTAAGGAAGAATAATGTGCTGATTAAAGAATGACATAGCTTAGAAGGGAAGTAAAGGCAGCTATAAAAATAAAAAATAATATATAACACATGGAGGAAAGGGGAGGTGTACAGTAATGAATATAAATCCAAAGTTATGAATTATAGAACATTGATAAGGGAAGCAAAGAGATACATGAAGAAATCTATGGCTAGCAGAGTTAAGGACCATAAGAAAATGTTTTTTCCAATATATTAGGAACAAAAAGAATTTTGACAACAGTATTTCTCCATTACCAGATGGAAGTGGTAAAATTATCAATAATAATGTAAAATAGGGAGACATGTTCATTAAATAGCTCTATTCTGTACTGGAGCTGGGGGGGGAGACAATCATCTTATCATACAGTCTTAATCTTATTTCCATTCTACCAATACCTCTGGAGGATATTAAAAAGTTATTAAAGTTAGACATTTTAAAATCTGTAGATCCGGGTAGCTTGCACCCAAGAGTTTTAAAAGAGCTGGCTAAGAGGCCAACTGGACCATTTATATTGATTTCAATAAATCTTAGTGCACTAGAGAACTTTCAGAAGACTAGAAGAAAGTACATGTGCCAGTTTTTAAAAAGAGCAAATGGAATGACCTGGGTAATTATTGGTCTGTTGCCCAGGATCAATGTCAGGCTAAGATAATGGAACAGATGATATGGGACTTGATTAACAAAGAATTAAAGGGGCAATGTAATTAATGCTAATCAACATGGGTTTTTAGAGAAAATAGATCCTGTTGAACTAACTTGATTTTTTTATGAGATACTACTGTAAAGTCAGCAGAACTACGTGCTATGCCCAAAAACAAATGTGTAATGATCAAGCAACTGAAAGCATTTTAAAATGAGATTTCTCCTCCACTTATGCTCTTCAATGTCAACTTTTTAAAAGGACCCAATCCTGCAATCCTTACACAAATCCAGAGGGTTGTAATTTTTTATACTAAAGGACTAAAATAAATGAAAGGTGGTGAATTTGGTACAGGGGTTGTAAACTCAGAACTTTAATTTTTAAAGATAACGTAATAATGATTTCCACTTACTTTACATGTGAAAGAATTGTTCACAAACACTTATTTTTGCCATAGATGAAACCTCTTAAAACTTATTTGATAATGAACATCTCATATTATGTAAGAACATTTTTTTTTAAACTTAATCAGCTATATGAGAGTCATGGCAACACATGGGGAAATTTTAATAAGGAAGTGAAGGGAATAAATGGGGTGGGGGAAAAGCAATCTAGTTACAAAACTAGATCCCATTGAAGATCACAACACAAAAGATGTGCTCTTTTCTATCTCTTAGAAATGTAGGTGAAACCAGAAATACCGATCTCTTGAACAACCATACATATACTGTATACTCTATCCAACAAGAGTGCACTACATGGCTGAAAATAAAACTAATACAAGTGGCGATGTTACCTAAAGGTTCAAATCTAGGGACTGTAATAAATAGCCTGTCATATTGCAAAGCATAAACACATACAAAATAAAAGTAAAAATATCTTCTGGTTGGGGAGCCATGGAATATTTAGAGCCAGGGTGAGGATAGCAGGAATTTTCCTGATCTCTCTCTACTATAAATCATGTAGCAGTGTTAACATGTTTTCCATGAAAAATGTGTTTCAAAATAATATGTTTTTATAAGCAGCTCAAGTACACTTTCTTTATGTGTGCAGCATCATTGTAGCACCTTTGTCCCAGAGAGACAGAAGTTGGCCCAGTAAAAGATATTACCTCACTCCTGACTTGATTAGCTTCATTAACGCAATCAACTTTTTCCTTATATATATATATATATATATATATATATATATTTTACTCCTGGTTCTGTAAGTTCCACTCCAATTCATCTGATGAAGTGGGTTTTACCTACGAAAGTGTATGCCATAATAAATCTGTTAGTCTCTAAGGTGCCACAGAATGGCTTGTTAGTCTCACTCACCTTGTCTCTCTACTTGCTTTGGGAATGTTTCTTTGCTTATTCTCCCCTTCAAATTTGATCTCAAACAGGTGAATTTTTGTGGATTCTGTATGATCCAGGTTCTCACTTTCTGCATAGTCCTGAGTGAAGCATTCCTACAAAAATCACTTTCTGAACTCAATTTTATTTGAATGAGTCTGTTTTTCATCCTCCTTCATCCACTAGGAGGCAAACATGCTCATTAGTGAGCTTAATTTTGTACCCTGGTAAAGGATAACTGACATACAATCTGCAGAACCTGACTGATAATTATTTTGACTGCTTTGGGGAATTGACCAAAGAACAAGCACTGAGGGCCCTTTAGATTTAAAGGGGCCACAGCCTTCTTGACAGTTCTGTCAATGTGTAGAAGATGAAAGCAAAATGCACGGAGTGCCTAAGAGGAACTGATGGGTTAATGCAAGCTGTTGGAGAAGAAGAGAGAGTGCTTTCTGGTTTATATTTGTTAAGGTCTCTGATAATCATATCTAATGTTCTACAAAGGGTCAGCTCTTCATCACATTAACTTCTATGGCAAAATTCCCATTAACGGCATCCACACATGACCTAAATTACAGAACTCTCAAAACAAGTATGTTTTGCTCAAGTCATTAACATAAAAGTATTGCTGCCTACTACCCACATAAAATTATTGCTCCCAGACTTGGACCCTTTGAATTTTGGAGATCTTTTCTGGCTTCAATTTGTGTGCACACATCACAGACCCATCATGTTCTAGGTATCTGCGCCTCTATGGAATTAATCAGAGAATCTCACAGAGACTACCAAAAGGGGATTGGATACTGTTTTCTTTAGACCCAGGATGTCCAACCAGTTCTAAAGTAGTAGCCATTATAGCGAGCTAACCACATTAATTCTGAAAATGTAAATAATATAGCTGCTACCAGGTCCAGCCAAAAACTTTGTGGGGCTCACGGTGGCACATTGTGGTTGGCTGCACCATGTGGCTGGGCAGCTCCCAGCAGGCATGCAGGGGCGGGTGAGTGCCAGGCAGCACAGGGACCTGAAGGTAGCTTGCCTTGCCCTAAGGCTGGTCCTGGCTGCTACTGCAATAGCCAACTAGCCATTCTTCAACCGGCCAAATAGCCACACATGGCTAGCATGTTGGACACCACGGCTTTAAAGGATGGCGGGAATTTGTCGCGGTATTTTTTATAAAGCCCCAGCCCCTGGAATCATGGGATTGCACCTCAGCTTTCATGTCAGCCCCCAACAAAGAACAAGCACGTGTCTCCCCCAGAGGGCTGCACAAAAAAGCTGCAAAACATGATCCCAGTGCTCCCTAAAGACTCAAAGCCCAGAAGGGAAATAGCAAGCACCAGTAAATAGTAATTATAATTGAAACCTCACCCTCCTTAGCCCACCTCATGAGTGTGGGGGTGGCTGCCAGAGCGATGCCCTTTGCCAGGTTCCTCCTGAGAGCCCTTCCAAAGAGGGGCGGGGCGGGG
>JANRFK010000867.1:22538321-22554214 GCA_030068395.1 Apalone spinifera
CAGCCCTGGAGATTATCTTGCAGAATTATTGGAGATAGACTAGAAAGCTCCTGTCCAAGGGAAGGGATACTGGCTTTGGTTTTCCACATAATAGTGTGACTTCATGTTGGTTCTGAGTTTCAGCCGTAACTTCAGAGCTCCCTGCCCCTCTGGGTTTAAAAGAGATTCATTCATTCTCGTGCCTTTTTGTTACATTAACCTTTTTGATGTTTACAGCTTCTGTGCTGTTTCCACTTGGCTCGGGAGAGCCATTGATTTGGGGGATGGTCCTCCCTGGATCGTCTCAGTGCTCAGAGGTGCTTTCTTCAAGAGAATTAGAGGGATTGAAGGCTTAGATGCATTAAGGAGGACTGACCTCTTCTCGTTCTAATAAGATTTGATACCACATGTGCGCACCTTTCTGGCTCCTCTGTGTTAGTTGTTAATGCAGACTGAGTGACCCAGTGCTCTGTATAAGCGGATCTGCAGGGAAATGCATTACGTTTCCTGTACCAAACTCTCTTGCCAGAGGGGTAAGATCAGACTACCAGGTCAAATCAAGTACAGGTTCATCTTTATTCTCCATCTGAATGGCCACTTCAGTAATTTTCTGTCTAGTTCTACCACTTCAGGAGTTTCTAACAGATTATCCTCTGTCGATTTATGAGCAGAAATAGATCCACGCAGTCTTATGTCCCTGGGGAGATGGCCCCCTCCAAATTCTTCAGTTTCTACATGTACCTTATAAATGGGGATATCGTCTCTTAGTTGCACCAGTAACACATGCACTGCTGGCTCCCATCTATCTACAAACTTCTGCTTTCCTCTAAGACTCAGCTTGTGCACTGGAATCCTATCTCCTGGTTCTATTGTTAACATAACTATTTTGGCATCCATCATAATTTGTTGGCTAATTGGCTTATTTCACTTTCTTTAGCAACTAGGTCATCTGCATAATAAAACCTGCACTGTACATTTCTTACATATTCCTGATGAGTCATTTCTTGTTGTCTTCTACCTTTAATCCCACAATACAAATTAATCGGTAATCTAGGTTGCCTCCCAAACATCACAAAAAATGGGGCATGTCCTTTAGTATGATTTCTGGTACAATTGTATGCACGAACCAATGGCTTGACATACTTCCTCCAGTTGATTGTTTTTTTTTTAAATGCTCTTCCTGAATGCCTAACATATTTAGAAGAGTACAATTAAACCTCTCCACTGAGTTCCCTCTGGGGTGAGTAGGATTGGTACGTGATTTTACTCTAGCGACCTTACTTAACTTGATAATCAGTTCTGATTCAAAGCTGGCACACTGATTGCTGTGGAATTGGTCAGGGAAATTCATAGTGAAATATTAAATTCTCCCTGAGCACACATGCTACAGTGCTAGCTGGCTGATCCTTCGTTGGGTAAACCTGAGCACACTTAATGAAATGATCAGTCGCCATAAGAATATTCTTCGTCCCAAAAATATCTGGCACTAAGGTTAAGAAGTCCATGCACGCCAGATCCATAGGCGCACATCCATTAACGTTCACAAGCTCAGCAGCTTTTTCCGCTCAAGCTTTTCTCCAAATACAGCGCTTACAGTCTTGGCATTTTCTTTCTACGGCTTTGGTCATTCTAGGCCAATAAAATTGGTCTTTAGCTAATTCCAAAGTTCTCTTGGTCCCAAGATGACCCATTTCACCAAGGAGGCCTTCTAATGCTCTATCCCAGTGTTTCCCAATTTAATTTGGCCACGGAACCCTTTTAAACTTGAAAGAATTTTGCGGAACTCCTAATAATGAAATCATAGAGCTGAAAGAGACCTCAGGAGGTCATCAAGTCCAGCCCCCATATATAATATATGGAGCTGAAAAAGTAGACCACAAATAAGTATGGATAATAATAAACAAATGCTAAACAAGATCATGAGATCAACATTTAGTTTAATTGCACATATTTTAAAAACAAAAATCATCACATTTCATGTGTACAAAAAATAAAGCTCAGAAACTAATATGCATTATATTGACCGTTTTCAATGTGAAAAGTGGTTTTCTTTTCTTGACAAATTCTTTTTATATTTGGTTTAATACTGGAAAGTTGGATTCACGTATCTGGCTTGGCATTCAGTTGATGTCTGTATTTCGTTTTTGTTGCTGTGTAATTCGAGAACCCAGTTTCGCACAAGCATGTGCTGGCGAAGGGTAGCAACTGACAAATTGCACGTCTTAATAAGGCTGAATATTCTCGACATAAGCTACCCAAAAATGTAATCAGAGAAACTTCTTTACATTTTTGTATTAATTGGCTGTCTGAAGTGATTTCGATCAGGTTTTCATAATCTTGCGTAGAAAAACCGACTGGGTTTGCTGTTGTACTTAATGGATTTTGAATCCAGTTATTGTTGTCATTTATGATTGGAAAATACTTTGATGCTTGTGTATAAATCGTGAAAATGATCTGCAGTGTCGCTGCGAATATCTTCATCAAGTTCGCATTCCATTTGCGGTGGTCTATAACAGACAATGCAGCGTGCAGCGCTGAGTAGTGACATCATCGCCCCCACTCTCTGGCTAAGCTGGCATTACACAGGGACACTTATTGTGGAAAACACACATGAAAATTGTTTTCACTAAAATTCATAAATGCGTAAATATTAATTATTATTTTTAATCATAAAATGTTATTGTGACGTAATTTTCTCGTGGAACCCTTATTTTCATTTCGCGGAACCCCATTTGGGAAACACTGCAATACAGAAAATCATTTAGATCCTACCAGTGAGGCAAAAGTTTCTTCTGTCCCGGGTAAGGGACAGGCATCCTTTCTGGTAATGCAGTTGAGTTTCCTGTAATCCCCCACCAGTCTAAGAGCTCCTGACTTCTTACTCACCAGCACCACAAGTGATGCGTATGGGCTGTGTGTTTCCTCGGTCACGCCAAGGGCCACCAACTCGTAGAAATGCTCATGCAAATCTTCAAAATCTGAGGGTGAAACCCTTTTAGCTCTCTCTTTAAAAGGTGCATTATTTGTAAGTTCAATTCTGTGTGTCACTCCGGGAGCTCACAGGTCAGGGGGACCAGCTGGGGGCTGGATACACAGCTGGTAGGGCACCACAAAATTTGGGACAATTTGGTGCTCCAAATTTCATAATGTTCTACACAGCTGTGTAGTTCGCGTATTGAGAGGGACAGCCCTGCCCTGCTTTAGCTCCTTGCACGTGTGTTGAGCTGTGCCAGACTGAGCTCTGGCTTTCTGGCCTGGCACCTGCCAGGTGACTTATGACAGGTTACTTCATTCCTGAAGGATAAACGTAGTGTATCGTGGGCGCTTACATATCCAGGGGACCTAGGGAAAGGGCAATCGCTATTGAACTGGGCAAGAGAATCTTGCTTTCTCAATATATGATGTGGCTTCTGGCAGCTTTTCTACATGAGCATTCCCCCACTGTATTCAGAGGTGAGCAGATATTAATTAAGCTAGTGCAGACCTTGGGTGGACTCCTTTTAAAAAAAAAAAAAATCTTTGGGGCTTATTTTGTTCCCAGTGAACTTAAGCTAAAGCAGAAAAAGCCATTTGTAAACCAAAGTAAGGGCGTCCATGCAAGGGTTGCATCATTTTAACAGCTGATTTTAAACCGGTGGAAACGTTTCAAATAGACAAAGTCAAATATTCCTTCTATAAGGTACAAAAGCACCTGGTCTAGGTACCCAGGCTCCCTTTCAATAAGAAGGAAGGCTCCGTGTAAGCACAACGGTTTGTGAATGTCTCTCTCTGGCGTTGGCTAGAAGCCAGCATCTCATGTGGGCGGTTTGTATGTTTCAGTGCGCGGTGGCTCGAACGCCGACATATGCATAATGAAGAAATTGTTATCTGACTTCCTTACTGAAGTGGAGTGTGTTCCTGTCTTAGCCCCAGGGATAGGGGCACCGTCAAGCAGCTGTAGCTGAATTTCCCCTTGCAGTGATATCCTGTCTGTCAGCACATGCACGGAATAATCCAGGCATGTATTGCAGACTAGGGATGTAAAATCCCAGTGAATCGGTTAACTGGTTAAAACCTTAGGTTTAACCAGTTAACTGATCAAGGTGGATCCGGCGTAAGGAGCGTAAGTTCAGGGGAGGGGTTGCCTGCTCCTGCTCCCAGCCCCCTGGGGCTGGAGCAGCTCTTCACCCACAGTAGGCCATGCCCAGGTACTGGTTAACCATACCAGGTTAGCATCACCTGTTAAGATGATGCTTACGGGGTAACCGATTACCCATTCACATCCCTAGTGCAGACTTGTCTCATTAATATTTTCCATCTTGGACAAAACACAACCGATACCTGCCTTTTCCAATTCCCTCAGAGCCTTGGTGGTGGATGCTGTTTTTAAGCTGGGTTCTCTGCAGTGATACCATAGGGCTCTCTAAACATGAGGTTCTCTAAACAATCTCCTTTTTCATTACCAAAATCGCTCCTATGAAGCTTAAGTTTAAATCCATGTTTACCTGTTGACATGAGCTCTGTTGGGTTTTATTTTCAGCAGGGATTTTCTGGTGCAGTTGATTGTGTGAACTGGCCATCTGACTGAAGTCATGCCTGACTCACAGATGGGTTTTACGCATGCTTCCCTCATGTCCCCCAAAGGACATACAGTGTCTGATCCAGAGCTAGAGGAGAAATGCTTTGTGTTGGGATCCCTGGGAGAGAAAGCAGTGGTTGCATTAGTTGGAGTTTCATTATGCGCCTTAGGCTGACAGCCTCTGAGCATAGTCCTGGAGAAGCAGTGACACGTAATGGAGGTGCAGCGTCTGGGCGGTTAGTTTTCCCTTCCGAAAGGGGCACACCGCCATGCTGCCAGCACCACTGATGTGCCCGTCTGCGCGGAAGAAGAGTAGCTGAGCTTTGCTGTGGGATACGAGCAGTCAGGCAGAGCTGCATGGAGGAAGCTTGCATAAAACCCATCTGTCTGTGTCGGGCGTGACGAGTCTGCAGCTCCAGGAGCATAAAAACTCACTCCGTTGCGGGATCAGCACCTCAGGGATGTTTTAGCCACACGACTCCTAACCGTAGCTCTGAGAGTCAGATATTAAATGACCCCCAGCTTGGCAGCTGTTCGTGCTGCATTCCTGAGGACAGAATTCAGCTATGTGGCCAAAATGTCCAAACCTGGGTGTTTGGCATTCGGTTCTCACGGGCCATCTGCTTAGTGCTGGTTTAATAGATTCCTGCAGAGGGCCCTTGCATTTGTCTAATGTTCGTCTATTTTAGGGTGCTCTCTAATGCCTACCTGGTTGTTTATAACCCCTTTTGGCGGTATATTTGGTTTCTCCCAAGACTTGCTCTGCCATGGAGTGTCACATCTTGCAGGTACAGACTTCTCCAGTAGCGCTCCTCAGGCGGTCATGGTACACACTAGAGCAAAGGAGAAGGGGTAGCTTTTAACCAGATTAAAAGGAAGGAGAAAGTGTAGGGATTTAAAGCTTAAGAAACCAAAGGCAGCATGCAGTTGCTGATTAAAAGCCTGTGGTAGAGAAGCCGATCTCTGGATTGGAAATCAAGCTCCGTTTCTCCCCCCCCCTTCTCTCCCCACACACACCTTTTCTAACCCACGGTATTATGTAGGTTAAAGCATTTCTATGAGAACTATGCTGGTCATCAGCTATCTTTTAAAACTTCTGGTAGCATTTAATGCTTCCTGCCTGTCATGTCCAAAATCTCTTTGACAGAAGGCTTGTTGGTGGCTTGTTTGACAGAACAAGAACATCTGGTTTAAATGATTTTTCTCCCATCTTTCCTGCCGTCCCTACCCCCGGTATTTTGCACAGATGTCGTCATGCCGCCCCTGCAGAGCGTCAAATCCTGGGTAGCTTGCAGGATTGGTAGAAAGATGGGGTGGGGGGGAAATCTGTTACTAAGGAGATCTGCCTTGTCGTAGTCTGTCTCTAATGGCCAGTCTGCCAAAGGGAAACAGATGGCCCAAAGGAGACGGGATTATACACATGGCTACTACCTAGCAACTGTGGGGCAGCAAGAGCGGTGGGTCTGGTGACCCTCAGGGGGTCAAACCAGTCCTGTTCTGTGGCGAGGATGACAATCAATTTTCCCGCTTGCCCTGTGTCTGATTCAGGTCGTGGCACAGTTCCCAGGAAGGCCGCCTGTCCTCATGCTTTGCTGGCCAGCGCCAATGTTGCGTTTTTCGTTTTCTCCGAGAGGTGGATCTGGCACAGGGTTGACAGCCGGCATAGGGTGGAATTCAAAGGAAATGTGTCTTCAGCAGGATTGTCCCTTGTGTCCCTGACACACACAGATGGGCTATTCCACCTTTTCCTTGTGGATCCCCCCATTCTCGCTGCATCCGTGTTTGCTGGTTGGGGGTTACGTTGGGAAAAGGTCTGAGTGTGTTTTCCTTGCGGGCCAGGAAGGAAGTTGAGAGCCCTCCAAGGCTTTCCGAACACACGTTGTGCAGCAGTGCCAGCCTTGGCTGATGAGGATGTAGTGAATTCAGAGCTCCCCCGTGTTGGTGGCAACCCTTTTTATTTGGTAAATAGGCAGAGAAGAGCTCTGCCCGGGGTGCCAGTTTGTTCTAACGCCGTCCCCGTGCAGTCTGTGCAAGAGGATGTGCTTAGCCCCATGGAGGAAGAAAACAACACTTGATCCGAGGGGTTAAGGAACAGCAGCTCCTGGGAGGCAAGAGACCTTCGCTTTTCACAATTTAAGCTCCTTGCCGGCCGGTATCACGATCCCACAGAAGAGAGACGAGAGATAACGGGGCCACAACGGAAGCTGCAGTACCACAGAGCGGAGTGACTGCTCCTGTGTCACTTGCTTTCTTGTGCTTGCAGGGGGGGAGGCAGAGCTGCTTGGATGTACAACCCTGACCACAGTTTCGTTCTGCGCGGGGGCGACTGCCTTAGTCGGGCTGCTGGGTTTTGTCATTGCCTGAATGGATGGGGTGATGGTGCAAACAAAATATATTGGGGGGTGCCTCAGAGAAGCAGCTCAACCGCCCTGCATCAGGATTGGTCATGGCCGGAGATGGGACATTGGGTGGGGAGGGCCAGGGCACTGAGTGGGTGTGTGTCTGTCTCTAAGAGCTTGGCTGGCTGGTGCGTGCTCCCATGGACGGGGCTAACTGACAACCATGTGTGGGGCCTGGAAGGGATTCTCCCTGCTCAGGCCGGCACTGAGGGGGAGGACAGGTGAAAGTAAGGCAGTGTGCCCCATTGCACCACTGCGGTAATGAGGAGCAGCTGGCTGGGCACTCCACTGTAGGAGAGGGCATGGCATGCCTCCACCTGGGCTCCTGGGGCTCTCCTGCAGGCTGGCTTGCTACACTTGGCTCCCCACCGGTCCGGGAATGCCTCAGCCCCCCTCCCCCCTGGAGCTATATAGGGAAGAGAGCCCTCACTCCCCCTGAGAGTCACACCAAGATGCTGCTGGCTGTTCCCCTTCCGTCACTGTCAAGGAGCAAGGGGAAAGTGCATAGCATGGCTGCTTTCCTCTCCCTCCTGGCTGGGGAGGATGGGGCAGAGCAGTGAGTGACCCAGCTGCGTGGTTTCCTCTCCTTCCCCAAGGGGGATGGGAAGGGGAAGAGCAAACAGCATCCTGGTATGAATCTTGGGGGGGAGGGGGCATCAGCCTTATCCCCCAGCACTCCCTTGTCCTGAGCCCTTCCTCACTCCTGCACCCCCTGTGACATGGGATTCTGATGTGAACGTGCAAAATATTGTTGGAACCACTGTTATGTGCCTCAGCTCTGGAATAAAGTGGGCCAGGTGAGGTGTCCGTTGGAAGTTGTGCTTTGCTGGCTCTGTTCATGCTGCTCGTACGCAGGTATCGGTTGTGTACTTGGAGATGGGAGTATTGGCTCAGTACTTGTCGTAAACGTTTGCTTGTGGGAGGCATCAGCAGGAGGCTTGGCCAACCTATGGTGAGGGCAGCTAGTCATGTGAATAGCCGCACTTCACTGACGTTGGCCTTAACAAGTGCCCGTTCACATGTGAATGTTCTGGCCATCATGGAATCCTAGAACTGGAAGGGCCCTTGCGAGGTCGAGCCCAGTCCCCTGCCCTCATGGCAGGACCGAGCCCCATCTAAACCATCCCTGACAGGTGTCTGGCCAACCTGCTCTTGAATATCTCCAGGGATGGAGATTCCACGACCTCCCCAGGCAACTTATTCCACAACCTCCCTTGCTGCAGTGTAAGCCCGTTGCTGCTTGTCCTGTCATCAGCGGTTAAGGACCGTTTTCCTGCCTCCTTTGTAACACCCTTTTTGACACTGGAAAGCTGTTGGCATGGAAGCCATGGCTGCTGTGGTATGTATGGACAGGTGACCTGCTCATGTGACACTCTGGGGACATGTCTGAGCACAGTAAGAACAATGGGATTCCTTCTGTGTGGTCAAAGGGCCCTGGAGGTTCCTCCATTTTGTCTTCACTCCAGCTCATTGCTTCTGAAGTATCTTTGCTATGAATTGGGCCCAAAAGGACTGACGACCTGCCTTAACAAAGGGTGTATTCCAGAGACTTGTAAGACAGCAGATTAATCCATCTCTGCTACACGCCTGCACCGCACAGTTTGCATGGGTGTGTGTAATGATTCCTTTCACAATTTTACTTTTAACCTTTTTATTATTAAAATAAATAAAAACCTTTGGCTGTTATATTCTAAAGGCTTGGCCCAGCCTGCTCCTTTGGGTAAGAGTTGAGGTATAAATTGACCCGGGACTGTGGCTGGAGCTTTGGAAGGGGGGAGGACCTGTTTGGATCTGTGTAGGGAGGGATGCTGGTGGTGGCACAGGGAGGCTGGAGTGTCTAAGAGGGTTGCTTGTGTGACTTCTTGCTGGCCAGTCAGGTGAAAAGAAGTGCTCTTTTGGATGGGTTTGCCGTGCCTTTTTATAGTGGAGGGCGCTAGTCTTGGGCTAGAAGTAGCCCTGTCTCTAAGCCATTTGCTCTGATTTAGCTGTGCCCCCAGAAACCTACTATAGCTCCCCAACCTTCTGTCTTGAGTCCCTACTTGCAATTCCCAACCCCAAACTACTGTACCCCCACACCTCCAAGCCCCTGCCTTGACTCCCGCACCCCCAACATCCCCTGAGCTCCCCTCACTCTATCCCACACTTATGTTTCTTACAGGCACTGTTGAAAGGGGGTGCAATATGACAGTACCTATAAGCAACGTAAGGTACTTTCACCCTGGCTCACTTGTCAGGATTACCCGAGTGTGTCTCGTGATCACTTCCATTGTGCACCCTCGTTCTGCCTGTGACCCATAACCGGTTCCTGTGCTGTGGTCTCCACTACTTGGCTCTCCATGCGGGTGTTGAATCGTGTGCGTCTGCTGGTGGCCTGTGATAAACAGGGTGTGAGACTGGATCTGCCGGACCCCACTGACCTTAAGCTCTCTCCAAACCAATGCAAAGACTCAGACTTCAGGCCTGGTGCCTGCTGCTGCGCTGCGCTCTAGCTGGGCTGCTGCTCCACGTGCCGTCACCTGGAAACTCTTAAACACGGAGCCACAGAGCGGGCGAGCCTGCCAGTGTGCAAACTGAGCTGAGCAAACAAGGAAGAACCGTTCACTTGAGCGCAGAAAGGAAACCACACAGATGGTGCTTTGCTGAGAAATGAAGCAGCTTTGGGTGTCTGCCCTGTACGGGGGAGGCCTAGAGAACCTGCATGTGTTTTACCCAGGAGGAGGCAGGCGAGACATTTGTCTCAAATTGCTCTGGCACGTGTATAAATCCTTTCCAAAGCCACCCATTTGGACCAATGCAAACGATGACCCACTCGGATTTGGGGCTGTCATGTGGGGGCTTGGTGGCTAGGAGAGAATAGCAGAGTGGCAGGAGGGAGCCTAGGAATGCGGGCTGACCCTTCAGAAAACCCCAGCACGACCCCAGATGTTACCCAGCCCTAACCTGGAGCATCCTAGTCCCAGCAGTTAGGAGCGTAAGGAGCCATGACTGGAGTCCGCCTCAGGCTGAATGGCTGGAGTCTCCTGGCAAAGCTCTGGTGCAGCCCTGGAGGAGTAAGGGGCAGGCTGTCTGGAACCAGGGCGTGTTTCTGCAAAACATCCGTGCAGAGTCCTAGAAGGTTGTGGTGCCCTTCCCCAGGGCCATGCCTGGGAGGTCTTGAGGCATTTCTGTCCCTGCTCCCGTTGCAGAGCCAGCCCGGCCTTGTTCTGTACGTCATGGGAAGGGTGTGCAATGAACTGCCCTGGCAATTGCTGCCTATGCTTGTGTGGGAAAAGACCCCATGCTCGCCGGCCTGCCGAGCAATCCGTACTTGGTGCAGTGACGCTTCGTGCCTTCCTAATGCTTTCTGCCGAGGGAGCGGCAGCCCGTTGCACACTGCCTTGCATAAAAGCCTCCTCCGCCCCCACCAAGTAGGTCAGGATCCTTATCCCCGCTTCATTTCACCTCCCGTCAGGACAGAGGTCGAGCGGCTTCCCCTTGTCACCAGGCAGCGCCAGCAGTGGGAACAAAGCCTTGCTCTAACCATTAGACTAGGCTGTCTCCCAGGCATTTCCATTGTGGACACAGAGCCCTTTCAAATGGAGGAGTGGAGGCTTCCTGGCGAGGCCCTGCTTTGGAGCGTGCTCTGCACACACGCTTAGCTGCTGGTTCCTACAATGCTGCCGGTTCCAGACAGCTCTACAGGCTGTAGTTCCTTGGATTCCTGCCACTTGTTTCCCCTACGTCCCAGGTAACAGCCAGCTCTGAGCACAGATCCAGGCTGAGTGGGGTCAGCAGCTTCCCTTGGAAGGACAATTCCATGGCACCGGACAGGGCTCTGAACGCTGCTCTTTACAGAGCGAGGGCTGAGAAGAGGGAAGTAGTTTTCAGTTCCCCAAGAAGCAGTTTTCCACCAAAACATAAGGCTGCCGTGATAACCCTCCTGCCCCACATCTCAGAGCCCGGGCCAGCCAGCTTGGGCTGCAGGGGTACAAGAAGATCCGGCTTGGACTGCAGCCTGGGCTCCGAGATTCACCTCCTCATGGGCTCCAGCCCAAACCCAACCACTTAGGCTCTACCAGTGTGAGTCAGCTGATCCTGGCCCAGCAAGCCACGCTGAGTCTCTTATCCCCACGTAGATGTGCCCTAAGAGATCAGATGGGCACCAGGGGCCTGCGTGGCCTTACACAGGGGTGGGCAAGATATGAATCCGGCCCACCAAGCTGTCTGATCTGGCCCATGGCCTGCCCTGCCACTCCCCCGCCCCCAGGCCAATCAAAGCGGCTGGCGGCACCCTCCCTCTGCCAGGGCACTGCTTTCAACAGCAAATGACTGTGCACTCCCCCACTCTCAGGTCCCACTTGGCCTCGGGGCGGGGAAGCCCACAACGTTCCCCCCCCACACTAGGGGTGCATGGCACCTAGAGGGAACTGCCCCTTTGCAGAGGCCCTGCCCTTTCTGGGGTAGGGCCAGCCTGTGACCCCCTAGCAAAATTCATGCAATGGCCCTCCTGGAAACATTATTGCCCACCCCTGGTCTGACGTCTGTGCTTCTCGCTACCTCGTCCGTTCCATCCGCACTCCTGCTGAGAGAGGGTTTGCTGCATCCGAGTGGGTGCGAATCTGTGGGAAGTCCGTGTGTCGGCTTAAAATGCCTCCACAACAGAGAGGGAGCCTGGGGTTTTCGTCACTAGGAGACTTGCCTGGGCAGATGCAGGTTTCACTTCCCCCCCACTAGGGATGTGAAAGGTTAAGCAGTTAACTGGGGCAGGCTGGAGAGCTCCCTTCTGGCCGTGGGCAGGGGGCTGCTCCAGCCCCGGGGGGCCTGCCGTGGACAGGGGTTGCCCCAGGGTTGGAACAGCCCCTTTCCGCAGCAGGCCCAGGCGCCCCGCAGGCAGGAGCTGCCTCCCTCCCTCCCATCCCCCTTAAATACATTTAACCGGTTAACCAACTAAATGGGCTTTTACATCCCTTGCCCCCAACGGTCCAGTGTCTAAATGCCCATCTCTTAGGGCTGGCCTACAGAGGTCTTTTCTCCCTGGGTAACTGGCTGTGGTGTAAATAACTGCGTGAGTGAGACAAGCAATAGACATCTTGGCTGCCCGGGGCCCGGAGAGAGCCTGGAATAACCTGTATGGTGACAGGAAGAAGTCTCTTTGTTTTCACGACCAGCCCCTTCCTTCTGCTTGCAGTGTACTTCCCTCCCCTCTCCCACGGGAAATAACTCCTTTGCATCTGTAAAGACTTCATCTGCGCAGAAGAGCACCTCTGTGCTTCGCAGTGTAGTGACTCTCTAGTCCAGGGATGGGGAACCTAAGGCCGGGGGGGAAGGTCCGGATGCAGCCCCTGGCTTGCCTGGATCCGGCCCCTGACACTCAGAGGCCTCCAGAATTGGGGAGCCCACCCTGGCACTCCAGCCCCTCTGCCGCCCCACCGTGGTGCTGGAGAGCAAAATCTACTAGCCTGGGCCCCCGCAGGCTCTGGTATGCAAAGGGACTGCGGGGAGGGTCTTTCTATTCTCAGTCGGTGGCCACATCAGAGAGGGTTTGGTTTGGGGGTTTTTTGCTCCTCACTTGTGTGCGGCCCCCGACTGATTTTTCTGCTGCTTAGTGGCCCCTGACCCAGAAAAGGTTCCCCACGTCCACTCATCAGTATACAGAGTGGGCAGTCTGCGCTGTGGGAATCTTGGTTTCAAAAGGGCAGGAAGGGGGCTGAAAATTGACACCGCTTCTGCAAGGCTGATCGTTGCTGTCCTCCTTGAATGTAACGGGGTGTTAACGTTGCTCGTGCGTTATGAAGGATGGCTCTGCAGCAGCCGGAATCCCCTGCGCTGTTGGCTAGAGAGGCTGTTCTGAGCTTCTCCGGGGCCATTTGGCTCAAGCGGTCTTATATTCTGCACTTCTGGAGCCTGTCTGTCCTGGAAATGCAGAGCCAGTCCTAAGCAAGGATGTGACTGCTTGATTGTGCTCTTGTGGAAAGCACCTGATATGGCTGGTTACATTTGCTGGCATCCTTATATGTGCTAATTTACCAAGTCCTGGTGGCTATATTCCATCTGACGGAAGAAGGGCATTCCTCCCTTGACTTTAAGAGCTGCTAAGATTTGCACGGACAGCTGACATGCATTCACTGCTGACATCCTTACCACTGCGTGCAGGAAGGGATTTTCTTTTAATCACTGATTGTTTCTTATCCAGAATAACCATGTGTAGAATGGCTCCAGGAAGCAGTGCCCTGAGATTCACCCCGTGTATGTGTAAACTCAGTTGGTCGCCAATCCAGTTTTGCCTCTGACATCAGCAACAGTTATTGGTATGAAAGTTGGCGCTGCGCAAAGTCATGTCCATGCCAAGAGCTGTATCGGCATGTATGTCACAAAAGAATGGGGGGGGAAGTGGTATTTCAGTTAGTGCCGCAGAGGAAATGAAGAATGCTTGTTGCTTACATGGAACCTAGTGCAGGACTTGCCTACGGGGAAGTGACAGATCTTCAAAGCTTGAAGATCTAGAACATTATATATGGTTTAAAGAATCCCCGATCACCTCAAAGAACTCCCTCCCTCTCTGTCCTTTGTCCAAAATGTCCAACCGCACACATGCAAATCTTCTGGAGGCTAGCGAGTATGTTTGCTTGGTTATAATAGGGCTGCAGTCTTAATATTCTGGGTGGCCACTGTAGGTGTTAAAAATTGATCCTTTGCTCTGTACAGTTATTCATTTTAAGAGAAGTCGTACTATATTAATGCTGATTTAATGCCGCATGTTTAATAGGAATATATATTTACGCTGCTCATGCCGTTCCCCTAAGGCAAGTCGTCTTGATGAAAGCAAAAGCGATTGTACTCCCGGCAGGCAAAACTATTCCATTTAATGTAGAAATTCAATTGGCAATAATCTCTTCTATTTTTAATCTCCTCTTGTGGTGTACCGCAGTGGGTCATGTCGCACTGTATTTCATATCCTGACTCTTGAGCTACCAGCTGGAGGATTTTAGATTTTGCCTTTAAGATCGGGAAGGTTTTTCTTTCTCTTGTTCCAGTGGTAACCAAATTTTAAACAGGGTTTGCATATATCACTTGCATCTCCAGCAGAAAAGATGAAAGGCTCCGTTAGGAGGAGCTTTTCCTTTCTGCGAGCAATAGCACAGTGCCTTTGACCCAAATATGCCAATTCCTGACACAACAGTGTGTTGGAGAACAATACAGAAGGGGTGCTCGCATGTGAATGAGAGTCTGGCTGCTGATAGGGTTAGCATAGGCTACCTTCCTCCACAGCCATAATCAACGGTGGAGGGAATGATGGGAGGGAAGTGAAGCCATATTTGTGAACCTGCCTTTTGCACTGAGGCTTGGGCAGATGTTGGTTCCATTCTACAATCCTAGAACTGGAAGGGACCTCAGAGGTCAAGTCCAGTCCCCTGCCCTCACAGCAGGACCAAGCACTGTCTAGATCAGGGCTACTCAACATGTGGCCCGTGGGCAGCATGCGGCCCGTGGCCTGTTTGATTGTGGCCTGTGGTGCAGATTGGTTTTACGCGGGACTCAACACACAGCCCATGGGTGGGAGCCAAAACAAAATAGTAGTCGATATAATCTCCTGCTGGTATGCGTTTTAGTAGTTAAACTCCTGGACTGTCCTTGCTCATTAAAAGTGCTGTCATATGGGTGGCAATCGGGTAAATATTGCCTTTTATTAATATCAGCAGAACTGACTTAAATGGGGCCTGCGTGTTGTGTAGTCTTGCCTTAATCTTTGTATTCGTGCCCGTCAGTGTGAAAAAAAACTATTTGCATATATTTGCATGTATATGCAATCACACTTAAGTTGCGGCCCTGGGCATGTGCTGTGAGTATCGTGGCCCCCGGGTTTTCCAAAGTTGAGTAGCCCTGATCTAGACCATCCCTGCCAGGTGTCTGTCTAGCCTGCTCTTAAATATCTCCAGTGATGGAGATTCCACAACCCCCCAGGGCAGAGCCGTCCTGGCCATAGGGTGGTTTGGGATGGTTGCCCCAGCCCCCGCACTCTGGAGGGCCCCGTGGCAGCGGCTTCAGCTGCCCTATAGATGGGACCCACGGGGTCCAGGGCAGCCCAGGGAATTACCTGGAGAGACTCAGGGCGTCAGCAGCACTTGGGGGGCAGAAGGGCCCTGTGCTCACTGTGGTGGTGGGAGCTGGAGTAACCCTAAAAGCCTGCTCTGCTCCATGGCCCATCTCCCAGCCCCTGGCACTCTGCTTCCGGCACCGCAGTGAGTGTGTGTGCAGGAAGGGGGGTAATCTCATCTCCAGACGCTCTGGGGAACAGGGCTTCGGGCAGGAGTGCAATGGGGGTGGGAAGTGGCAGGGCTTGGAAGGGGTGGAGTGGGGGCAGAACGGGCCAGGAGCAGAGGTGGGGTGAGCCCTGAGCCTGGAGATCTCTGGGGAGTTGCCCTGAGCCCGGGGCACCCTGTTGGGGAGGGGGGCAGAGGTGCCCTGTCCCTAGGCAATTTATTCCAGTGTTTAACCACCCCAACAGGAAGTTTTTGCCCAATGTCCAACCCAAGCCTCCCTTGCTGCTGCTTCTCCTCTCTTCAGAGGTTAAGAGAATAATTTTCCCCTCTTCCTTGTAATGAGCTTTCAGATCCTTAAAAGCTGCTCTCCTACCCCTAAACAACTAAACAAACCCAACTCTTTCAACCTTCCCTCATGTTTTCTAAACCTGTCATCGTTTCTGTTGCTCTTCTCTGGACTTTTTCCAGCTTGTCCTCATCTGTCCTGAAATGTGGCGCCTCGTACTGGACACAATACTCCGGTCGAGGTCTAATCCAGTGCAGAATAGAGCGGAAGAATGACTTTTCCTTGCTCACAACATTCCTGCTAATACTTCCCAGAATGTTGTTTGCTTTTTTTAGCAACGCTGTCACACTATCTCATATTTAGCCTTCAGGGGGTATCCGAGTTAGTCTGTACAGGAAAAAACAACAAATGGTCTGGTAGCACTTTATAGA
>JANRFK010000867.1:22565519-22588420 GCA_030068395.1 Apalone spinifera
CAGGGCCACGTGCAGTTGGGCTGGCTGCACCCGCCTCTCGCTGGCCCTGAGCGGGGGGGCAGACAGGCTCTGTGCGCCCCCAGGCAACAGGAGGGCGGCTTTCTGCTCCCACAAGGGGTGGGGCCTTGGGCAGAAGGGGCGGGCCCAGGGCAGCCAGCCCTCAATGCTCCATGCTGGCCCCAGGAATGTCCCGCCTCAGCCCTTAGCATTGCCCAGAGCGTGGGCCTGGGGCTCCGGTGGGGCCCATGGCTCCTGGCCGCTGCCACCAAGCACCTGGGAAATTGCCTCATTGCCCCTTCCCCCCGTAGGCGGGCCTGCCCTTCGGTTCCCCTTCACCTCCAGGTATTCCTGCCACCTCTTTCGGCAGCTGCTCGGCTGTCTGTCCCAAAAGCGGAAGCAACTGGGTTACCTGTAACCCGGCCCTCGTTTGTACTGTGGATTTAGCTAGGAAGCTCTAACAAGCTCACACCCCCTGGCCCTCTAGCTATGGGACGCTGCAGTCAGCATGGCAGGGAGTGTCCGGGGCCCGCTGGGGCCCGCACCGCTATAAGGAAGCGCCAGGTTTTGGGTTTTGTCTTGGACCAAAATCTCGAGAGCCACATCCTGCGCAAAGCTCTGGGCTGGTGCAAGGGATGGGGGTGTAGGAGGGGCGTGGAGTCTGGGAGGGAGTTCAGGTGCAGGAGGGGGCTCCGGGCTAGGGCAAGGGGTCGGGGTATGGGGTGCAGGCTCTGGCCCGGAGGCACTTAGCACAGGTGGCTCTGGGTGGGCCATGCAGCAGGGTTCGGGCAGGTGCTTGCATGCTGTGGCCCTACGCTGTTCCCGGAAGCTGCTGGCCCGTCTCTGGTGGTGGTGGGGAAGCAGGTCTCTGTGCTGCCTGTGTCCACCAGCGCCACCCCCACAGCTGCCACAAGCCAGTCCCCGGCCAACGGGAGCTGTGAGGATGGGGCTGGGGGCAGGGGCAGCATGCAGAGCTGCCTGCCCCCTTTTCCTCCCCCTCCCTCCCCCCCCCCCGCTAGATAGACTCAGAGACGCGCCAGCCGCTGCTTCTGGAGCAGCATGGGGCCACGGCATGCAGCCACCTGCCCCGGCCCTGCTGAGCTGTCAGGTGGTTCAAAAAGTCACTTGTTTCAAAACCAGCTGCCCTCAAGGGAGAAGCCAAGGAGCCAAGTGCGGCGCTGCAGAATGGAGCCAGATCTCCCCACTGAAAAGGGCGATACTCGCCCAGGACGTGGGGTCACTGCCTGGGACATGCCGTCTTCCGTGCTAGCTGGGGCCTGCTGTGAGGGCAGGAGTCTGGACTCGACCTCTTGAGGTCCTTTCCAGTTCTAGTGTCCTGGCATTCCATGCTCTCATTCAATGGGGGAAGTCAGATCACCCGTTTAATGCACCAGCATGCCTTTCAAAGGCGACTGTTCCCAGCAATGGACAGGTGTGCTGGCTTCTGGGCTGTGGATCCGGGCCCAGGTGTGCTGGCTTCTGGGCCGTGGATCGTCCTGCACACACGGTCAGGCAGTATTGGCGGCTCTTTGGGTCCTATTGTGCTGAGCACGTCCATGGCGGGTTTTCCTCTTCCACACTGTCCACACAGCTCCCCCGGCATGGGAGAATAGTGAGGGAGGTGAAGGAGCTGTAATGGCATCCTTTGTTGGGAGGAGTGGTTTGGGAAGTCAGCATTTATTCATTCCTTTTGTAAATACCACGTCCAGTCATTTCCAACAGAACTGCCCCTGCCACCAGACTCTTATCTGAGCAAGCCCAGCTCGCCAGAGCTAAGCCCGTCGGCCAGTGTTAGGAGCTGGAGACCGCTCAGACCTCAGTGGGTCACCCTGACTTTGCAGTGGTTACTTTCCACAAGTTCAAAACATCCAGCTGTTTTTACTCTGAACATTGGATCATTTCCCTTGAAGCTACTTTGAAAATTGCTGCATGTAACGAGGTGGCTTGTCCAACAGCACCAGAACTGTCTGCCTGAAATGTTGTCTCCGTCAGATTTTGACGGTGAGAATGACCATCTTCAAAGGGAGGAAGGGAGACGGGTTCTTTTTGGCTGTTTGGTAGGAGGCCCAGCATTCCGTGGCCTGGGGGTCTTTGCTCTGTCCAGCCTTGGAGGCAGACCGCATGGGTCATTCGGGCCAGGGCGATATGGTTCACGTCTGAGACACCGCCCGCTTCAGCTGCAGGCCGGCAGAGCTGGTCCCCCAGCTGTGCAGAACAAACATAAAGAAAAACGTCCAGTCAGGCCCCGACAGGCTGGAGGTTTTTCAGCAGAAGGGCCCCCCTTACCCCCCTTCTCCACTCTGGGTCCATGCCGGATGCTGAGTGCAGGCTGGTGCGGAAGGCTACGAGTGGGAAAGCCAGGGGCTGTCTCCTGCACCTGTCAACACCTGCACCTGTGCTCAGGCCGGGCAGCGTTTTCTGCTGCCTCCAGCCCTGAGCAGGAGAGCTCCCACCTCAACAGCACAGCCCCCAGGCCTGGCCCAAGCAGCAGTTCCCTGGTGCGGGCTGAGCGGAGGCTGAGGCCCAGTACCCCATGCTCACAGCAATCACTGGCTGCAGAGTAGCTGCCCGGCGTCCTTCCTGCCCCAGCATGGGCAGCAGGGAGTCCTGCAGGGATCCCTTGTGGGAGAGCCCACTAAGGGGTCCTACCCTCCGTGGTGCAGCCCTACGACCTGCCTCAGCCCTGCAGCCTTATTCCCAGCCAGCTGGGTCAGCCACAGGCTCCCTTTGAACCCGGTGCCAGGGGGCCGGCTCAGCCTATGCCCAAGCCACGTCCAGGGGAGTCTCAGCCTGTCAGACCCTTCGGGTCCCTCCAGCGTAGAGCCCTGGTCCCCATCCCACTTGGAAGAGTCGGGTTCGTCTAGGAGCCACCAAGGAAAGTGAAAACTGTTTCCCTCCGGCTATGCCACCCTGCAGGGCCATTCCAAGAGGCCCGGTCCCCCGGCTCCCACTCTCGATCTATGAAAAATCACACTGCCACGGGGAGGAGGCGTGCAGAGATACCCCCCCCAGACTTCCTGCAGGAAAAGCACCAGAGCCCCCCCTCCTCTGTCGACTGGCAGGACGCTTATTTCTAGATTTCCCGTCACGGCTAGGATGGGTCCTTGCCCCTGGCTGGCACCTGCCCCTCCCGTCTTGATACAGAGGTGGAAAGCACTAGAGCAGCACTTAGGCTGGAGGACGTCGTGCCTGGGCGACCAGCGAGCAGACCGGGTCGTGGCGCCGTGGCTTTGTGAGTGAGTCTCAGCGGGTTCCCCTTGGAGCCGAGATCGGGCCTGGCCTCTCCCAGCTCTTATTGACGGAAAGATGAGGGGAGCTGAGATTAACCTGGGATCAGTCCCCTGCTTGCAGCCTGCCGGGCGGAGGGCTGCTCCAGCCCCCCCGGGAGCCCCGTGCCAGGATCCTGCTTAATCTGTTCACCAGTTAAACCCAACAGTTACCTGATTAAGTGGGATTTCACATCCCTAATTCATGCTGCAGAGGAGTCCCAGCAGATTCCTACTCCCTGAACACCAGCAAGGGGGTCTGGAGGGATGGGGCGCTCACAGGGGCCAGGGCCAGGCCAGGGATCGGCTCCAAATGAAGGCGAGCGCAGCATACGCCAACCAAGCTCAGAGCAGCCCAGACCCGGCTCAGGGATCAGCCGGTGAGAGGAGTCTGGGCGCTGGAGTGGCTGGAGGTTTCCTAGACAATGGGGTGCGTATCAGCTGGCAGTTTCCTCCGGCAGCACCACACCTCCCTGGCGCTGCTGTGGATCGGGCTGCCTGCCAGGCAGGGTTAGTGCAGTACGTTTGCAGGAATGGGGGGAAGGGCTAGTCCAGTGGCCAGTGAAGCTGTGACTAACACTGCTGCTCCGGCAGGGCTTGTGACACTGAGGTGGCCACTGGGCTGTTGCAGCGTCTGCTGGCATTCCTGTTGCCACGTCCCATGGGCGCTGTTGCCTCGAGAGGGGTTTCTCCTGAGACCCCCCCAGCTCCGGGGGCGGGCACCTCCCCGAGACGCTCTGCTCTCGCTACCAAGTCTCTGGCTTTGGTGACTGGAGAAAAGCTCGAAAACACGCAGTTCTCTCAAATAACACGGCCAGTGTCGTTGTGGAATGCCCACGGCTCCGTGGGGCCTCACTCGTGCCCAAGTGTGGGATCTCCATGTCCGCTCAGCTGCTGTGGCCTGGTCAGGGGCCTCTTTGTGGGCTGGGTTCAGTGGTCACATTTTATGCATATTTAAGATATTTCTTTGGGATGGGAAATCCGTCCCCTCCCCACCACTCTGAGCCTTCCTGTTGCTGGTGGAAGGGAAGCTAACATCCACCAAGACCCTTTCTAGAGGGGCTCCCGTGGGGCTCTGCCTGCAGACGTATTGCATGGCCTACCCGACGAAGCCAGCTAGAAGGCTGTCATGCTGGTTCTGGGCAGCAGAACGTAGCCTATCTTGTCTGCAGACTGGTGCTAGGTGGCAGCTTGCAGTTAAAAATGGGCTGAGTTAAATCCAGCCTTCAGTACCAGCTGCCATAGAATTAACTCTTCCAAGGCATCCGGGAAAGGAATTTGAGGGCTTGTCTGAGCAGGGCCCAGGTAATGCAGCCTTCCTGGGGTGAGGCAGAGCTGATGCAGACAGGTTAGCTTACCTGCCCAGGCCCTGACTTATCGCTGACTCTGCTCCTGCCGCGGGTTTGGCTTGAATGGCTTTCTCCAAGAACATGCCCTGCCTTGCCTGGCCTCGTGTACAGTCGTGATAGCCCCAGCCTCGGGCTAGCAGCATCTGCCCCAAACATGCCTCAGCGTAGCCCGCTGACTTCAGCAGAGAAATGGGGGGAAACTCCAGGAAGCCTGTTTCAGGAACAAGGCCCTGAGTTAGCAGTTGTTAAAATGGGAAAGGGGATTTTTTTACCACTTAATTCTTCACCTTTATAAGTGTAGTTTAAATATTGGGACTAAACAAGGAGTGTAACAGAATAACCATTTAAACACTTACCCGATAAGCATGAGCTATTGGTTACTGTAACAGTTACATGCTGGCTCCCAGCCCTGTTCCCAGGGAGCGGGGCCTGGAGCTGGCTGCCACCCCACACTGCTGCCTCTGTATCCGAGGCAGCAGTACAGGGCAGCAGCTGGCTCCCTGGGAGCAGGACTGGCAGGCAGGAGCTGGTACGCACTGGGAGCCAGCTTAAAAGCCAGCTTGCAGCATGAACTGGCTGCTGGGCAGCCGGCTGCCGCCCTGTGCTGTGGGCTCTGCAGTGTAAAGCTTTCTACCGCAGAGCCTGCGACCTGTAACTGGACATGCATTTCCCTGCACTGTTCAGCCCCTAGGCTTATCAGGCACGGGTGCCTGTGTCTTCCGTCTAAGCAGGTTGTGACACTCCCCAGGAGAACCCAGGCTGGGCGGCACCTCTCTACCACCTGTCCTTAGCGTGAGGAAGCCCTCCTGTGGCCACACGAGCCCAGGCCTGGCAGGTTCCGTTGTGGTGCTGCAGGTTGGCAGTCCTAACCCGCGACCCTCTGAGCGGCTCCCTGGTGCGTCCAGCCCCTGGTCCGCTGGACTCTTGCACTGCTCCCGGAGACACAGGCTGCGGCAGCGTGTCGGTCCCACCTGGGAGCACGCCGTGCCCCGACATGTTTGTAGGGGAACCGTAACAGAGCCCAGAGGAGCTGGCGGAAGTCTCGGAACTGGCGCTCTGCCCAAGAAAACCAGCATGCGCACCCCAGAGCCGCGCTTTGCTGAACAAGGTACTCTCAGGTCCCGTGTTGCCCGCCCCACACCCTGCCCGGGCTTTACCGCCAGCCTGCCTGTGCCCGCCTTTCATGACAAGCACACTGGCAGCTTTTGCTCTCCAAGACCTACCCTGCTCAATCCTTTGTTCTTATTGAGAAACAGAACAGCCCCTGGCCTTTGTGACTTGTGGATTTCACAGTCCCGCCGGTGCCACCTGGCTCCCTGTGTAAACTGGCGCGCCGCACAAGGCCGGGGGCCGGAGAGCACCGTGAAGGATCGTCCCCAAGCATGGTCCCTCCAATCCAGCGATGGGCAACCGAGGCTGGCGGGTGGCCCGCCTCCATCTCATGGGCTGCAAGGGTGTCCTCACCAAGGTGATCTCCCGGGCGAGGGTCGTTTCACGAGCTGCGCCTGCGTGCCTAGACGGCGCGGGCTGTGCCAGGGAACCGGAGCAGCCCTTTGGTTGGCTGCAGAGGGAGCACGTGGCTCTGTCAGTGCTGAGTGCAATCCGCACGCCCCTCACTTCATGTCCCCTGGCTTCACGGGCGTGTCGCTTTAATAACACCAGTGGGGAAAAACCTACATGGGTGGAACCCAGCAGAATCGGACAGCCCTGGGCAGTGGCAAACAGAACCCTGGTGGGCTGCATGTGGCTCTTCGCTGCTCTGATCTTGGCCATCCATGTGCGGAATAAATGTTTTTGTGCACTGCTGCATGTGGGAATGTGCACCACCAGTAGAAACATAACCCTAGCAGTGGGCACTTTGCCCATCAGCTGGACAGCATGGGACTCTCTCCTGATCAGATGCACAAGCACCCAGCTTACAGGGAACAGTCTCCAAGGTGTCACTTTTAAATTCTGTCTTCCAAGACCCTTACCACAGTGGTCCCCAAACTTGTTAGGGTCGTGCCCTCTTACCCCCATCTGTGCTGGGTGGGGCCACAGCTCCAGGGGAGGGGGAGGAGACACGGACAAGAGTAAGGGGCCTGAGGCTGGGGGCCACATGTGGGGGTAGGGAAAGAGGTGGGGGGCCAAGGCTGGCAGTTGGGTGGAGGTGGGGGGCTCTCCCTATCCCCTGTGATGGCTGGCCCTTGTCTCAGCTGCTTCCCCCCGAATGTTCCTCTGCCCCGCCGAGGGTACGCCCCCAGTTTGGGGACCTCTGCCTTCAGAGCACAGTTTCCAGTATCGATACGTAACTCTTTAAATATTGTCCAGGCATCTGTTTTGCAGTGAGCACCATGCGATTGGGGCACCGATCTGATGCGCCGCCGAGGGGGCGCCCACTTCTCAGATTAGAAAGCCAATAGCGAACTTGTTTGCTCATTTGCGAGAACTTGCCCCAGCAGACTGAGACCCCTGGCAGGGTTGTAATTGACAAAACGTATTTGGCCTTCCCCCGTCTTCAGGGGACGCCAAACTTTCCTAGCCAATCCCTGCCCCCCGTTCAGCTTCTGCAGGTCGTCAGCCAGTCTTGGGGGAAAGCTGCAATGTTACTAGGGCCCCACAGGCAGCATTTCCCACAACGCTCCCCATCCTGCGCCACGCCAAGGCCAGCTTTCCCCTGCTTCCTTATCCCAGAGCCACCGCTTCACCCTGTCTTCTTCCCTTCATCCATACGTGGTCCCCTTTGCCTTTGGCTAAGAGGGCCAAAATTGTCCCCTCCCACCCAGTGGAAACCCAGGAATTGTTTACAAAGGCAATGGGAAAATCATGTGGCTGCTCCATTCTGCCTCGGCTGGTACCACCCCTCCCCCCGGCCGGTTAGCGTTTGGGGACTCTACAATAAAAGGCCTCAGACAAGCCCAGGTGTGGCTTTAGCCAAAATGCACTTTGACCCCAGCTCCCATTGGTTTCAATGTCTGTGTTATCCGTCTCTCTGGCATGCAGCCTCGCACGGCTGTGAATTGTGCATTGCTGCGGCTGTGGTGCTTTTTAGCTGAGCGTGCGTGCCTTGTTTTGTATGTAAGTGTTACACCAATATTCACTTTGCTCGTGTGCTCTGCCTCCTCTGGGTGACAAGGAGCTCTGCAGCTGGTGTCTGCTGCCTGGCCCTGGCTCCCTGGCCCTGCTGTCATCCTGCTCTCTGCATGTGACTGTCAGGCTGTCCTCTCGCATACAGTCTGATCCCTGGGGAAGTGTAGGTGAGAAGCCACCTGCGGGTCCTTCTAGCCAGGAAGTGTCGTTTCTGTCCTCACTGATGCAGCGTTTGGAAAGAGGTTAGAATTCTGTTTTGCTGCATACTTGCATGCAATCCTGAATATACACACACACACTCTCTCTCTCTCTCTCTCTCATATATCCTCTTCCCAGCGCTCTGAGGAACCCTGGGAAGCAGCTTTGCATGTCACTTGCTCAGCCTAATGTCTATTTGCATATGGATAGCTCTGGGCCCAGCAGAGTCCTGTCCCTTTCCAGAAGTGTCAGGAGCAAACTTCTATGTGGTCCTCATTGTAAGCCTATTAATAAATGGAAATGAGGAAAACACCGTTTCAGCACATAACCTGGCATGCACTGCTGTCTGTGGCCCAGCCAAAGAGCCATTGCGCTTTCTGTTGCAACAGTCAAAACAGGCCCTTCCGGGAGAAATGCTTTTGGCTATGGCTGTAGTGATGGCTCCAGGTAGCCAAGATGCCTCAGGGTTCATAGAATCATAACATCCTAGAACTGGCAGGGACCTCGCGAGGTCATTGAGTCCAGCCCCCCACCCTCACAGCAGGACCAAGCACCATCGAGATCATCCCTGCCAGGTGTCTGTCCAACCTGCTCTTAAATATCTCCAGTGATGGGGATTCCACACCCCCCCCAGGCAACTTATTCCAGTGTTTAACCACCCTGACAGTCAGGACATTTTCCCTAATGTCCAACCTAAACCTCCCTTGCTGCAATTTCAGCATTAACTCTTTTCATTGATCTCAGAGGAGTAGCCGTGTTAGTCTGTCACTTTAAAAACCAGTAGTAGTTCAGAAGAAGTGGGTTGTGCTCACGATACTCTATGTTTGTTAGTCTCTAAGGTGCTGCGGAGCTACTCGTTCCTTTCATTTGGCAAGTGGACACCCATAATTTAATGCAGGAGCTTATGGTTAATAACAGCAACGAGGTTGCATTCCCTTGTCTTGAGGCTAAACTGAGTAAGGTGCTTCATACTGAAAGTTGGTTTATATTGGGGAGCAGCTGCCTAAGTCTGCAGTGTTGTTGAAGTAAAACAGAATCGAATCCAGGCCTCTTGCTGTAAATGGCAGCCCCCGTCAGAAATCTGTCATTGCCACGTAGCGCTGCAGAGCGCGGGTGAGGACCGGTACGGAGATGTCTGTGGGGGCCTTGCTCACAGGAGGGCTGAGATCCTGGCTGCCCTTATTGCACTGTATGTGGGTGACCTCCAAAAATTCGGTACAAACCTGTAATGCTCAGCAAAGTTGCATTGTGCTTCCTTCTTGCTCCTGGCCTTAGCAGCTGTCCTTGTCCCCGGCTGGGAGGCCGGTTGCTGTGACTCCAGACCGCCTGGCTCGCTAGCTTTGATGCTGATGGAAGGGGTTGCCTGCGGCTTGTGGTGTCCAGTGCAGAGACGATCTGAGAAGGTAGCTCTGCTGTAGCCTGAGCCACATCTCGGGGGACCCACCGCTGTTCCCATTGACAGCTGTGTGGACCATCTCCCGTTCCACTAGCACTCAGGCATTGCCATGGCAGTGCTTATACCGGTCACTTGCATGTGAAATTGAGCAGCAGGAACGAAATCTCCACGCAGAACCAGCCAGCTCTCCAACCCCCAGTCAGCACCATAGGCGGGCCACAGCCCAGTTGGAAGGCACTGATTGTGGTTGTCCCTTGGGAGGCTAAAGGCCGGATCCCATGAGCAAGGGTGTAACGTGTGGTGCCCACAGAGCTGGGAGGGACAAGGAGAGGAATTGTGTGCTGTGCAGGCAGCGTGCAGGAGGCAAGGACAGAAACGCCGGCAGGGCTGCAAGTGATGAGGGGAGGCGCGAATGTCGTAGTGCAGGGAACCTGTGCACTCAGAAAACTGGAAGCCTCCATTTTTTTAACCTGCCATTTCAGATAGTGGGGTGACTTGGGCCCAGGAGCGGCCTTGCTCCAAGGGGCCTGCTGTGGTTTCCCAAGGAGATGGGGAGAGCTTTTGGGAATTTGAAATTCTCCCCCCCCACCCTCTATGCCAGGCAGCGTGCGTATGTAAACCCCCACACCTGCCGGGGGTGGGTCACTGGCCCATGGAGCAGCACAGACCTCTTACAGGCCATGTCTACACTAGGAAACTACTTTGAAATGAGTACATTTGGCTTAACTCCTGATTTAACGTATTCGAACTAGCGTCTCCACGCTATGGGGAAGCCTCGAAATGAGGCCGAGGCAGGCTCCATGAATGTGGACACGCTACCTCGACTTAGAGTCCCAGGGAGCTCTGGGGAGTCATTAGTTCAAAATAGCAGCACCAGAGTGTCCACACTCCCACTATTTCGAAATAATTAGCGTTATTCCTTGAGAGACACAGGAGTACAGATTTTAAGTAAGTGGCCCATTGTTTCGAAATAACGGGCTTGGTAGTGTAGATGCGCCACTTATAAATTCGCCCTTGGGGGGTTTATTTTGCAATAAAGTCCTACTGTAGACCAGGGCACAGAGAGAGAATGAGTTTGCTCTACAGCCTTAGCTGAGAGCCTCCTGGCATTTAGCGCATGCAGTAGAGGCTCCTGCGCTAAGCTCCAGAGGTCCCAGGCTCGGTTCCACCTGGCAGCATTACATGGAACTCCAGCGATGGTTGCAAACTTTCGATGGCACAGACACTTAAAATTCCTGCTGTCTGTAGAATCCAAAACCCACACGCCCTGGCTCGTCTGTAGTTGTGATCCTGACAACCCCCTGCCCTGGAACTGGAGGTTAATATTGTATCAAGTAAATATTTTCACTTGTTTCATAAACCACTTTATTTGCCCAATAGAACAGCTCAAGTTGTGTGTATGGGTTGGATCAGTGTTCACACGCTCCTTGTTGCTGTAGTTGCTGCTAGCAGGAACAATGTTCATTTGCCAGCTGTGCTTTGACATCAACGTGAAGATGTAAAAACCGAATTTGTGGTTCCTACTTCAGTCAAGAGAACAGTGACGTCCAGATTTGCACTGTCGCTGTGGGCCTGCCTTATAGGGCTGGTCCCCACCTGTGGAAAGGAGACCAGGCAAGAGGAAAGGAAAACTCAATAGTTTTAATTAAGCACAACTCTGGATGGGGCGGCATGGGACTCAGTAACGTAGCATGGCCCATCTGACGCCGGGAGCCCCAGATCTAGTGTAGTCGGGCTCTGTACTTTATTTCTGGTTGGACCAACCCCTGTTACTACCCTCCCCTGGAGGGGTGTCTACATGGGAAATGCTAATTCACCCCCTTGTGGGCCTCTTCGGCTGTGTCCACGCATAACAGTTTAAAGCCCGGCTGCAGCAGTCCCGTGACCCGAAACGGTGGCCACGGCCCAGCGCTCTGTGTGAACCACCTCCAGGAGGAGTGTAGCTAGCAGTGCTGGGAATGTGGGTCCTAGCACTGTAGTCTGGGTCACACTGGGGCTTTACAGCACTGTAACTTGCTGCCCTCGGGGCGGGGGGGGAAGGGGTCATCCCCTGAGCCAGACAGTTAGAGCGCTCTCAAGTGCCAGTGTAGACTTGGCCAGGGAAGCTACGTGTGGCTGCACTTGAAGACAAAACTGCCCCTTTTCCGTCCAGGAAGTCCTAGTTGAGTCCCGGAGGTGGGAAGGAGGAAAGCTGGCACTGCCGCTGCTGCGGTACTGGTGGATCAACAGATCACTCCTTGCTTCAGTTCTCAGGTCAGAGACCTTCTCCCCCAGACGCTCTCAGCAGCGCGAAGAGCGGAGACAGAGGCAGCAAGAGCTGTGGCAGTGCTGCTGGAGGGTCATTTGCTCCTGGCCGTGTTAGGGAAGATCGCTGCAAGAGCTGCCTCTCCTGGCAAAGAAGCTGTGCGGCCCAAGGAAGGAGAGACAGCAGCCCGTTTGGGTACGGTGTGTGCTAAGGCAAAGCCCAGCAAGGCTCAAATGGAGAGTTGCTGCCACCTGATGTTAAAAGGCAGTGATAGAAGTAACTCCCCCAAAATGATGAATTAATCAATATCTGCTGAGACCTGGCAGGGCTCCCAAATGGCTGAGATTAAGAAGCACTCTAGTTTTTAGTGCTAGGAGATTATTGATGGCGCCATTTTCCCTAAGCACCGTTATATGCCTGGAAAAATCTGGCTGGGGTGGTAAATTATTATAAACTACTTAACAGCCAAAAGCCTTGAGTTAAAAGAGCATTAAACTTGCAAAGGGAAGCACCTAGGAGCGACAGAATGCTTGACTCAACAGTGCCAAGGCGATCTTAATTTGACCCCCTTCATACGTGTTTGTGCATTATGATTCATGACCTTTCTAAATTACACAATCACAGACCTTTTTTTTAATCGGTCCCCTGCCTCCTTCAGTGCACAGAATGTACAGTGCACGGGCAACCTTAATTCCAGCACTTTCTAATTGATTGATTGCCATTGCAACCTTAACATTTTCTGTTGTCACTTTTTGGAGGTAATATGTCATCTCTAAGCAACACACTGGTGAAATGCTATATGTCGATTTAATCATTAATTGGGAACTTCCTTGTTAGGTGTAAAATGTAAAACTCAGACGGGACGGAATTCTGACGAAGCAGTAGCGAGTTGTGCTTTTCTGCAGATATTGCAAATTGGAGTTTCCACAAGAACAGCCAAACAGGTTTTGGTTCTAAATTGGTGCCTTTGGTTTTATTCTGAATGCTTTCAGGTGTGTGGATCTCAGCAAAATTACAAAATCATTTCCTTGCATGAGCTTTATTTACTTGACAGAGAGTAACCTCTGGAACTTACTGCGGCAAGAATAGCCGAGGCAAACATGACCTATCTCCTATTGGAAGCCTGTCTGGGGAATGAGAATAGTTGTGGTTTTATATTAGTTGAGATTTTTAAAAGTCTGATGTTCGGAACAGATCTAACTCCTTTGTGCTTCAGGGGATCAGCCAATTTCTAGCTGATAGAAGGAGAAGAAATGTCTCTTATGGGTAGATGAGTCTATAATTAGTTTCTTGTACCTTCCTGGGGCTTGTTTGCCACCAGCTGTTGTTGAAGACTAGATACTAGACTAGAGTAAACACTAGTCTGATCTGTTCTGATGATTCAGACTTTCATGGTAAAGTCTCAACATTACTGCAGTTGGGTACTGCATTGATTTTTATGGTGGGGTTACTAATATAGTTTCTGTTTACAGAACACAAGTGCAAAATGCTAGTCCAGTGTTTCTCAACCTTGTTTTTATAAAGTACCCCTTTTTCCAAAAAACCTAAAATAAGTACCCCCAGTACCTATAGACACACACATTTTTTTTCTACCATTGCAACACATTTGTTTAAACAACTTAATCAGAGCCGGGCAGGCGATGAAACGTTTGGGTGTAAAAAGTACAAAAAGAATAAAGCTCTGTAAAACTGAAAACAAAAATTCAGTTTTCTCCAAATTTCAGTTGTGTTGACGTACCCCCCAGACTTCTCGTGAGTACCCCTGAGGGTACTCGTACCACTGGTTGAGAAACACTGTGCTAATCCATGTCTTGATCCAGAATTGGCTTCAACTACTCCAAACCTTGTTCCAGCCTTGCACTGGTTTCAGAGACCCCTGAAAACACTTATGCAAATACTCCTCTTCTGAGCCAGCGCATCTGAAACGCCCATTTAACTTTCCCTAGCAAAGTCAGCCACCCCCTGCCCTCGCACACTGAAGTGTCCAAAACCTTACACGAGCCACCCCCACCCCCCGCACCGAAGTGTCCAGATCCTTACAAGAGCCACCCCTGCACGTGGGGCCATGTAAAACCATTTCCTTGCAGGCTGCTGCTCCTGCTTTCAGGAGCATGACCGCCAACAAGTGCAGCCAGTACTTGGGTCTCAGCAAGCCAGCAGCCACCCAGCACATGCAGAAGGGGAGGGGGGAAATGGTTTTTGCTCGTTCGAGACTGTTGCACGCAATAGTGAGGGACACGAGGCAATAGAGCCCTCGAAGCGTCTGCACTGAGGAGCCGGTTTCCCTGGGCTTGTCCTGTAAATAGTGTCGTGTGTGTAACAATCAGACTGCGACCGGTGGCTGAGAAGCCAGCGATTGCAATGCTGCTGTCAGATGTTTCACATCACCATCCCGTACACATGGTGGTGAAGAGAGACCATCACATGCAGCCGCAGTCGAGACACCGTGAAGTAACCCATTGCAGCATCGGGGCCCCCTGCCCCACCTGTGCGCTGGGTGTAAGAATGCCCATGCTGCAGGTCCTGCTGCCAGCAAACACAGATCTAGCACCTGCTCGGCTTCACGGAGCCTTAGTCTTTACTCTGAAAAGCTAAACTAGTGCCAGGCAGGGGGACTGAGGGTCTAATGTGGCTGCCGTGTACTTGCTCTCACTTCCATGGGGAAGGGGATTTTTAACATCTAGATTGGCTTTATTTGTATGCATGTTAGTGGGGGTTGGGACAGGACAGAACGAGGGACAGAGTTAGTCCTAAAGACTTGATGTGTAGGATTGTGGTCCTCCCTGTTTATAAACCGGTGTTCAGAAGATGTAGGAGAGGGGGTACTTGCACTACACAAGCAAGCCTACGGATACACAGAAAGCCAAAGGGTGGGTTGGGGATAACCTGCTCTGAAAAACTAATGCTTCCATCTGGAATAAGACTAGCAATGTGAATGGGCTGTCTTCAGCAGAGGAGGATCTGTGGTGGGGAGGAACATCAAAAGATGCAGATACAATTAACTCTTGATCGGAGTCAGAGATGCAGGTGGGGACACAGAAGCTTGAAATTAAAGAAACAAGCTGTCAAAAAGCCTGTGTCCTGCCAGGTGCTGATCCGGAGAGAGAATCCTTCCCCGTGGGGTGAGACCAAAGGTGACCAACCCTCTAGCTAGATTGGCTGATTACACCTCGGGTTGTATCTGCACTACGCAGCTTCTAATGACAAGGCTGTGTCCACACAGCCCTGGCACTAAAAGTCAGCACGTGTGAATGCTGTTTGTTGGCACATTTACCGACAGGATAGTTCTAACCTCCACCTGCGGCTTTTGCTTTGTTGGCAAAAGAGCATTCCTTTCAACAAAGCACCCACGAATGACACAAGTTTTGTTGATCAATTACAAGTGTAGACATAGAAGGCCACAAAAGTGTAACTAGCAGTGATCGCTGATGACGGTGGATAATCCAACTCTGGGTGAGCAGGTGCTGTGGAAAAGGGAGAAGCAACTAGCGAATCTAAGGCTACGTCTGTGCTTAAGCAGAGATCGATGCTGCGGTGGTCGATCTTCCGGCGTTTGATTTAGCAGGTCTAGTAAAGACCCATTAAATCAAATGCTGAGAGCACACACACCCCCGACATCGGTACTCCTCGAATCGCAAGAAGTAAGGGAAGTTGACGGGAGCGTTTGGTCCTGACAATCTCCCATGACGGAGATGGCGCCAAAGTTCAAATTAAGGTATGTCGACTCCAGCTACGTAACTAATGTAGCTGAAGCTGTGTATCTTTATACTTAGTGCAAGTTTTAATTGACGTGGCCTAAGAAATATCAGGGTTTTATTCTTTTTGCCTTAACTCCCTGAAACTACAGGAACTCCACCTAGGTAGGTAGGCTTTCACCTAGACCTCCAATGCAGTGTAACTTTATATTGCTCCTCTTTGCTTTCCCAAGTCTCTGCCTGGTACGGGAAGGGGGAGTTTGATTTGCAGATTGCCTTTTGAGACAAAGATAAACTTCTCTTCTGCAGAGATACACACGTGGGGTCGAAACTAGTTGATCTCAAGAGCTCCTTCGAAGGGTGTGCCGGCAAGATGCAAGCGATTCTCCCTCGAAGGGTGGATTAGGGTGTTCACTGCATTGAAATGGGAACTACTCGTTAGGGACTGAAATGCTGATTGAAGCTTGGGCTGGTTCAGTTGAACTGAGAGACCTACTTAAGATCACGTGTTAGTTTCAAGGTGTATCGAGCAGCACACTGACTCCAGATGCTCTGCATGTGGGTGGGCTCTAGCTCAAAAATGGACTTGCCTTCAAAAGCGCACAATAACTGTGGATTTGGGCTTTGGTGAGGGCTCTAGGCAGTGAAGTCGTGTTCACGTTCTGCACACTGCTCCCTGCTGACCCTGAGTGCATTACAACCAGTTATGCTAGTGGTGTGGTATGGTGTGGTGGGCTGGGCCCGGCCTGGCTGGAGCAGCCCCACCTCATGGCGCGGTGTGGGGGGCTCAGCCCGGCTGGAGCAGCCCAGGCCGTGGGATCTTGGTTAGCCGGTTAAATAGTCCGTTTAACTTTTTGACCAGGATTTTACATCCCTGCTAGGGGAGTGTTTATTTGATAGGGAGGTGTTGATACTTGCTTAATGCTTATAAAGTTCTTCTTCAAGTGGTGTCCCCCTAGGTGCTCCACTGTAGTGTTGGGCTTGTCCCGGCGCCGCAGATTGAAGATTCGTCAGCAGTGGTCTGCCGGACCGTGCATGCGCGTTAGGCGCCTTGTGCTGTTTGCGCCATCTGGCTCCCACCAGTTCCTCCTAACAGTCCTTGGTCGCCGACAGAGTGAGCTCCCTCTCAATTAAACAGTTGTCAGTTAATCATTCGATAGTTAATTGTAGTGTTAATAGTTCTTAGTTGAGTTAATCTTAGCAGTAGGTTTATAGCCATGGGGGAGGGGGGTGTAAAAACAAAGAGAAAGAAAAGAAAATCCCTTGAGGAAAAACCATGCCAGGATCACTCAATTTAAAAAAACGTGACACTTGCTGGGAACCCATGCCTGCTTCACATGGACGCTCCTGCTGTATTAGGTGCCTAGGTGAGTGGCGCATCATGCAAAACTGCCCTCGCTGCTCCAAGATAACAGCATGAGCACGAAGGGACAGGGAGATGAGGCTCAAAATGCTTTCATTTAATAAAGCACTGCAGCCTTCACAGATGGAGCCTTCCCCGCCCAGATCAGACTCTCTCAGAGCCAAGAAGGGCCGGGTTGTCTCATCAGGGCCTTGTACTTTCGCGAAAAAGAGGCCCCCTCCAGCTCGCTCACTGCCACCGCCCCATATTAGCACTGGAGAGAAGCCAGGCACTTCAGGGACGGCTCCTACTCGCCGCTTGGAGAAAGCGAAACCAAGCCATAGCACGTCGGCACCAGGGCCAAGTCTACCGCGAAAATTGCCACCAGCAGCACCGGCATCATTTGCAGCACCGCTAACAGCCTCGGGACTGGATTCAGCGCCTACAATTACGGTGGCACTGCCGGTACAGTCGGCACGATCAGCACCGCCGGCCCAGGCTCCACTGGCACCATCTTCAGCACCGGAACCACAGCTGGCACAGATTAGACCTTATACGCAGCCTACAGACAAGTCCGCATTAGCGCAGTTTTCGACACCAGCTAAGGCCCACCATAAATCACACACGCTCATCGCTCCTTCCTCCAGTCCGGAGCATGTCATGTTTTCTCCGGAGCCTCTTTCCCCTTCACCGGCTCCATTGGCTCTGCCTGCAGACCCGCCATGGCATCGAGCTCTGATTGAATACTCGTTGGCACGCAGTTCTCTTTCACCCCCACTATTACCATCAGCACCGGCACACATCCCTGTCTCCTATGCCGGCAAGGCACAGATCCAGGTCACCTAGATCGCCCACACTCTCCGTTTACACCCGTTACCATGACAACCATAGGAGCATGTATTCCTCCAGGCATTCCTCGCCTGCCAGACGTTACCATAGCGACCACCACGGTCACACCTATTATGAGCGCCGTCGCCCTACACATAACTCCTTCTCACCGCGTTATTCCCGCTGTTGCTCACCTTGCTGCTACCGTGCTAATTCGCCCACCCCTGCCAACACAAGACTCCCTCCGTCCCTCCCCCCAACACACACTCACTCACTCTCACTCTCACTCTCACTCTCTCTTCCCCCCCTCCCAGAGCGCGTCCCAGGCATTCTGAGCCTGAGGAGGGTCAACTCTCCGACCAAGAACAACTGCAGGGAGTTTCTCCGATGGCTCCATCGTTGTCTTCTCCCCACGGGGCGGTGTTTCCAGGAGACTCCTTGCCAACCGAAGACCTCCGACAATTTCAGGACCTTTTCAAGCGGGTTGTGGACAGTCGGGAGATCCAGCTCACGGAGGTACAGGAAAAGCAGCACTGTCTTTTGGAAAATTTGCAGCCCTCTCAAAAATCCAAGGTCGCTTTGCCACTTGATGAGGCTATTTTAGAAGTGGTGGACGACATTTGGCAAACATTGGCTTCTGCCCTTGCGACCAACAAGAGGGCCGATAAGAAATACTTTGTTCCTGCTAAAGGGATGGATTTATTCACACATCAGCAACCTAACTCCCTTGTGGTTGGTGCGGCACAACAGAGGGCCAAGGCCTCACAATATAAGAACAGTATCAAAGACAAAGAGAGTAAATGGTTGAACCTTTTCGGCAGGGAAGTTTATTTGTCTGCTACTCTGACCTTGAAAATGGCCAACTATGTGGCTCTCCTGGCAAATCGTAACTTTGATAACTATCCAAAGCTAACCACGCTTATAGAGTACCTCCCAGATAGCAAATGCCAGATACTAAAGTCTGTGGTGCAGGACAGGTACACTGCTTCCCGTACGGCTCTGAAGATCGCGCTCGACATCACTGACACAGCCGTTGGATCCATCGCAACCTCAGTGGTAATGCGCAGAGCCTCATAGCTCTAGTCCACAGGAGTACCCAAAGAATTGCAATCGAAGGGGAGAACAACCCCTTCGATAGACAAAAACCAGAGAAAATCAATGAAGTCCTTCACATCAGCAAGGACTCAAGAACTACATTGAGAACACTGGGCATGTACACGCCACCATACAGATGCAAACGTTCTGCTCCCTACCAGAGGCACAGGCTCTTCCCATACTCTGCACCTCAACAGACCGTTCAGCCAGCATCGTCCCAGACAGCGTCCCCAGAAACGACGCCCTCAGAACAATAGTACATCTAACCCACAGAATAACCGGCAGCAAGTTTGACGTGTTGGTCGAGGGCCTGCAAACCGTGCCTCTCGTTGGTCAGCAATGCGAAGAGGCCAGGTTGTTTCATCACTGTCGAGGAATTCCAAGGATTGTTGTGGTGTCATCAAGGGGTGTGAGGTTTTTTGTTTTGTTTTTTTTTAAATAGATTATAAGGCCAAGAGCTTCGAAGACTGCCCTAGTGGTGGTGGTGGATTGCAGCGTGTCATTGAAGGATGGGCCCTTGATCAAACAGTCGTCGAGATAGGGGAAGATAATGATCCCAGCTCGACGGAGGTGGGCCACTACGACTGCAAGTGTATTCGAAAAGACTCTGGGCGCCGAAGACAGGCTGAAGGGTAGAACTCTGTATTGGAAGTGCTCAGATCTTAGGAAACGCCTGTGCACCAGATGGATTGTGACGTGAAAGTCCTGCAGGTCGAGGGACGCAAACCAATCCCCGCTGTCGAGAGCTGGGATAATTGATGCTAAGGTCACATCTTGGATCTCTGTTTGCGAAGGTGTCGGCTGAGACGGCGGAGGTCTAAGATTGGCCTCCCCCCATGTGACTTTTTCTGGGTAAGAAAATAATGGGACTAAAATCCCTTGCACCTAAATTCTTCGGGTACTCCTCTACCGCTCCGGTGGTGAGGGAGGTGCAGGACCTCTTGCCTCAGAAGAGGCTCGTGAGAGGGGTCCCTGAAGAGGGACGTGGAGGGTGGGGTAGCCGGATGTTACTAGCTCTAGGACTCACCGATCGGAGGTGATGGTGCTTCTCCCCACCCCCAAGGGAACGGATGGGAGAGGGGTCTGGACCCCTTTTAGCAGCATTGGCTGCATCTCTGTGCTGAAGGGCTCTGAGAGCTTAGCTGTGGCCTGCAATCTTCAGGAGGCTTTGTCATTCTAATGAGGCTTATCTAAAGAATTGGTTTCCTTAAACATGGCTTTAAAATTCCTGTTGAATTACAAATAAAGCTTTTGTTAGGAAAACTGCCCAGTGAGCCGAGCAGAGTTGCTGAGTGACTTAGCATGCTGACGCTGACGGACTGTCAGTCAGTCCTGCACCACCAGCACCCAGAGTAAATGTCTCCAGGTGGTAACAGGAGGGGAAGAAAATTCCAAAGTGTGTAACTTGTTCAGCTTAGCAAATACGAATTCCCTACATAAACCGTCTGTTTCCAGCACATGCTCTTCATAGGGGACTGGCGACCACAGATTTAGCTGCAGCTGTTCTATTCCTGGCTCTGCTATTAGCCAGTGGATGACCTTGGGACCGTCATGTCCTGCACTGTGCCTCGCTTTACCTGCCTGTCAAACTGGGATAATGATACGGATCTCCTTTGCTGAGCATTTTGAAATAGCTGTCAGAGCCAGGGGCAGCCCGTGAGCCTAGGCAGATTAGGCGGTCGCCTAGGGCGCCACCGGCCCGGATGCCTGATGATGATGATGTCACGGGGCGCCTGGGCGCCCTGTGATTATGTCACGGCCGTGCAGGCAGGGGCGCCGATCGCGCCTTCTGCCTGGGGCGCCGGCTGCTACGGCCGGCCTCGGGCCGCTCCTGGTCAGAGCTGGGTATGCCCACTGCTTGATTTAAGCCAGGACTAGCCTTGCAGGGCTTTTGCAGAGCCAGTACGTGGTGTTCATACTTCAGAGTTGTTGATCGTCCGCTGACCTGATCAAAGAGTTAAGTACATTTCTCTCTGCAGCTATTTCCGTGGTGTTCATCACCATAGCACCCAGCTCTCCTTCCTTATAAGCTGTGAGTAAGAACCAGAAGCCTCAATGTTTCTTGGCATCGGAGACGACCAGGCTTAAAAATGGAACCTGTCTGAATGGGATGAGACAGGGTTAAGTACAGCTTTCCGTAGCACCTATTTCTTAATCCGTGGGCATCGGGACAGCTTACTAACTCCGGCGTGAAATCCCCCTTGCTGTGAGACGCAGCTGCTGTCTATACAGCTAAGGGCCACTGAGCCATGTGCCTTTGCTTCACAACGGAATGAGGTTTCGCCCCGCCCTGCCTTTCCTTCCATCCTGTGCTTCACGCTCTGCTTTGCTCAGGACTCGCATGGTGCTGCAGGACCGGTTGGGGCTTTTGCGAGGGGAAAGCTTTGTCCTGTGTGTGGGGCTGTTCCAGTTGGTAAACACGTGGGCCGGCTAGGCCTGCCCAGGCTGTGCGGTAGAAGGACTGCTCCAGAGGCGGCCACGTGTTCTCTAACCAAGCAGGCTTTGCCCGTGTGCATTCTGCCGCACCTCTTTGGCTGCAGGCTCTCCCCAGATGCTCTGCTGCGTGTCTAACCAGACCCAGCTTTCTGCGAGAAGCCAGGCCTGACGCTGTGTGGCCTCTGGGGCACAAAGCAGTAGAACACGGCACCCAACCTTTCCCCTGCACGGAAAGGGGAGAGGAATGAGCAAGGGTCCAACAGCTGCTGTGTGGGGGCAGTTTGGAGTGTGATCACGCGCCACCCGACTTAAAACTCCATGTGAAGTGCCGGAGAGGTGCATGCGCCCAGCGTGGAGAAGCAGCTTGCTTCGCGTGGAGAACGACGGCTCCCCAGAAGGCAGGCAGTGCGCTTCCTGACGTGCCCGTGCAGAGGCAAACTTGGCCTTCCCTTGCGCACGCGGAGCAGACGAACAGGCCGCCTCTGTACCCTTCCCTGCCGTGCAGAGGCTTCCTGGATGCACCAGGTGCTGCCGCTCGTCTCCCCAGCGGATCGCCAAGGCCCCGGCGGGGTTTTGTGGGGAGCGCTGCTGTTTATGAGAAGACAGGAAACAGATGTGACATCAAGTCGCTGTATTTCCGTGGGCCCGCAAAAGGTGACTGAGCAGGCAGCCCAGTAATTCATCCGGCCCTGCGTTTAGGTCAGGATTGGATGGAATTCCATTGCCCGGAGGAAGGCCAAACGAGGCTAGTCCTGCCCCGTGACACGAATAGACCTGGGCGGCAGTCCGTGTGCACAGTAACCCCCCCCCATAGTCTGTGTAGCTCAGCTGGGCCCCCGCACACCCTCTTGCACCAGGTAGAGCCCGTCTCTGTCTGCCCTCCCAGCCCAGACCCCCTGCGCTCACCGCGGCTCCCTACTGGTTGCAAGTCTAGAGGCTGTCCTGGAGTGAGCCCTACAGGGCAGCAGAGGGGCCATGAGCTGCTGGAGGCTGGGCCGGCTCTAGGCCCCCTGCAGTAATGAGGGGGGGCATCAGTTTTAAGGTTGCAAAACCCAGGCATGGAAACCCTTAGTGCTTTTGGGGGGGGCGGGGGGTCCAGCATCACCCTGTTGCACATGAGCCCCGTAGAGAGATGTGTGTCCAACCTGCTCTTGAATATCCCCAGTGATGGAGATTTCCCCTCCCCCCCAGGCAATTTATTCCAGTGTTTAACCACCCTGCCAGGCAGGCAGTTTTTCCTAATGTCCAACCTAAACCTCCCTTGCGCAGTTTAAGCCCCTTGCTTCTTGTTCTATCCTCAGAGGCCGCCCTTCTCCAGGGCCTGCATGCTATTGGGGGCCAAGGCTCTTTGGGCTGCCCCCCTGCAGCATCGCCACCCCCTGCAGGCTGTAGGGGGAGTGAGCTCTGGGGGCTGCCTGCCCCCTGAAAGCTGTTGAGGTGGGGGGCAAGGCTCTGGAGACTGCCCTCAGCCTCCAGAAAGCTCCCTCACGCCCCGCAGGCTCTCCATGGGGGGCAAGCTCCAGTTTTGGGGCAGGTGGGCTCCTTATCGATGTGCTTGCAGGCAAGACGGTGGCGCCCCAGCCCTGCTGGCCACACACACTTGGTGCTGCAGATGCCGTGAGTAGTCACTCTCAGTATTCATCCCTCCTCTCTGTGCCCCCCCCCTTGCCGTGTTATGGAAAACAGTCCCATTGCTGGCACTTCCCATTTTCCGGGCACACCCAAACCCTGTGCTTGGTTTGAGTTAGGGGGAGGGGAAGCTGCAAACCGAGTGTGGTGCTCCTAGTGCTTACCGCATAGGGGAAGTTCTTGCACAGCTGGACTCCCAGATGGACAGGTGCACTCTGAAATGGAGCCGTCCGTGATCAGTAGTGAGACCGCATTGCCACGGCAGCAGTTCGTTGCACCAAAAGGCCAGAGACACTGTTGATTGCTCCTACCCCTCCTCCTGGAGTATTGTGTCCAGTTCTGGCCCCCCCCCCCCC
>JANRFK010000867.1:22593352-22613258 GCA_030068395.1 Apalone spinifera
GGCTGCGGCCACCTCCGCGCGGGCGGGCAGGAGCCCTGGCTAGGAGCAGGCGGATTCTTGGGAGAAGGGAGAAAATCTCCCGTGAGCCGAGTTTCTTCATCAGGCTCCGCCGGGGTCCCCTCCCCGGCCTGCGTGTCCCCGCAGCTGCCCTTCCCGGGACCGCGCTGGAGAAATAGCTGCCCGGGGGCAAAGATGGGTTGGCCGTGGGGCCAGAAGTGCCCGCTGCCCTTTGTCTTCAGGCGGGCAGGGCCCGCAAGAGGAACCCTTCCCCTGCTTTTAGCACAGGCGCTTTGCCAGAAAACACTCGAGTTTGTCTCAGCGGGTTTGTTCGTTTCTGGTGGCGGTGGTCGCTGCGGCGCCCTGTGATCCAGGGCCAGTAATCCAGGGCAAGGTGGGTTGTGCCGCGTGGCCACGCTGTTCGCCAGTGGCTAGTGACTGCGATTTTCAGAAGGCTGGTGGTGGGCCACTTCTGGACATCAGATTTTTAGGATGGATGCCCCCCAGTATCGCTGGCAGCTTGTGAAAAGCTTTGCATGGATGTGCAGAAGCTTTGGAAAGGAGTTGTCCTCGTAAAGATCGGGACCGAAAGTCCCGGAGTACTCCTGGCTCGGGGATCAGATATCAGCACACGCTATGAAAATAGGCACAGAGATTCTTCAGTCAGCAAATTGGCCTTTTCGTTTCTGTCTTGTGCTGTGCTTCACTAGACTGCAAGCTGCAACAATTTACCAGCCTCCAGCTGCAGCTTTCTGCAAACTTTCTTCTGCCCACACCTCCCCAGACTCTGAGACCGAGCTGCTCTCTTGCACAATGTGGGTTGAGGAGCAATTGCTGGCTTTCCTTGCGGGCTTGTGTTGAGCTGCTCTTCTGTATTCCGCACGGACACCCTGGAAACTTGAAACTTTGAGACCCACTCTTAGCTGGATGCTGATGGTTTGGTTAACGCTGGGAGTCCCTCAACAGAAATGAGGTTCGAGGGAACACATGGCAATTCAGCTACCCTGCGGCTCTGGTAAATGTTCCAAATCATCAGCAATGCCTCGTCCTCGTCCTGCCTCCTTTCCCTTCAGGATAAGGGGCAGCTGGTGCTACGCAAAATTGGACCGGCACCGTCCAAACCTCGGCTTTTGGGTGGCTAGCAAGGCCTGTGTTAATTAGCAGTGGATGGAGGGAACAGGAAATATGACTCCTTCTACGCACTTTCTCCTCTTTGCACTTTCCCTCTGCTCTCTTGCAAATGCCTCAGCTGGAGTCCAGCTTGCTTCATGCCCCCAGACAGCAAGACCTGGCCAGTGAAGCAGCATGGTTACAGGTCAGGAGCAAGCTGGGCCAGCGTCAGACTGCAAAGCTCCACCTCCCATTGCCATGCTCTTGAATAGCCAGTCCCTCCAGCCGGGCACTTCAGCCAGGGAGGTTTGGGTCGGGCATTAGGAAAAACTGCCTGTCCGGGTGGTTAAACACTGGAATAAGTTGCCTAGGGGGGTTGTGGAATCTCCCCCACTGGAGATATTCTAGAGCAGGTTGGACAGACACCTGTCGGGTGGGCTAGACGGTGCTGGGTCCTGTCGTGAGGGCCGCGGACTGGACTTGATGACTTCGCAAGGACCCTTCCGGTTCTAGAGTTCTGTGATTCTAAGTGCATCTACACATAAGCACGTGAATTTTGAAAGACTCAACAGTGGCTGGGGGGGAGGGGTTGGTAGTAGGGGAGGATAAAGGCTCAAGGTAGACATTGGTAGTGGTGGTGTTGCCAGGTGGCTATTTTAAGAACTCAACTGCTGTTTTAACTTGTGAAGAGCCCAAGACCAGCTTGAAACTAGTTGGATAAAATGCTGGCATGAGCCCCAGACAACGCAGTATTCCTGTGGTGAAGAGCTCCCATCAGAAATCTTGACGCTTTGCATTGTGATATAGATCGATGAGTATTCATAGACTTGTCAGAAGTCAGTCACTGGTCACTGTTGTATCTCCTTTGAGTCAGACTAAACAATTGAGGTGATGTATTTGTTAGCTTTCTCTGTTTAACGAGGTACCTGTAAGCCTTCCACCCTTGACCTCTAATGTTTGTAATTAGATTCTCTGTTTAATTGATAACTTGCCCATCAACATCACAGCTCTCCCTTTTGTGTCAAAGTGTACTCAAGGCTTTTGTAAATAGAAATCAAAATATGTTTACTTTGGGGAATCTGAGACAGGAAATCATAGAACAGGAAGAGACCTCGAGGTCATCAAGAGCAGTCCCCTACCCTCACAGCAGGTCACGCACCGCCTAATCATCCCTGAAAGATATCTGTCCAACCTGCTCTTAAATATCTCCCCTGATGGAGATTCCACAATCTCCCTAGGCAATTTATTCCAGTGTCTAACCACCCTGATTGGATATTAGGAAAAACTTCCTACCTAGCTAAACCTCCCTTGCTGCAATTTAAGCCCATTGCTTCTTGCTCCTATCCCCAGAGGTTCAGGAGTACAATTTGGAGGTGGGGGTTGTTGTTTTGGAAACAGGATAATTGCTTGTGTTTGCTGAAACATTTCCTTTATAATGCCTTGCTTATGTGAAGTAAACATTTTGGTGGTTATGGATATGTTTGCTCCATATACATTACTCAGCCTCAGACTGTGGGTTACAGATTTATCTGTGGAGAGAAACAAGCTGAATTGGTGGGGTAGGGGAGGAGAACTAAACTTTTCCTGTGTCTGATTTAGTAAAGGGCTTTGGGAGCCCAAGGGGACTGTGTCCAGGAGCAGCTGCAATTGCAGTTTATGCGGAAGGACCACCCTTTCCTTTCCTGGAGTTGGTGATAACTCGGTTATCAGAGGAGCTTGCACTGTCCTCAGCCTTCTGGAAGTTGAGATTAACAGGCATTAAGGAGTGTGTGGCCCGTCCGCTGGAGCCCAGTTTTGTATTAACACATCCATCTCGGGCAGGCCTCTGAAGGGGCAGTGGTGTGGGGTTTGTGGCAGGAGAGCGGGGAGTTTGCAGCCGTTGCTCTGTAATGAGAATGTTTTGCTTTGCAAATCAGGAATTCGGTTAGCACTCACACGTTTTCGTGCAGTTACCTGGAAAATCAGCCAGCGAGGTTTTGGGGCACCAAAGCAGCTGTCTCTGCGTGGAATGTTCAAGACGGCTCCTGGGTTGCTAATGGCAGTAGTTTGCATGTGTGTGTTCATTAGTAGATGCCGTTAGCTAATTGGCGCTGTCAGATATCTGCAAAACAAAAATGTCCCATGTTCATGCTTTGAGTTGGTGGTTTAGTCAACTGGGCCTTGAATATCTCTCGTTCACAAGATTAAAACCAACATTTAGGAGTCTTTTGTTCATCAAAGTACCACCCTCAAAATGGTATCTTGATTTAGGGCTAGCTGCTACCTCTGTTGAACTCAGAGGGAGCAGCAATTGGTGGTTAGTTTATTCCTGTCTAGGACCTAAAATTTCACCCAGAGATCACAGCAGCTGTTGGAAAGATCAAGGTAGATGAGGCTGAGCTAAAATGCCCAAGAGTTGTTTCAGAAGACACCTGTAGTAATCTCCACAAGTCGGTCTCCACTCTACTTGCTCACTCTTTAGGGTTCACACCAGGTTTTGGTATGTTCTCCCATGAGTCAGTCCTTGAAATGTCTGATGCTCAGCCCTGAGAAGGCAGCAAACGTTCCTTGATGTTACCAGCAGGCCTCTTCCTCTGCCTTCTGTGTTTTAAGAGGAAGGCAGGGCTAGTGGTTAGAGCTCTCCCTGCTCCACCACAGACTTCCTGTGTGACCTTCGCCAAGTCACTTAGGGCCAGATTGTCAAAGGTCTTGAAGTGCCTCGAACTCCCATTAGGGTCTGTAACAATGGTTAAACCTCACCCAGATGCTTTTATTAGCGCGCTCTCTGGCTCTTACCATAGTATTTTACCAAAATGGAATTATTTATACATGTCTTATTTACTATTTTGTAAACTGAGAGAGATCTTTAATGAGTCTAGTTAAAGCTGGCCTGTTCCCTGTGATGGGGGAGAAGCTGTCGATATGTTGAAGAGACTGTTTTAGACTAAAAGGTGGCACGAAAAAGACCAGTTTCTCCAAATAAGTTTTACGTGAGCCTTGAAATCCTTTACAGCCATGGTTGTCAACCTGTGTACCATTGTGGGCAGCATGCAACGCCGCATACATGCTACCCGGATGGCCCTGAGGATGTCACAAGCCACAGCTGTGGTGACTGGGCTGCCGAGCTTTAAAAGAAAACAGCTGAAAACTCTTTCAGCAAAGGGTTAAAGCTAGCCCGGAAATGTCTTTGCAGGTTTGGATAGCGCAGGCTGGTGCTACTGCTCAAAGTAACCAGCTTCCTTCAGAATTTGTGTAATCTACAAAGGGTGTGACAAGCTGTTAACAAAGGGGGCATTTGTTTTGTACACAATGTCAACAATACTCCTCTTCTTCCTCTCTTCACTGTAGGCTCTCTCCTGTGCTCTCTCCGAGGAAGCCTGATCCCGCCCTTAGACGTAACTTTGCAGATTAAGCTTTACAGTGTAATTCCTTGCATGGAGGTATGTGTTCAGCCATGAACTGTGTGGCTGCTGTGTTTCCAGTATCCTGGAGGCTTTTCTGTATCTCAGTGAGCAGCGTCCTATTGAAGAGCTTTAATTGCTTTTCTACCTTTGTAAATATTTTACCATCGTGGTGCGAATTGCTGACGCTGGGGATTTAAAGAGAGAGCTGCAGACAAATGGCGATTGCAGGAAAAGGCAGTTCCATAGGGTAACACAAACGGTTGCTTCCAGCTGCAGGTGAAGTCATCTTGGGAACAAAGGGTCATTTGTCGTTTTGGCTGTTTGACCCCTCCAAAATAGACTGGTTAGAGCAGGGGTGGGCAATAATTTTTGCCGGAAGGGGCGGGGCCTCAAACGGAAGGGGCAGGACCAGGATGCTTTTGGGCTTCCGCACCCACAGACCATGATTGGTCTAGGGGTGGAGGAGCCCCTGTGCCCCCCCTTCCCGTTAAGCACCCATGCCCCTGGTGGTGGGAGGAGACTTCCCATGCTCCCCCACCCCCGGTCAGTCGAGCACGCGAAGCCTCCTCCTGCGCTGCCAGGAGCACATGGTGCTTTTAAGTGCCGCATGCTCCTTGCAGGGCACGGCCAGGGTGGAGGAAACTTCGCACGCTCCCCTAGGCCAATCGGCTTGAGGGTTGGGGGAGTGCACAAAGTCTTCTCCTGCCCTCCCAGAAATGCTCGGCGCTTCAAAGTGCCTCGTGCTCCTGAAAGGACAGAGGAAACTTCGTGCGCTCTCCCTCCCCCCAAGCCCTAATTGGCCTGGGGGAGGGGGAGCATCAGGGCCTCCGCGGGCCGGACCAACGTGCTTGGCAGGCCAGATCCGTCCCGTGGAGGCTCTTTTGCCCACCCCGGGCTAGAGCGTTCTGCTCAGTACTGAATGGCGATATGACATTCCTGGCATGCAAGTGACATAGCCCTGATTGCCTGGGCAGCCATATTGTCTGTTCCATCTTTCATCGCAAGGAGCTGTGAACTGAACTTCGTTTCTGTTCCGCCTCTCCCCAGCAGTTAGATCAGCTGAGCTGAGTGTCCTTTCTTCCTTTTCCCCTCCTTTCTCATTCACCCTAACGTACAGCAGAGCTCGGGGAAGGCCTGTCCCCTTGAGACTTTTTTCCAATTACCTCAGTGCATTTGCATAGGTGTGTTTGAGCGCTCTGTGGATCATTAACCCAGGCAGTGGATGTGTTTTCCATTTCTAGCCTTCCTGCTTGGACTTCCTGTATGTTTTCCTGGAGGTGGAGTGTGTTGGGTCACTGATCTTTAGTGGGCCATTGTCAGAGACAGAATACGGGACAAGACGGACCAGGATGGCCATTCCTACGTGGGGAAGAGGAAGGGATGCCTGAAATAGGGCCAAGACTTGAGCACGCTATCAGTGATCCCTGAATAACAACTTGTCAAGCAATTTATTTAGCTGGTCTTCCAGATTCACGTTGGAAGGGCCATGAACCGTGCCAGTTGCCTCTTGAGACGCTGGGGTCTGGTGGGACTGCCGTGTAAATGTTCGCTCCCAGGGGAAAAAATGATTTTCCTGTAAAAGTTACCGGTCGCTCCCGGCGTCTGTAAAGACAAGAACCCATCAGTAGAGAATATCAGAAGGGTAGCCGTGTTAGTCTGAATCTGCAAAAGCGGCGAGGAGTCCTGTGGCACCTTATAGACTAACCAAAGTGTTGGAGCATAAGCTTTCGTGGGCAAAGACCCACTTCGTCAGATGCACCGACGAAGTGGGTCTTTGCCCACGAAAGCTTATGCTCCAACACTTTGGTTAGTCTATAAGGTGCCACAGGACTCCTCGCCGTTTCATCAGTAGAGAATGGCCCTTTTGGGGCCAGCTGATATCTCGGCCGCCTGGTTCTTTCCCAAGACTGCACCTCTTTGGGATCGTTGTTACAGAACCTCCGGCTAAAGCAGCATTTCCGGGAAGGGATGTAAATACTTTCTGACTAATGTTGTTGGGATGCTGATTATCTGGCTGTCTCTCCAGGGTCAGTCAGTTCAGAATGCCGGGTTGGAGCCTGAGGCAGGTGTGAAAGAGTTACTGTCCCTGCCACGCTGGCTTCACCCCCAGCCCGGGAGCCGTATTATCCGGAGCTGGTTTAGAGCTAGTTCAGCAGGCCCGTTTCCCACCTTCTGCTACATGCTGAGCAGAATCAGAAATTCAGCGTGAAGTCTGACCCCCATCTTCAGCTGGATTCTCGTGTGACGTCAGCCTGCTATTCAGAGAACCTTTTTCCCACACACAGGAAGTCAGGCCAGCCCTGCGCCCTTAACTTTGAACTTCTTGGCTTGTGTTGGCCTGTTATTGACATAACGTGGCATCATTTGTTTGCTTAAAGGCAGCTTTGCACTGGGAGTGTGTTTATAGACACTTAGGTGTTGGAGCTTTCATTCAACTAGTCCGACTGGGCACCTAGCTACACCCGGTTACATCATGTAAGATCTGAAATCATTGAGGAAAGAGACTTCCATGTCGTAAGCCAGTCGCTAACTGACACGCATGCTCCAGGCGATGTTTTCATTGGCTTCCACCTTTATCGTATCTGGTTCTGGCTGCATGGGGGTGAGTGAGGAGACAGACCTGATTGGACTGTGGACACCTCTGGCATAGCAACAGTGTTCCAGGGGAGAGGTTTTACATTGGGAATAAAGACCATAGAAAACAGGGATGTAAATTTGGTAAGCATCACCCTTGACCGGGTGTTGCTTACTGGTAATGGGTTAACCTGCGCCCAGCCTAGCCGGAGCAGCCCGGTCGGGTGGTTAATCAGTTAAACATACAGTTTAAACATCTAGTTTAACTGGTTAATATTTTAAACACTCTTTTACAACCCTGATAGGAAAGGTGGACCCAAACCTAGAGAGCAGTTCACGTGGGTCAGGGAGTGATCCTTGAGAAGCACGTCCTAGCCAGTTGCTGGGCTGACTGGAAAGATAATTGGGTGAAATTCTGTCTTGCCTTCTCAACGAGGTCAGCCTGGCCGATCTAATGATCCCTCCTGGCCTTAAAGCTCTCTGAATGTGTATTGCCCCCAAGGGTGTCGTCCAAACGGGGAGCGGTCCCGGGGCCCCGTCTCTGCGAGCCCAGCCCAGGGTCTGCATGCTCTCCATTGGGAAGTTTGTGAACTCAAGAAAGGAAGGTACTGGCACTTGGCCAGTCATGTGCGCGTATCTGTGTCTCCTCGTGAAGTGCGGAGGACTAAGTGGTGAAAAAACATTTCCAAGAAACTAGTTGACACACATGCCCCTACTTCAGAGAATGTTTCTAAAATAACAAGCGGGTTTTGTTTCCACAGCGTGGAACGACCGCATTCTACTTCAGTGCATCTGTCTGTCTGTGCAAATACTTGGCTGAGCCTCGTCGCCATAGTACCTGGACGCGTGTGGCACTTTCCTCTCCTGACAGCAGTGATTAACAAGCAGAGATTTGCGCTTTCTCCTGAAACCCCTCTAGTTGCCTCCTAGGCTAAACCCACAAATCGTTTGTTCTTTCTCTGAACAAATGTGTGTGTCCTTTGACTAGCCAATACTGAAGACCACGTGTTTGCGTGTGTATTTTGTAAGGGTGGGCTTACACGAACTGTGTTGTCCGATATTGGTGTGACCATCGCTCAGCTTCCCAGTAAATAATCCTCTTTTCTGGGCTTTGTGTACATGTGGCTAACCTTGTGCCAGACGTTTGGTTTTCGGTGCAGATATAGCCTGTCTGCCTGTCCCTCTGGTTTAGAGTTTGTGACGTGGCTTGGGGGAACAAGACAAGTCAAATTAAGTTCAGATTCATCTTTTGATCCAGCACAGCCTCAGAACATTCTAGGAGCTGAGAATTGCTAGATTACAGTGACGCCTCCAAAACCGTGTATTTACAAAGCCTCATAGACCTTCAATTACGAAAGCTGTTTTCTGTGCTTAAGTGTGAGGGTCTTGAAGGTTCACGTCGGGTCTTACTGTTGCAGGCTGTTTGCAAAATATTCCCTTTAGAAGCCCTCCTGTGCTGTCACACGTAAACATGCCTGCATTTCTCTTGCTTTTTTAATATTGCAAGTTGAACAGAGCCTCTTTGCTTGGGTCTGTCTGAGCCTCCTGTTCGTTGTATGATGTCACCATCATCTTACATCATAGTTGGTTGCTGTGGCATCGTGGTCACACCAGAAGGCTGATCTCTGGTGGGGAATAAGTAGTAGAAAATAAGCTCCCTGAGGAACATGTGTCCATCTTTACTACCAAGGCTCTTTGTAGGAAAAGAAATAGGAAGAGAAATATGAGGTGCGTGCCACGTTTATACAAAGTCATTGCTAAGAAGAATGCTCTTCTCAGTGATCAGTTGCGTACAAGCCTTCGGTTGGTTTGTTTTTTCTTCCTTCAGTAAACGTATTACAAGGAGGTGGGAGGAAAAAAATTTCTCCTTGGCCTCTGATGACAGGACAAGAAGTAAGGGGCTTAATTTGCAGCAAGCGAGGTTCAGGTTGGACATTAGGGAAAACTTCCTAACTGGCAGGGTGGTTAAACACTTGGATAAATTGCCCAGGGGGGTTGTGGAATCTCCATCCCTGGAGATATTTCAGAGCAGGTTGGGCAGACACCTGGCAGGGATGATCTATGGTGGTGTTTGGTCCTGCCATGAGGACAGGGGACTGGACTTGATGACCTTACGAGGTCTCTTCCAGTGCTCGGGTTCTATGATTTTTGCACAGGGAATATTGTTTGCAGGAACCAGTTGTCGTTTCTCCTTGGATTGTATTTTGCATGGTCCATGTTCACCTTGGACAGTGGCAGCTCGCCAGTGGATTGATGTGAGCAGTCAGACTTAAACCACTGCTGGAGTCTCCGGGGAGCCAGTGAGGCTATTTTGGGTCAGACAGGCTGGGGTAGGTCACTCTGACTTTGCAAGAGAGAGATTCACCTTTGGCCTCTCCTCATCAACAAGTCAAGCCAGTTGCATTTGGACATTCAGTGGACAAGGCGCAAGTAGGAGTAACTGTCGCTGGCCCAGTTCTCAGGAGTGGTCAGAATTCAACTAATCTCTTCGCCAGCCCCAGGCTTTCTGAAGGAGGGGACGCAAGCCCCGCTTGGAGGGCAGCTGAGCTACCGAAAGGCGATTGTGTGGTGGGGAGCGCACCCGAATGGCTGCCGAGCTTTGCTGCCCCTTGCTGTGAAAGGGCAGGTGGGGAAATGTGAAAACAGGAGCCAGAACTGCTGGGTTCTTTGGGGTGTTTCAGGCTTGGAAGCCAATTAGCTGGTATGGAAGCAAATTGTTGCCAGTATCCCCAGGACCCTCCCGTCTCTCCTCGGCCGGGCGGGGAAGAGCAAGCAAATTGGGATACTGCGCGCTCAGGCACCCCACTAGCGAGGGGAGCTTGGGTGAGAGTGGGCTGTGAATTGTCTCATGGCTCGTGCAGCGTAGGCCTGCCGAGTGGCAGCGGGTGCTGCTGTCGCCTCTCTTGAGATGTCAGGGCTGCTAAAGAAGCCGGGCGCTTCGGGCTCAGTGTGTCTGAGGGCTGGGTCCCTGAGCGGACGGGCGCCCCGGCCGTACGCATGGGGCGTGGGCAAGGCTTCGCTTTGCGTTGCCTGGCTCGTGGCAGGAGAGGCACCACTGCTGCCCGACTGCATTCCTTTCGTGTCCTCCCTGTGTCGCAGGGGCCTTCATCTTTAACCCCTTACTGACCCGGGAGAGGACCCTGCTGTTTAGCCCGGGACTGCGTAGGCTGCTTCATAGCCTTCGGGAGGGGCCTTGCCCAAGCCTTGCGTCTTGGAGTGCGTGACGGGCCTTGTCAATTCCAAACGTGGCTTCTTGTGGGGTTTTACGCCGAGCTAGAAACTCCTGGCAATGGGTTTGTAATTGGCATGTTGATGTGTCTTTAACTCAGTGGTCCCCGAACTGTGAGGTATACCAGCCTAAAGGGACACAAAGGAGAACATTCAGGGGGCACGCAGAGGGGCGCAAGCAGCACCCATGGGTGACAGGGAGAGCACCATGCTTCCAGCCCTGCCTTTCCCCCAGACCAGCTCCTCTCCCAACCCCATTCGCTCCCAGCTCAGCTCTGCCCCCCGTCCCCCCCAGCTTTGCCCCCGCTAGCTCTGCCTTCAGCCCAAGCGCCGCTGCTGCAGTGGCCTGGGTTGTGCGGTAATGGGGGGGAGGGCACAGACAGACTCTGCTAATGGTAAGGGGTTGAGGGTGACTGGAAAAGTTTGTGTTGCGTGGAAACTAGGTAGGTCTCAGTTGTTGAAAGACCGTGTCAGTACTGCCCGCTGGATCGTTCTCACGGAGGTGTATCTTGTGGGCTCCCCCCGGAGTCAGTCCCAGTCCTGACCCAAGCAGCGTTTTCATGAATGCCTTGGCTAACGGAGTGGAAAGTGCGCAGGTCATGTTGGCAGGGGACCCCCAGCTGAGAGGGGTTGCAAGCACCGTGGAGGGCAGGGTTAGCATTAAGCGGCCTTGACTGGTTGGAGAACTGGTCCCAATTCAAAAAGGTGAAATTCAGTGAAGACGAGTGCAGAGTACTTCGCGTCGGAGGGCAAACCAAACGCAGCGCTCAAGTGGGGGATCACTGGCTAGGCGGGAGTGCGGCTGAGAGGGCCTGGGGACGATCCCGGATCATGGGATTGACTATGAATCAAGAACAAAAGGCTCCCACGGCTCTGGAGCTGCATTGTGGCGTGGCGTGAGTAAGGCCCGGCAGAGACCTCTCCCCCACTCTGCTCAGCACTGGGGAGGGCTCGGCTGGAGCACAGGCCGCGCTCTAGGGAAGATGTGGACAAACGGGAGAGTCCAGAGGAGAGCTCCCCATGTAATCGGAGGTTTACAAGCCCTGATCTGTGCAGAAAGGTTACAAGCTGGGCAGGAAGACTGAGGAGAATCTGATAAGCCTTCCAGTAGGCGAAGGGCTGCTCTAGAGAAGACTGCAATCCTAATTCTCCATGCCCGCTGATGAGGGGAGAAGAAATGGGCTTCATCTGCAGCCTGGGAGAGTCCGGTGAGATACCGGGGGTGCTTTCTAACTCTCGGGGTAGTGCCCTTCCCGAGCTGGCTCCTGGGGAGGTTGTGGCATCCCCATCGCTGGAGGTTTGGAAGAACGGGTTGGACAAGCTCCTGCTGGGCTTGGTCCTGCCTCAGCCCGGGGGCTGGCCTTGCTGGTTTCTTGCGGTTCCTTCCAGCCATGCTGTTCTGAGTGTCTGAGGTGCCACAGCAGTAAGTGAACGTGTAGCTGGGCCCGACACCACCAGTGTGGGTCTGCGGGGACGGGTCTGAAAATTCCCCAGGTTCCTCCTGGTTCCTTCCTTTCCACCTTTGAGAGGGGAGCTGGCTGGGGGGCTGTTGGGTTTCTCTTGGCGCTCTGGGGGAAGTCACAAGAATGCTTGTTGTTTTGCTTCCTTGTGCCAGATGACTTTCTTTAGTGTAAGTCTTCGTAAGGCCCATTGGCCAGCGCTTGAAAGCCATGCTTGGAAGGTCTCCCCTCTGCTCCTCCAATGCCTCTCCACCCCCAGCAGCAGCCCTTCTTCAATGGGACCTGACGAATAGCAGCGATGTTTGTTCGTGCTACCGGCCGCCAGCCTTGGTTTCAGAGGGGGCGTGGAGAGTGATGGATGGGAACTTGAGGAAGGAAGCACTCTTGGTAGGTTGATCCCGAGCCAAGAGAAAATTGGCAATATCACTGCCAAGAAAAACTCGCCAGGCAGACTTGGAGGGACATGGGAAACAATGCTGAATTGGCATTTTAAAACCAATCTCAGCTTCTGATTTCTGAGTCCTAATGGTTATCACAGCGGAGGAGCGCAGTGAGATGCCACAGTGGCTTAAAAATTCCTTCCTGCCTCTCTCTGCTGCATCTGCCCCATAGATCTGCAGGGAAAACACTCACAGCAAACTTCCTGAAGGCAGACAAGTCCGTGGGGCGAGAGGGTCAGGAGTAGAAGTGACCTGCCTGCCTCTCAGTAACATTCCATCCAGCACAGCTCACCGGCCCCTCTTCTTTCCCGCACGCGCTACGTTTTGGCCGTCCAGCGAGCGGTGATGTGTGGCTTGTCACACCCCTGCTAGTCTGTAACGGCCCGGCTTCTTCGTCCTCTTGAGATACCGCTCCCGTGCGTTTTGCCTTGCGGTGTTTTCTCAATGAGGCGGTTCTGTTTGCGAAGACTCTCCTACATCCACCGTCGCCCGCCGTGGTTTTAGTGAGCCTGAGGGATGCGCTGCGTGCGTTGTAGTGCACTCTGCTAGGGTGACCAGGACACCAGCCTCTTGCCGGGGAGCACCGCGCTAGTTAGTCCCAGGGCAGAGGGCTGCTGGCCTAGAGCCGACAAAGCGAGGCGCCTGAGTCTCGGTGTAGGTATTTCACGTATCAAATGGACGGTTTAGTCAGTTCAGGAAAGTCTGTCTTTGCTAACTAATGGTCATTGCTGGGAATTGTTTCGAATCCCATTAGGAGAGAGACATTTTTGCTTGAAGTGTTTCCTGTCCCTGTGAACGGGGCTGTGGCACCAAGTGAGTCACTGTCCTGTTTGCAAAGCTAGAGTCCCATCCGTTGCAGCGTGGGGGTGGGCGCACCGGGCGCTTGGTTATGGGCGTCATCACCAGCGCATCCAAAGCTCCCGGTCTCACTTCGGGGCTGCACACGAGCGCTCTGAACACCCTTTATTGGTATTGGTTTTGCCAGTCTGGTAACCGAGCGGGCTGTTACGTGTGTGAGTGGGGTAGAGATGTGGGTGGTCAACGGGTAAACGTCACCCTTACCCGTTCTGCTTAACCAGCCGGGGCTGGAGCAGCCGCCCGCCCCCGTTTACTTGGTTAACTGGTTAAACATAATGTTTCACTAATTAACTAATTAAACGGGATTTGACATCCCTAGTTGCCTCAGCACAAAGGGCTGGTTGAGCCCCAGGTGGACGCGGGGACAGAAAATGCAGTGGGAGTGTGGGAGAATAAATACAGTGGCAGGTGAGCCACTGCGCCGCGAAACTCCTGCCACGTCACGCGAGTCTCTTCTGCCAAGAGCGTCGTCACCGCGTGGCTCCGCGCCTGCTTCCAATTACAGCGTTGGCCCTGTGGCTGGAGGTGGGCAGCCGTGTGTCCTCCTCTGAGGCAGCCCGTCTTCTTCTGCGCAGCGGAAGGGGGCCCTCCAATCCGGCCCTCGTTCCCAGCGGCTCGGGGCCGTGGCACTGCACTTCTGCGGGTCTGCAGCAGCTCCCTGCTCTCCTCGCGTTGCCGCCATTGCTGGCTTTGGTTCAGTCGTGCCAGGGTAGCGATGGGAGCACTGGCACCAGGCCGCCAGGTGGGCTCAAGCACTGTGCTGGCGGGGCCTGCCGAGGGAGGTGTCCAGGACATGGTCATGGTCATGGTGCTGGTACGCCGCGTCATGGTGAAAGGGCAGTAACCGTAGAGCCCAGGCTACCTCTACTGCCTCTCGGCTGCAGGCCTGGTCTGCACTGTCCACAAATGCAGCTTGCGCAAGATTTGCTTGGTAATCCCAGCCCCCCTTGTACTGTGCGTCCTTCCTTCCGGACTTGTTTCCCTGGCTGGCGCCCTCCAGCTCACATCTCCATTAGCTGCCGCCGCACAGACTGCGTGCTGCCCCCGCCGTGCGTGCAGCAGCCGTGCCCCCGAACAGACCGAACGTTTCCCTCTGGCGCGGCAGCCCTCCTTGTCCTCGCTGCACCTGCCCGGACCGAATCCCGCCCATCTGCCAGGCCAGATTGGTGTGCAGGAGGGATTGGGGGTGAGCGTGGGGGTGAGGGAAGGTGTGAATCGAGACCAGATCCAAATTCAGCTTAGTGCTGGCAAGGGGAGGTCCAGATTTCCCACTTCATGGGGAATGCAGCCAGGACTCTCCATGCAAGAGAGCCGGCGGTCCCGGTTCTTTTTCCATCTTCGTAGCGCTGGGCATGCTTTGGCTAAATATAGATGGCCCTAGACTTGACTAATATGGAGAGGGACAGTATGTTGACCTCTGTGTGTCTCCCTTGACTTCTGTTACAGTAATATTTAAAGCAACAGCGCCTCTTTTGTTTAAAATTACGGGGCTCTGCTAGCCAGACCAAATGGGGTGCAGAGTCTCACCCAGCTACACTTAGAGAAGTTTGTGCCTTAGATTAGCAAGCACCTGGTTTTTAAGAAATCAGTCTGTTTGGAGCAGAGGCTGCCGTAATGGGGTTTGGTGGTGAGTCTTGTACCAGACTGTTCAGGGATGGTTAAACTTTAACAAACTTTGTAGAAGGAAGCTGGGCTTTCAACCTTTCAGTGACTAAGGAAATGACAGATACAATTCAAAGAATGCCCCCAGGACTGTCTGTGGGTACATTGGTTTTCCACAAAGGAATCCCCGTTTTACAAACTAGCAGCTTGCGCTGCCTCTTTTGATTCTTAACACGCAGAATTAATTCCGCCGTCTGAATTCTTCCAGGTTGGTTAAAGTGCATTAAAACTCTCATGGCGCGTACATCTGGCCACTGCGCTCGTAGAATAAAGGGCAGCTCGTCTTGAACAGAGCCAAGCACTTAAATAAGTACGGCGCATGCAGTCACAACGCTCCCTGATTGTGTGTGAGGCATCCGTGGATGTTTAAACATTCGAGCGCTAGATGGTTTTAGTCTGGGAATGTCTTGACCTAAGAGTCTTTGGGGATGTTATCATTACAAGCCAAGCCCCCTTTTGCCTCCTCATTTCCAGCCTCTATCACTGGTTTAAAAATGCCTGGGATTCTCCATCTGCTGTGTATGTTTCATCCCAGATTCCTCTGTGTGAGCTGCGGTGTGTCCCCCTCCCTTCCTAAAGAGCCGTTTGCCTTGGGAGCACCGTCAGTACGGTGCGCTTGTGCATCTCGCGAGCCAAGGTGCTTTGCAGCCCGCAGGTGGCAGCTGGTCCCCTTTCTCCTGAGTAAACAGGCTTTTGGCCAAAGTCACGTGACAGTTGCTCTCTGGAAGCCAGATTCTCCCAAGAGGCTTTGGTGTTGGGAACCCGAAACAGTTTCCTGGCTAGCTGTGGACAGGTCTGCCCTTCACAGGCTGTGTCGGAGCAGCAGCAGTACACGCGTGGAGGCTCTCCAGTGCCGGCGGGAGAGCGTCTCCTGAGAGTAACCCGCTATGTCGTGGATTTCTCACGTCCCTGCGCGATGTGGTTCTGTCGTGCGGGTGTGCAGCAGAGGCCTGCTCCCGGGGGAGCTTGCATGGTCTCTGCCTTGCCTGGTTACGTGGCCCCACACCCAACGTACTTCACACCACGTCGCGGCACAGTGGCTCGGTCACGTCCCCAGGAATGGAAACTCTTTCCAGAGTTTGCAGCACCTCCCCTGTGGCAGAAGGATGATCAAGGTGCTAATTTCACCTGAAAACCCAGGCTGTTAAAATGGTTAACGAGGCAAACAGCAGCACCAGGGCGTCCAGCACGCTTGGGCCCGGCGCGGCTGCCACTGCCCGAGTTCTGGGCAAGGCCAGTGAACGGGTAAGCCTCAAGTTCCTGGCACGCTCACCTCCCTAAAACAGCATCCGCCGTCCTGGTGAAAGGTGGAGACACTGCCTTGTTCCAGCCTGCGCCCGGCTCAGCCGCCAGCTGCATGGGAACTGCCGCCTGGGGTGTGCGGAGGAAGCCTGTTCGCTTTTTCAGCTGGTGCTCTTTGACCCGGAGGCCCTTGCCAAACAGGAAACACCGCCGCCTCCCCATGCGGGTTCTCTCGCATCCCCTCAGCATGGCGACCGCGCCGAGCGAGCTCCTGTAGCCCAGCTTTGGGGCAGGGCATGATGTTGCTAGCTGGGTGGGGTGGGAGAGCTGGGCTTCCAGCCCTTTTCTCTGTCGTGGAGCCCACGTGGAGGCACTTGCTGCGTCGCTTCCTTGGTGGGGCACTGGGTATTGTAGGCAGGGGAAGGCCCTTCCAATGTGACTCGCCAGACCCGCTCCCCCACTGGCTGTTGTGAGGCCGGGGCAGGCACGTGGGGGGCTGTGCCCCTGTCCTCCGGGCGCTGGAGCTGGCAGGGAGGGCCTTGCTGGTCCAGGTGTGGGCGGCTTGGCCCCAGCCCTTTGCCATGCCTGCTGGCCAGCTCTCCAGACCGACAGAGCTGGGGCAGGCTGTGGCCATGCTACTTCCCAGCTCTCTGGGGCAGGCCATAGCCGCGTTGCCCGCCAACACTCCAGGGCTCAGGAGCTGGGGGCGCTGCCCTGGGGCAGGGAGGAGCAAGGGCCAGCAGCAGCCATAGTGCGGGAGGGGCTGGTCTCTGGTTGACGGGGCTGGGGTAGCCACTGCTCAGGTCCTTGGGACAGGCGGTGTGTGGCTGGGCTCGTCCGCCCGCAGGCAGGGCAAAGGGGAACCAGGCAGGAGCTGCTGAACTGTGGGGTGCTTTTGACTCCGGGCTCTGGAGTCTGGGTTTAAGTCAGCAGCCCTGTTGCTCCAGTGGGCAGGTTCCGGGTGTGGCTGCCAGGGGGTCCCGAGCGCAGCTGGTTTCAGGACCCCAGAAGAGCAGGAGAAATGCTCGGGGAGCCGGGCCAGGCCAGCTGCGTGGGCGGGAGCCTTGCCTGGTGCAGTGCGGCCCCACCCTCATTGGCGGAGCCAGGTGCCCTTTGCTTAGCCCCAGGCAGCAGCCTCTGGTGCGTCGCCTGCTCTCGGCCCAGGCAGCACTGAGTCCAGCTGCCGCCCCGCCAGTCGCTCCGTGGTCCCGCCCCCGTGGCTCCGGCTCCTGCGTTTCGGGGCGGCTGGTGGAAATACCAGAGACGTGCTCTGAAGAGCAGCAGAATCGGCCTTCCCTTGGACAGGCCCTCTGGCAAGAGCGATGAGACAGGCGGACGCCAGACGCGCTCACGGCCCCTGAGGAGATGCTACCTGCCTTGAGGTGCCCGAGCCGCAGAGCGAGTCAGACCACCCTAAGCAGCAGGGGCCCTGCCAGGGTGCTGGGGAGTCCCACCCTGGGCCCCGCGAGCGGCTGTCTGCCACTTCAGCCATGGGGCGCTCTCGCAAGGGGGAAGAGAGGGCCAGGTGCACATGAACTCCGGGACACGCGATGGATCGGCAGGCGGCTTGTCAGCTGCAGGCCCAAGAGGTGGCTGAGAATGAGCTGTAAGGCCAGACCTGGGAACGGGGGCTCTGCCACGGACCTGCTGGGGGATCTTAGGCCAGTCGCTTTGCCTGTCCGGGGTGGGCAAACCTTCTTTGGTTTGCGCGGGAGTTTAAATGCCACCAGCAGAGCCCTTCCTATCCGTTCCGGTGCTCGCAGCGCGCTCCTTCCCGAGTGCTGTGTGGCTCACGAGCAGCACTTCTAGTGTGACCGCAGGGCGGCTCCTGCAGGTGCCCTCCACATAAGGACGCCGGGAGAGAGGCGGGCAGGAGAAGCTGTTCCACCAGGGCTACAGTGCTGGAGTGTAAGGCGAGTGCTTGTTTCATCCCCCCTCCCAGCAGCGGAAATGCCTGTTGACAGCTCCTTTGTGCTCAAGCGCTGTGCGAGTGCAGATGTTGCTAAAAATGCCGCTTGCGTCACGCGTCTGAGCCGGCACTTGGTTCCCACGCTGGCTTGCTTCCCCCCTGCGGTTTCTCAAGTTGCAGAAGAGCTGAGTGGCATGTGTCTGACTTCTGTCCGAATGCCACTTCCCTGTTCTCCCTTCGGCCTGAGCGTCACTTCCCCAGAGAAGGCGCGGTGCCCTTTCCGTAAGCCGCAGCCTGCCCACCGCACAGCACTCGGCTTGGCATTGGCATCTGTTCCTGCACCCGGAGAAGCCTGGGCACTCAGGCTCTTGTCAGCCAGCCTCGCCAGGCTGCCTTGGCACGGTTTCTAGTCTCAGGTGGTTCCACCTTGCTGGCATGCCAGCCTCAGTCAGTGAGTTTTAATCAGCACTTGTCTATGGGCCTCCTAGTGTTCCCCTGCTTTCGGCAGCGCGAGGAGCCAGGCAGTTTGCGTGGAAAGCCCTTGTGCCTCCAAACGCCAAGTGGAAGGCCTGAATAGCTGCACAAATGACTCACTAGTGCAGTCGCTTTCCTGGGGGGTGACCAGAACCTGATGCTTCAAGACAGGCCCAGCGGCTGCAAAACAAACCACCCACAATTGCAGGAGGAAATGGGTCACAAATGGCTTTGTCCTGGCACACATCAGACGGGAGGCCCAGTGCTTGGAATCTCCCAACCTTGCGCAATTGCTTCCAGAGCGTCCACGTCTGTTTCTTATTCGGCCTCGCTCCTGGGACTCGTGGGAAGTGGCTTTGGCTCCCTGCGCAAGGATCCCGAGCGCCCTTGGTCACGTCACTTATGCCCTGGGCTGCAGCTGTCCGTGCCAGCGAAGGCGATAGCCCTTCTCTCCCTCCCTCCCCCAGGCGGTCGGATAAATGCCCAGCTGGTCGTGTTCGCGGCTACTGTGTTGGGCTGTGGAGGCATGTGGCGAGCAGCGGCACATGGGTCTGGGTGCAGCCTGCCATCCGTGCACCGTCGCGGTGCCCTTTGTCCCTCTGAAGCTCTGAGAAGGGCCTCGTGGGAACTTCCGGGTCTCCGCAGCGGGACTCGTGCTCTGTACTCCACGGATGTTGCTGCCACCCCAGGCTTCTCTTCCTGCTGGGGTGGGTGATGAAATGCCCTTGGCGTGGCCTGGGGCTGCGGCGGTGGCAACGCTCGGTGATGAAAGAAAAATAAAAGCAGCGGCTCCGTCCCTTCCCATGCGGGAACCAAGATGGGGGGGGAGAAACGCGGCTGGGAAGCCTGCTTCCTCTTGGCACGCTTTGCGTTTCCTCTGCCCCGCGCACCGCCTCAGCCGTGTGCTGTCCCCCGGCCCTGCCTTTCTAGTGCCGCGCGGGGGGGGCTCGGCACCGGCCTCGGCCTCCAGCGGCGTGCGAGTCCCAGCCTTCGGCCCGAGGAAAGCAGCCTGAGCATTAGGACTGGACCCATCTGTCCAGGCCCTGAGGGACCGTGGAGGAGCGCCGTGTCCGGTCTCAGGTGCGCCCCCTCGCCTGGCGCTGTAGAAACCCGACCCGCTGCCCTGAGAGGAGGGCATGGGCTGGTCGCGGGAGTCGGGGCACCTGGACATCTCTTCCTGACCCTTCCAGAGGCCTGGCGCCGCCTTGTTCAGACAGCTGCCCGGGGGCGGCTCGTCGGCCCCACTCCGGACTCCCGCCCGGCCGCGCAGCGTCCCAGGAGCCGGCCCTTAGGGCAGCCTCTGCAGCATGCCGGCTCCATGGCTACAGCAGAGCTGCGTTGTCAGGGTGACCTGCCGCCCCCGCCTTGGCACAGAAATCGGGCCGCCTCTTGGCTAGCCAGGCGGTTGCTCTCCGGGTTGGGAGGGGCTCCGGCCCGTCTCGGTGCCCTGGGCTAGCGGAGAAGCGGGGCGCTTTGCTGTGCGCTGCGGGGGGCTCTCAAATACAAAATCTCGGGACTCTCCTTTCTGGAAAAGGACCCGCCCTGCTTAAAGGACCACCCCGCCTCCCC
>JANRFK010000867.1:22613268-22629295 GCA_030068395.1 Apalone spinifera
CTCCTTCCTGACGGCGCCCCACGAGCTGCAAAGGCTTGGCTCCGGGGACTCCTCCCTCCGCCACCTGCCGGCCGCACCTGGCTTCCCGAGTGGCTCTGCCCGTCCTCCCCCAGCTGGGCTGCTCTGGTCAGTGCCAGGCTGCTGGCCGGAAGCTGCTCTGCTGGATACGCGGGGCTGACTGGAGAACGCTCCCCTGCCCCCACGGCCTCCCCGGCGGTGCCAGAAGCAACCCGGGTGCCTCCCTGCTTTCCTAGCTTTGCTCAGAGCAGCTGGTTTTGTTCCTCATAAAGCACCATGCCTAGAGGCCTTCTGCTGGGGAGGTGCATGGGAGGCCGCAGCAGACGCCCGCGGGGGGGGCGAGATTTGGAGTCCTCTACTGAGGGCCGCTTCTGGGTTCCAGCATTCGCTCTTCCCCCTCCGCCCCCCAATCGGGGCTGGGCAGGAATGTTTCCCCAAACCACCCAATTGGCTGAGGCGGGCTGGATTTTTTTCGCCTTCCTCACGGCGACACCGAGGGGTTGTCATGGAGGGGCTGTCCCTCGCTCACGCGCTCGCTGTTGGGAGTCCCCTGGCCTTTGAGGGAAGTGACAGGGCTCTGTGAAGGAAGTGGGCCAAGGCGTAAATACATAGCACCCGGCTTGGGGTGTCCTGAGGAGCCTCAAGACGCTGTTACCAGCACCCTCCCCTCAGTGGGCTGGAAGCTAGCTTCCTGCCAGCCGTACTGGGCTCTGAGCGCATGAGGATGGAGTGATGCCTATGAAAGGTCTCTTTCCAGAACATTAGACAGGAGAATAACGCTGAACTTAGTTCTGTAACTGGCAATCCCCTGGGAACACCCAACTCAAACCCTGCCAGCCTGGAGCGATTCTCAATTTCAGCAACCTCGTTTAACCCAGCAAGACATGGAACAGTCACTCCCATTTTCTCCTGAGTGGCTAGACCTTGCCCGGCGAAACTTCGTCCCGTGGAAACTGCTAACCTGCCCACCTGTCTGACTTCGCTGGGGAAGAAACCACATAGTTTGCAGAGGAGCCGTGGCCAGGCGGCACGTGGCCACGGTACACTTCAGTCCTGCGCTCCGTCCCCACTGGCCGTGCATTTGGTCTGCTGGGAGTCAGCTTCTGTCAGCAGAGAGCTCTCCACATCCGTGGCTTCGTTCTAGGACGTGTCCGTGAACTGGATTTTCAGAAACACGTACAAGTGTGTTCTGTGCCGGGCGGTGCACGCGGGGATCCAGGGTTATCCGCACAGTGCTGGAAAGCCCATCCAATTCAGTGGAAGAATTCCTCTGTGCTCCAATCTGCATTTCAGCATTCCCGCCACACCACCCTTTCCCTTATTTTCATGCTCACACACGTCATCTTCTTGCCACGTTCCCAAGGCTTGCGGGGTCTCTGGCCTGAGCCTTGTGTCTTATGAGAGGAGTGTGTTACGACCGTGAACGCTGGGCTGGGTGTATACTCTGCAGTTGCAAGTGAAAGTGACCATCAGGCAGAACAGATGGGAGCCTGCCCGGGAGCACTGTGCCGTCAGCAGGTGTACACAGGGTATGGGATGTTTAAATTTAATCAACTAATCGACTAGTCGATGGATTTTCTATCGACTAGTTGATAAGCAGGGGAGCTGCAGCAGGGTTAGCTCCCAGCCTCCCATTTAAATGTATTCAGAAGGCTGGTGCGCAGCAGGGGGACCCTGCCAGCTCTTAATACATTGAAAAGGCTAAAGCACAGTGTGGGGGGCAGGACACAGCACGAGCCAGGAATCAGCTGTCCTGGCTTGCACCAGGTCCCCCTCGCTGTGCTTCTGATTTTTAAATGTATTAAGAGGCAGCAGGGCGCAGCGTATGGGACCGGGCGTGAGCCGGGTATCAGCTGATTCCTGGCTGGTGCCCGGTCCCCACTGTCTCCACAAAGGGGCGGAAACGACTAGTCGAGGGACGAGTCGACTATCCGATTGAGCTTTTGCTTCCTGGATAGTCAACTAGTCGCATGCATCCCTACGCAGGGTGGCAAATCAGAAGCCTCCCTTGTACCCTCAAGGGGGGGCCCACCTAAGAGACTGTCTAAGGCCAGATGATTGGATGCGAATGTCCTTTGGGAAGGGCACTTTCCTGTTCACGCCCAACAGCTTCTCCCGTCCTTGCCCTGTGCTCCGCTGTGATGTCATGCACGTAGCATTGTGACGGCACAGCAGCCGGGGAGGCTGGGAGCTGAGGGCGGGGCACGTCCTCATTGAAATGTCAGTGACTTTGCTCCTGCAAGCGAGGAACGGCTGAGGAACAGCGACGCGCAGGGCGGAGAACGTAGCCGATGTGTTGGCGAGCTTTGCCAGCCTGCGCCTGTTCCTCTCCCCACCCCAGCACAGGCAGGCAATGGGGAGAGATACTCTGACCGTAATTCAAAACGAATGCCAGGGCAGCCAGACCTTCCCGCAGCTCGGTTGGCAGCTGCAGAGCACAAGGCCTTATCTTCAAACGGCAGGTAGGAGGAGGGCGTTCTGATTGCGGAGGTAGAGAAATGGGCCTTCCCCACTCAGCCCTTGCGTCTGTCCCCACATGTGCTGGTCGCTCCCTGCCTCTCTGTGCTGATTGTAACCGTGTCCACTGGCTGGGGGTTGTAGCCGTGTCTGCTGCTTGGTTCTGGTTACTTGATCGTCCTGCTGCACATGACTGAACTGTTTTTCCACATTCCTAAAAACATGCTTTCCGCCTCTGGGACTGGGGAAGAGATTCCTTTTGAGGCATGCGTGTCTCTCCTGGGCGCTTGTAGAGTCTCTCTGCTCAGCACTCCCATTCTCGCAAGCGTAGCAGGTGAGTCGTGGTCCTGAAACACTGACTCTGGCTGCACAAAGGGAAACCTTTCCAGGACAGTTCTTATCTGATCCCCACCCCTGGAGTTCTGCAGCGCCGGCTCAGGTAGCCAGTGCCAGGAAGTGAGAACTAGAAATACCAGAAAACATTGTACTGTCTGAAGTAAACGTGCTGAACTGTTCCTTCTGTGCCTGTCTCCCCCTCCCGCAGCGATAAATATCAGCCTCCCTTCTCCCACTGCGTATCCCTGTTCATGCTGTCCAGGTGGAGGCCTTAGAACATCTAAGAACGGGAGAATGTGAGCACAGAACTTTCTCCTCCCTGGAAGACTAATACCGATATGACTGAGCGACATACGCCAATTGATTTTAATCCCGTGTTTGAGCTGCCCAGCCCTCCGTGCATGTTCATTTTAATCCCCTAAAATATCTTCATAAATGGTCATGTTTAGGGTCCGACCAAATCCATGGTCCATTGTGGACGGTTTCGCGGTCATAGGATTCTAAAAATTGGGACATTCTTTCAGCCAGTTAAATCCAAAATTTCACAGTGTTGTAATGGTTGGGGTCCTGACCCAAAAAGGAGGCGTGAGGAGGGGTCACAAGGTCATCGGATGGGGTTTGTGGTACTGCTGCTCTTGCTTCTGCACAGCTCTGAAAGCAGCAGCACAGCAGTCAGGCGACATGGGTACGGTATTGCCACCCTGGTTTCTGCCCTGCTGCTGGCAGGGCGCTGCCTCCAGGGCAGGGCACGTGGCCAGAGTTAGCTCTCCAGTTGCCCAGTGTGGAAGGCAGCGCAGAAATAACAGTGTCAATACTGTGGCCCTCCTCAAATGGCCTGGGGACCCCCGGCAGCTCCCTTTGGGGTCAGCCCCTCCAGTTGGAGAAACGCTGGTCTCCCTGTGAAACCCGTACGGTGCAGGGTGACCGTGCCCAGCGGGCCGGAAGGTCCTGTTCATGGCTGTGATTTGGTAGGACCCTCGTGGTGGTGTCAGCCTTCCAGGGCCACAGGCCCGAGTGAAGCGGTGCTGAATGGGATGCAGAGAGCGCGGCTGGGTGAAGTGCTGGCTGTGCCCGTTTCCCTGGGTCACTAGCTTTTGCTCCCCTGGCGTCTCGTGAGGGAGTGGCTTACCGGAGCAGAGAGCTGGGCTGTATCCCCACAATCTCCAGCCGGTGAGTCAGACACCTTGTCCAGCAACCTGTTCCTCCCATGATAAGCTCAGGAACAGGCTGGGCAAAGCATCAAGCCAATACAGACGCTGGGAAAACGAGGTGGGGACTGGCAGAAGGGTTCTGCGGAGTAAGTGGTTTCAGCATGCCAGGAAAACGTTCCGTTCTGTCCAACGCGCACTTCAAGGGCCTGTGTAGCCTAAAGGCTTTGAGGACACCGTTGTTGTCCCATGGTGTCAGGGGAAGAGCTGTTGGCTAAAATTCTTGCCCTGGGAGGCTCGGAGGGCCTGGTTTCTCATGAGAGAACATCTGTTCCACATGCCTGGTGATGCATCTTTAATGTAGCACAATAACAAGGCTTGATGCTGTTTGATCTAGGAGGAATTTTTGCTCCTCTGAAAATTCCGGTTTGTTGGACCAGCACTCTGCAGGGCTGGTGAGTTTTTATGGGCAAAAAGGAAAAGGCCTCGGGGGAAGTCTGTGGTGGAGGGAGCTCGGGGCTCGGAGGCTCCCCTGAGATGTTGCTAGGAAGAAAAGAGGGGTTCTCGCAAGAGTTCCCACCTTGGGCGCCCTTTGAGGGCAGAGGCAATGCACTTTTCTCGTGGGCACGTGGGGAGCCAGAGCAGAGACCAAAAGGTTTCTTGGGACTGAAACTTCCCCTCCAGAGCAGGCAGGATAGCCAGCATCAAGGCCCCCGCTGGGCCTACTGACCCCGGCAATGGGTGATGACTGAATTCTCCACAAAGCCTTTCTCTTCAGAGGCGCGGAGGCGTGTGCTCACCTGTATGTCTGGGCTTAGATGCTTCCGTCCCTCAGATTGCTAAGACGGCAGTTTGCCCCATCCGTGGCTGGGGAGAAGGAAGGGTGTGGACATGGCATGGTTTAGCTTTTATCTGTTTCTCATAACTTGTCATTTCCTTCAAGCATGCGGCCGGGTTTCTGCTCTGTTTTAACATCCTTTTCGTTGGCTTGAGCCCCGCGGGGGCAGGTAAGCTGTCGGCTTTCTCTTGAGAGAGGAGCATAACGACGCTGGCGGTCTCTCGGGGGACTAGCGCAGTGGGCTGTCGAAGTGCCCGATGGCAGGAGCTCTCGGGTCCCTCGCCCTGTGACTCTGGCCTTGTCATTTCTCACTTTACTCCTTTGTAGCGTGTGTGGGGTTTTCCCCTTTCAGTGTAGAGTAAAGTGCCCCGACCTCTGGGTGACGGGACAACTTACCTCCAGCCCAGGTGTGCTAAGAATGGTGTGTCCCTACAAGAGAAGTACAGTTTTAAAAGCAAATTGCGTAGGGTTTTCTTCGTGTAAAATCTTTTTCAGAAAAGGGTCTCCGGGTCGCTCAGTCTGCTTCATTCATCCTGTCACTTGATTTAAGGGCAGAGTCAAGCCAATGAAAAGGTGTCTCTCAGTAACAGCATTATGGCTTTGCTTTTAATGTATTTGAGTCTCTTCATGAGCCAATTATCATGTGAATCGCCAGACAATAGAGTTTTATGCCTCATTAATCTGCTGTACGGACTGATGCTCCTTTAGCTAACTACAAAAGCAAGACATCTGTTGCTAGGGAGCATCCGCTATCTCTGACCAGCAGCGCCCGGGGTAGCCAGACCCGGTGCAGGACGGATTTCCAGCATTGAAACAAGCTTGTGAGGTGGGAATGTCCACCGGGCAGCTGGGTTCCCAGGTCCGAGTACCGCTTTGGGGAATGCCCCAGGTTTCTCTGTGTTCTTGTCTCAGTAGCCCTACACGCGTGAGTCTGTTACACTTGTGCTCTGAGCTCTGTGGTATTTCTAGAGGGGAAAGAAACTTTTAATTGTCCTTCACCAGCACAGTGGTCTAAGTGCCTTCCTGTCGGGCCCTTGTTTGTCATGCTGCCTTCTCGCCTTTCAAGCGACTCACTGTGTCTTTCCCTTGCAGCATCAGCGAAAGCTTCCTCACTGTGAAAGGAGCGGCGCTCTTCCTGCCCCGGGGAAATGGGTCATCTACCCCCAGAATTAACAACCGGCGCAACAAGCATGCAGGTAAATACCCCAGATTTCCTGACTGCCCTCTCCCCTAACGTCTCCTCTTTGGGGTTCCGTGCCAGCCCATCGAAAGCACCGCACTGCGGCTCTTGGCTTTCCTGTCTCACGTTGGCCTGCCCAGGCTGCTACACTTCGTGTTGCTTGGCCCACGGGTCCCAGCAATAAAACTCTTAACACGGCACTGCCTGTCCAACAAAGTGCCCCAAACTCTGGGCCGCTTGCTGTCTTGTCACCACCGTGGCGATTTAGGGAAAGGATCGTGAAGGCCTCTGGGTGTGGTCCCTGGTTCTCCAGAACCGCTGAGTTGTAAACTTCCCATTCGGTAACGTTTGTGGAGGTGTGTGAGCGCGATTCCATCCGCCCCACGGGACGAAGTTCTCGTTACTCGCGCACTCAGTCCCCTTTCTGTTGGGGTCTATGTGCAAAGCTTGGCCCACGTCAGACCCTGGGACGGGTAACGGCTCTCCCGGCTCTGGAACCGACTTGTCCAGTGTCAGCAAAAAGAAAGGCCTCTTTCTAACTCTGAGTGGGGTGGGAAGCTTCGGGGGCCTGTTAATGTGGCTTGTGTTCGGATAGACACGTGTACTGCATGAATAATATGGAGCCAGTCAGAATTCCACCCTCGCTGTCAGCTGGCAGCTCGATTTGTTTTCTGTGTTGATCCTTTGTTGGAAAAGTCAGTCTCTGAATAATGAAACCCAAACACGGCAGGGAAGCTGCTCTTCAGTGTGTCTGTGCTGCTGATTCATTGACGGTGCTCCACAGGCCGGTCTTCCTTCGCCGAACAGGCCAGGGGGCGAGGGCAGCATGAGAACGTGGAACTTGCATCTGGGACAGAGGGGCCGGATTCAGCTTTGTCCTTGCCAAAAAGCGCCCACCCAAACGAGTGTCTGAAACAGAGTCCAGCCCCGATTTCCATGGCGCTTCCGTGTTGTTAGCCCCTCCCCTGCTGCAGACCCAGCGATGATCCGCATGAGGCTCCAACGCCCAGTGGCAGCGCCGCTAGGGAGGAGCAGACTCCCGATGTCAGGAGTCAGGAAATCGTCTCCCCTGGCCACAGCCCTGGCAAGGAGCAGGAGCTGAGCCGTGGGAGGAAAGCCAGTGGGTTGCAGGTTGGTTGAAAGCCCGTCTCTGTGGCTGGGGATTTAAGTGAATCGGTCTGTGGTACATAAGTGGGGCTGGCGGCTTAGAACCGCTGCCTTGACCTGTCTCCTTGGACTCGCCAGAGCCCCCTGCGCAGCTACAGCCCCGGAGCCCGCCTGCCGCGTGCTGTTAGCCGACCAGGCCTTCTCTTAGCCCAGCGGCGTGGGATTGGTGGTGAGCCTGGCCAGAGCGGCAGCCCTCCGGCGCTCAGACCCCACGCGAGGAAGCTGCCTTGCAAAGGCTTGACGGTCTTAGGTCGGGGGCGAGGGGGCGGAGGGAGAAAATGCTCCTGTAGTGACGCCGGCGCCTGCAGAGATCGGATTTCTGCTTGGGTGTGGTTGCTCATGGCCGTGCGTGTTCTGTTCCGGGAGGCAGTGTGGCCTAGGCGATAGAGCACCGTGTGGGGACTCCGTTTTGTTCTGGTCTCTGCCGTTGGCCTGCTGACAACCTGGGACAAGTCACTTCCCCTCTCGCACGTCAGTTCCCCCGCCTAAGTGGGGATGCTGATCTATAGCTAGTCCCTCTCCGGTGGAGGGCCTGCAGCCCGGGAGGGCTGTGAAGTAGTCGTCCTTGTGTCGGTCATTGCTTGCTGAAATCGACTACGCCCCACGGGCGTGCGCTTCGCGCCTCGGACACCGCACAGTTCCGGCTCGCGAACCAGCCACTGGTGGCGAGAACCTCCATCTCCGTTCCTGGCACCAGAGCTTTCTGCCCTCTGGCGCACGCCGGGTTCTGGCAGAGCTTTTCCTCCCGGCCCGGAGCGCAACGCTTTTCTGACCCCTTCCCCAAATCCTGCCAATGTCTGGGAGTCCCCGCCAGCCACAAGATTCTCACAGCAGGAAATAGTCTCTGCTCCCCCCTGGCTTTTTAATAGCGCCACCCCCAAAAGGGGGCAACAGATTAGCTGGAAGATCGTCCAGCTAAGAAAACAGCCTTACACATGTGGCTGCCTCTTGAGCAGTGCCTGGCACAGCTCCCTGCGTGCAGCGAGCTCGCTCGTGGTCTTCTGGATTCGGCCGGGACCGGACTGAGCCCAGAAAGGGGGCCCTGGCTTCCCGAGATGCACACCCCCAATGAGATGTGGCTACTGAAAAGGCAGACGTCCCCCAGTGGTGACAGGTCCCCGGAGCCGGGCACGGTCAGGCCAGGGGCTGGCACAGAGTGAAGCGCTGACGGACGCTCGCTTCCGGGCGGGTCCGGGGGGTGAGCCCGGGGCGTGTGGCCGAGAGGGGTTTGCGTGTCCTCACTCTCCCTCTCTCCGGCAGGGGATCTCCAGCAGCATCTGCAGGCCATGTTCATCCTGCTGCGCCCCGAAGACAACATCCGACTGGTAGGTTGGCTGGCTGCGCTGTGCTCCGTTGGGTGGGCGGCTCACACTCCAGGGACAGGCCTGCGTCGGCATCGCGGTTACAGCCCAGACGCTCCCCAGGAAACGCCGCCGGCGGCTCCCTGGCCGCGCCGCACCGGGGGCAGGGCTTTGACCCCAGGGTTCTGCCCGCACTTGGCGACTCGCGCTCGTTAAAGACCCTGTATCGGTCGCCTTGAGAACTCAGCCTGGGTGGATTGGAAATGCACGGCGGGGCTCTCCTGGGGGGCTGAGGTCCTCTGTCGAACCTGCCACAGCAGGGAGACCCCACGAGGCGCCAGGAGGGCTTGCAGCGTCCTGCTGGCTCTGCCTTGCCCTGGTGTCAGGAACGCGGTCGTTTCAAAAGGAGCATGGCGAGTGCTTTGCAATTGCACGTATGATAGCTCAGCCCAGACCAGCAGCAGCTGGCCCAGCGGGCTGTGGGCGCTGGGGGCACTCCTGTCCCAGTAATGCCGGTGGGCGCAGCGGGCCCCTGGCACCGCCCAGGATGGGGCCCCGCCTCGGGCTGTGCAGCTGTTGCGCGTGCGCAACCCAGCAGTTTTGCTGCCTGCACTGTGCGGCGCGGGGCCAGGTTGCCGCTAGCACCTGAGAAGGGCCCTACGTGGCGCTGTTTGGAGGCTGAGCTCCGCGGCCCCCCGAATTGGCCTGATGCCGGCGGGTGAGGGCACTTAGAGCTGCGAGAGACTCGTTTCCCAGAATACGAGCGGCTGAGACTGGTGTAAAGAGCGTCCAGCCCACCTCTCGCCTCGTGTGTCGGCGGCCGCGGCCCCGCCCCTGCCCAGGGGCCAGCTGGCAGAGGGCGCTGGGATTTCAGAGGAGTGGGATTGGGCCCGTTAGCGGACCCAGGTCAGACCAGTAGCACGCAGGCAACGGGCTAAGTTGTACAAGAAACTCCTCAAACTCGGCCCAGTGCAGAGCCCGGGCAGCTGGCTTTTAAACGTCCGAAAAACCAAATCTTGTTCTGCACCCAAACCAAATGTGCAGCTTCTAAGTTCTCCCGGCCCTGCTGCAGGCCTTGCAGGTTTTTTACCCTCCCTCGAGGAGATGGGCAAAGCCTCTGTATCAGCTCTGGACCCACCTAATGTGACTTCCCTAAACACGGCCTGCTGTGATCTGTGGTCAAAACAAGGCAGCGGCTGAGGGGGAAGCGGTGTTGTAACCACAGCGTGCTGTCTCAGGACAGATGCTGGGTACAGGAATAGCTGCAATAGATTTTCTGTTGCCGGTCTGTTTCTCAACGGGAGAAGGGAATGTTCCCTCGTGTGGGTCAGCTGCCCGCCCACCGCTGCTTACGCCAGCTGTGGCGTTGGCCGGCAGGGACTGATGCAGCTGAATCTCTTGCGGTTCCTTGCGATGGGCAGAGAGGGGGATCCCTGTTCGGAGGAGGAAGCTGAGAATTTCAGCTCCCTCTCAGGCCCCGGGAGACTCGACTTGTGAATTGCTTGAGATGTCACCGGTCTAGGAGGGCAGAGCTGATCACTGGCTAACCCGGGAAATGTTGCGGAACAGATCGCCTTACTAGCTGCGCTGGCGGTGGCTCTCGGCGGAGCGGGGTGGCCACCGCCGGTCCTAAGAAGTCTCTTTCTCTTCGCGGTTCCTGTGGAAATCCTGTCCGACGTGAGGCCGTGTGACCTTTGGCACCCGCTCTAAGGAGTCTCGCTTTGAGACCAGACATCTAATTACAGCTCCCCAGACTAGCTGAGTGAAGTAAATGAGATTACACTAATCCCCTGGCTGAGACAGGCCTCGGGAGCCGCCTGGTTTAGTTGTGTGGGGGTTGCTCCCCCGCTTTCGAGCCAGGTTCCCCCGGTTTAATTGTGTGGGGGTGTGGCCAGAGGGCAGGTGGAATCACCAAGACTCTGCTCTTTGGGCTCAGGAGGGGCTCCTCCTCGGGCCAAGTGGGCCAGGCGCGGCGGAGCCCGGAGGCAGCGGAGCCCAGGTTCCGAGGGCAAGCGTGTTTGAAGGCAGCCGGGCTGGGCAGGTCCCTGGCTCTGCTGCTGACGTTTCTCTTCTCTCCGTGGCCCGTAGGCGGTGAGGCTGGAAAGCACGTACCAGAACCGTACGAGGTACATGGTGGTGGTGTCGACCAACGGCAGGCAAGACACTGAGGAAAGCATTGTCCTCGGAATGGATTTCTCTTGCAATGACAGGTACCCGGGCAGACGCGTCGCCCTCTCCCCTCTCTGGCCCCCACGTTCCCGTCCGCTGTCCCGAAAAGGGGCAGGGGTGGGCGGGGAGCCCTCGTGCTTCTCTGAAATGCAAAGCCCAGCCATTGGGGGGCCGCACAGAGTTGGAGCGGACGGAGCATGTGCAGCATGCGGAAGGACGCCTCACCCAGCTCCCATGTGCACACAGGAGTCTTGAGAGCTGTCCGTGGCAAGAGCCAGAGCCTTGCGACATGCACGGGTCCCCGGGAGTACTGGCCCTGCTGCCCCTCCTGGGGCTGGGGGGGCTGGCGTGTGGGGTTTGCACAGAGGGGCTGGAGGCAGGGTCAGGCGCTCAGAGGGTGGAGGTTATGCAGCCCGGGCGCTCTCCAGCCGTGTGTGTCGGCACGGGCGAGTGCTTTCCCGTGCTTTATGGAAATGGCGGCTGGCCTCGCTGAAGGGCTGCAAGCCATGGCCACGGAGCCACCCTGGCTGTCTGTGCGTCCAGCAGCCCAGGAGGGGCAGAAACTCCACAAAGGATGCTGGGCCCTTTATAGAACGCAGGGGGCCCGCAGCCTAAAGCACTGGAAACCCATCCAGCTCTTAGCTAAGAGGGGAGAAAAGGAGCTGGGTCCTGAGACCTCCTTTAATTCACTGTGGCGCTCACATGAGAACCAGCAAGTCCGCATCTGCCCCAGGATGTCTGCATAGAGCCTCAGGGTGGGAATGAAGCTCCCAGCCAGTCGTGTGCACGGCCTGTTGGCGGCCCCACGGAGCCAGGCACGCGGGCTGTCACACAGCTGCTGGAACCGCTCTGAAGCCGCCCTCCTGGCTGTCGTTTAGCGGCCACGGCGGGGCGGAGTTTTAGCGGTGCCTGGAAGCTTGGCTCGGAACTGGGGCCAGTGTGCAGCTGCGGCTGTGTGCCACGGGCGGAAAATCCCAGCCCCGTGTGTGCCGGGGGGGCACTGACACGTTCTGCTCAGAATTCTGGGAGCTGGGCATTTGCCGGCGCCGCCCCTCGGAGGCAGATAAGTGAGGGCTCTTTGGCGCCGAGTCGCAAGCACTCAGATAAATGTGGCGCGCGCCTTTTGCGACTTCCTTGGGTTCTAGGCTGTCACGCTGCCCCTTGCTGCCCCCCCACTCGCTATTTATAGCTCGACACAGGCTTGTTGCTAAGGCCCCGATAAACGCTTGCTGAAAGGGCCACTAAAAATACCCCGGCCACCTCGGGAAGCCGTTTGCAAACACATTTTCCATGAGCTCATCTCGTGCAGCCAGCAGAAATAGTCGCATGCGGCTGGGCCAGGCATTGTGGCCATTCCTGCATGCGAGTTCCACCGCCCCGGCTAATCTGAGCTTGGCCTCTCCTGAGCCCCAGGCCCCCGGGCCGGGGCGAGGTGGCGCGGAGGCCGGTGCGAACAATCCGAGCAGGTCAATGGAACTGGCGCTCCCTGAACGCACCTGCTTTGATCACGCGGCAATTTCCTCCTCGTTGGGTTCGAAAGCTCCTCCCTTGGGCGAGCCGCCCAGGCAGATTGTTTTCTCGTTTCTGCCCTCCCTTTATTTCAGCTCTTGTCCCAGACTAGGTCTGCGCTGGGCCTGGACGGCCGGGTTAAGGCACTCGGCTATGGAAAATACGTAGCTGGCGTCGGCGCTGTCTCCACAGAGGGAGGCTGGCGGGAGCAAACGCTCCCATTGGCCTCCCTTACTCCTTTTGAGTGGCAGAAATGTTGGCGCCTGTGACGGCACGTCGGGGTTCCCCCGATCCTGCACCCCCGTAGCAGCAGGAACAGACTCCGCCAGCCAGTAGAATAGAGGGGGGTTTATTGCTCCTCCGGGATACAGCCCGGCACAAACGTGATGTGGCTACGGGAGTCAGGGCCTGGATGCCTCAGACCCCTTGGGGTAGGGGGTCCATCACCCCCCCCCAGACCCTCAGCTTAGGCTGTTTCCTTCTTGTTTCCCAACCAGCAGCTGCCTCTGCTCTCCGACCCTGCCCCCAAACCAGGTGTTTGTCTCCGTCTCCCTCCCTTTGTCTCCCTTCCCCACCTCCGGAGGCAGGGGGAAGAGCCTTGTTATCTGCCCAGATTGGGCCTAGGTGTCTGGGCCAATACACGTGGGTGAGTCAGTGGGGATCACGCGGCCCAGCGCAGGGGAACCCCGGGTTACAGAGCAGACAGCCCCCCACTACGGCACAGTGCCCAACATGGGGGTCCCTGAGCATTTGATTTAGTGGGCCTTAACTAGACCCGCTAAATGGAACACCACAAGAGCGATCTCCGGCCAAGCGAAGGCATGGCCCCAGGTTCTGCTCCTTGAGAGAGGACAGCGCATTGGCATGTGCCCAAACTTGGCAAGCTAGTCAAATGAGGGAAGCGACAGCTGATGCCGGGCCAATACTGACATTTCCCATCAGCGTCTCGAGGCAGCCTTTGCTTCGCCGCTGTGGAGGCCAGGGGACTCGGGGCGGGGGGGCTGCGATGGGCAGGCTGCCGTTCTTTTCTGCCCGCTGCTGATGTTCGGGCAAACATCAACTCTCACTCTGGTGGGCTCCTAGCAGCTGTGGCTGAAGGCCCAATAAAACCGGAACGGGGGGCGCCAGACTCAGAACTGGAGCAGAGCCGCCTGCGCTGACGGACGGAAGGAAGCAGGACAGCTCCGAGTGCTGAAAAGCCGGAGGCCCCCCGTTGTCCTGCCCAGAGCGTGCTGGTCCCAAACAAGGATGTTAAACTGGGGTTACCTGGCTCACCGCATCGTCGATATGATTTGTACCGACCACGCGATTAGTCATTAAGGGGCCACTCTGCAGAGCCGCAGCAGCGGGGCTCCCAGAGCCAGCGGGAGCTGCGACTGAGCAGCCCTGCCTTGTGTCAGCTCCGGGAGCCCCCCTCCTCCCTCCTGCGGCTCTGCGTTTGCAACGTAGTAGGAGCCGCAGGGCAGGTACAATGCAGAGACACGGTGTCCCCCGGGCCAGCGCAAGCCGGGACTGCTCAGCCCTGCCCCGCGCCGAGTCCAGCAGCCCCTGTTCGCAGCAGCCAGGACTGGCCGCAGACTGGGACTGCTGCGGGAGCAGCCTCTGCCCGTGGCAAGTCTTGACCTCCCTTACCCCCCACCCCCGCTGCCTCTGGTGGGAGCGGGCAGGTGCCACCATGGAGGCAGTGCTGGGGGGAACCAGCTTGGGGGGGAGCTGGCTTAAAAGCCGGCCCCCCTCCCCGCTGCCTCTCCTACAGAAACAGCAGGTGAGTCAGTGACTCCACGCTAACATCCCGAGTCCAGGCCGGTTCGGAATCTTCCCTGGGAACACGCCAGCCGAGTGAGCTCGAGCACCCCCGTGGCAAAGGACCAGCCCCGGGGAGCAGGCCCGTGCGGGGGTTTGCAGCCGCTGCTGTGCCCGGGCTGACCCTCTGTTTCTCCCCGCAGCAGCACGTGTACGATGGGCCTGGTGCTGCCCCTGTGGAGTGACACGCTCATCCACCTGGACGGGGACGGGTAAGCAAGCGGCCCGCCCCGGGAATTGCGCGGCCCCGGGGGGAGGGGCGGCGCCGGCCGTCAGTCGCAGAGCACGGCCTTGCTTGCAGCCTGAGATCGACCTACCGTGAGGCCACAGCGGCCGCTTGCCGCCCTGGGCTTGGGGAGGAGACGGGCAGCGGCTCCTTCCAAGGGATCCTGCCCAGTGTGCTGCACGGCTCCGGGAGGGCCCCGCAGGCTCTGCGCCGGGAATACGAGGGCGGCGTCCCTCCCGGGGCCAGTTGCAGACAGCGCCCTTAGCTCGCGTGGGCCCGCACGGTGCGGTCTCCACGCCTGGCCCAGACCCAGCCGGGGCCACCTGCTTCCGTGGCTGGCGAGTGCCTTTCTTGCAGCCGGCGGCCTCGTGGATCGGCCACCGCTGGAAATGCGCCCGCCCTGCCGTGGGCATCCGTCCTCCACCCGGAGTGGCGCAACGCACTGGGCCTGGGCCTATCCCCACGCCGGCCTGGCTGGCGGCAAAGGGCTGGGCGGAGACTCCGGGGTGAGGGTCTCCTCCTCACTGGAGCCTCGTCTGCTCTTTCCCCAGGGGGTTCAGCGTCTCGACGGACAACAGGGTCCATGTCTTCAAGCCGGTGTCCGTCCAGGCCATGTGGTAAGGACTCCTGGGATCCGTCCCCGTGCGCCTGGAGCCAAGGCTCTTTGGGTCCCAGTGTCTTGCGAGACGCGGCGCCTGGCTCCGGCGCCCGGGGAGCGTGCGGCATGAGCACCGTGGCCACAGCTGGGGGCGCTCCGCCATTGGTCTGCAGTGTCCGCATGGTCGTTTCTTCCGCTCCGGGGGCCCTGACCTCGTGCGCTGGGCAGGCCTGAGGGGGGCGCTCGTTCCCGGGGCTTGGCAGGGCGCTTGGGGAGCACGTGGCATTCCGCAGGGCTCTTCTGAATCAGCAGCGCAGCCCTGGTTGCCGCGCTGACCTGGCCGGACGCTGCATGTGGCTGTGAGCTTTGCAGGGCGTGGGTCCCGGGGCTGCCCCAGAGCCGCAGCCAACGGGCGCTGGTGGGCACAGGGAGGTGCTGATGTGTGGGGCTCTCCTCCAGGTCCGCCCTGCAGAGCTTACACAAGGCCTGCGAGGTGGCCCGAAGTCACAACTACTACCCCGGGAGCCTCTTCCTCACCTGGGTCAGCTACTACGAGAGCCACATCAACTCAGACCAGTCGTCCGTCAACGAGTGGAACGCCATGCAGGACGTGCAGTCCCACCGCCCCGACTCCCCGGCCCTCTTCACCGACGTGTAAGTCAGCTGGGCTGGGTCTCTTGCCCACGGGGAGCATTGCGGGAGCATAGGTGGATCCTGGGCTGAGTAAGCATAAAGGCTGGGAGACCCCCAGTGTCCTTGTGCTGAGTCTCAGCATTTGTCAGGCACTTCTAGCGCGCTGGGCAGCGCTCTCCCCTTCGACAGATGGGGATGGCAAAGTGACTTGCTCAAGGCCCCAGAAGGAATCGGTGGCAGAGCTCAGAACGGACCCCCCGGAGCTCGTCTCTGTCCTGCCCCCAGACCAACTCGGGCCGACCTGGGCGAGTTGCTGGTTTAGAATAAACCACTTGGTTCTTGCTGTGCGGCCCAGAGACGTTCAGGTCTCCTAGCCAGCGTGGCTAACCCACCTGGGCTAGCGGGGCGTGCTGTCCCACTCCTGGAGGGGGCAGTGGGAAGCGGCAGGCTGCTCAGACGGCTTGCAGCAGGCTGGCCATGCTGGCCGTGGGAGAGCTGTGCACTTGGGCTAGCTCCCAGCCAGTTGCCAGGAATCAGGATGTGACTGATTAACCTGTCAGCTGGCGAGCATCACCCTTGCTGGTCATGCTTACCGCCGTGGTTAACCAGTGATTGGAACAGCCCCTCACCTGCGGTGGGGGTGG